>MU226185.1:2644191-2716899 GCA_018584345.1 Thuja plicata | reverse complement strand
TATATATACATATATATATATATATGTATATATATATATGTATATGTATATATGTATATATATATATATATGTACACACACACACACACATATATGATTTGTATTTTCTTGGCTTAAAAGTTGTGGATGAGTTCTTTGAGTTAATCAGTTCTTCTGTGATTTTTGTTTCAAGTAAATAGAAGCTATCTTGACTCTTTTTCAAGAGTAGTTATTTTGTATATATTGCAATTTGATCATCAAAAAATGTATGAGAAGTTGTTGTCAATGCTAATTTTTTTGTATTGGTTTTTTCAAGAAAAAGTTAAACTCAATAGAACTAATTGTGGTGTTATCTAATAACCAAAGGCATTAAAGATCATATCAGTTGACAGGGTCATTGAAGTGGTGATGTTACAAATTTGTCTCGTAGGGGTTATACATTAAGGTTAAGGAGAAGACCAACTCTGTATCCCAATAGGAAGAATGCACTAGTCAATTATTTTAATAATGAAAACCAAAATCATCAAGATAAACTTTATTGGTAGGAACAAGTTAGAGATCAAACTGGAAGAAAGCATACAGTTAGAAGTGATAAAGCAATAGGAAGATAAACTGATAGTAGTAAGAAGTGAAAATGAAGAAGTTTTAGTAGGAGAACAGTTCCAAATCTAAAGTTTAAGATCAAAAGATAGAAGATAGACAAGATCAATAAGATATCAAGAAGTAGCAACAAGTAAGATAGGAGAATATAAAATAATTTTCTTATTTCAAAACTCTCTGCCAATTTGAAATGGTGTATATACAATCATTAGAAGGAGAATTCAATCTATTATAAAAATCTTCAACTTAGTTGGAGGATAGGTATAGCCGCTTAGGTCTTGCATAGCCTAAAGAGCATGAGAATAGAAGCATATTGATCATACCCATTCATTGGCCAAGTAATTTAGGGAAGATTGATCATAGAATTTGGCATACTTAGATCTTTCCAATCTATTGATTTGGGAACCAAGATAACCCTAAACCAAATTTCATGAAAAACTCTTGTGGTAGTCCTATTCAAGTCAGACATTCAATCCAAATGAACCTTGTTTATAATAGAAAATGATAATGTTACACTAACTAGAGATTAACCCTAACCCTGAGAATGAACCAGATTTGACCACCTCACTTAAAGTACACTATAAAAAAACTTATCTCAAACTCTAATTAAATATTGAATATAACCCAAACGTAAACTATATTGAAAACTAATCCTAATACTAAACCAAAATAGACCACAACCCAAAACCAAATTGTACAATAAGTAATATGATAAGCCTAACCCAATTGGAATCAAATTGAATTAATACCCTAGACCAAATGGAACCCTAATCTAAATACTAAACTAAATTGAACCCCAACCCTAAACCAAGTTGAACTATATCCTTAAACCTATTTAAAAATTAAACCAAATTAAACTCTAATCATAATAGAAAATTAAATCTCTAACCGTAAACCTAATAAAAATAGTAAACGAAATTGATTCCTAAATTTACCCCTAATTAAAAAAACCCAATAAAATATTCTCCTTGATAGTAAACCATATTAACCCCAACCCTAAATTTAATTGAATAATAGATACCATGTTGAACCTCAAGCATGTAGAAACTTGAGTCCAAACCCTAGATCAAATTAATCTCTCACACTAACACCAAACCAAATTGAACCCTAACATGAAATGAAATCAAACTGTAACACTATAATAAATGAAACACCAACCTTAAAACTATTTGAGAAATAAACCAAGTTGAACCCACAAAGGGTCAAAATCCATAAACATAAACCAAATTGAAGAAAAATCCTAAATCAAAGAAAACCTAAATTAAAATGCTAATCCAAATAAAATTCTAACCCTAGACCTAACTGAATGCTAAACTAATTTCATTCCTAACACTAAAACTGACTACAAACTAAGCCAAATGGAAATGTATCCTAAAACTAAATTAAATAATTACCTGAGGACTAAACAAAATTGAACCGTAACTGTAAACAATTTATTGAACTAAACCTAAGTTCAAATTAAAAATGAAACCAATTTGAACCCTAACAGTAAACTATTTATTGAAGTAAACCTAAACTAAATTGAAAATTAAGCCATATTGAACTCCAACCCTAATGTTAAACCAAAGTAATCCCTAACCCTTAACCCAAAAAAAATAATAAACCAAATTGAACCTTATCCAAAAACTAATAGAACACTAAGCCAAATTGACCCAATAAATTTTTTGTCCTGATAGTAAATCATGTAGAGGCCTAATCCTAAATTTAATTGAACCCTACATACAAATTTGAGCCCGAACCCTACAACAAATTGAGTCAAAATCCTTAACCAAATTGATCTCCAACTCTAACAGTAAACAAAATTGAATCCTAACATTGAATTAGATAAACCCTGACTCTAAACTAAATTAAAAAGTAACACTAAACCTAACTAAGAAATAGACCGAGTTAGACCCTACCAAATTGAACCCTAATCATAAAGCGTATAAAACCTAACTCTAAATCCAATTGAGCCCTTATTGTAGACTTAATTAAACATAACCATAAATGAATTTGACTTGAAACCATAATCCTAGATGAAAATCAACACTTCCCTATTCATAATTGAACATAAAGACAAATTATAACCTAAACCTACCCATCAACCCAAATATACCATAAAAATAACACAATATCATAATGAACCTATTGGAGCCTTAATTTTTTTTGTCTTCATTAGTCACCTACCAGAGGTCATCACCAATCTTTTGTATTTTATACCTTCACAAAGGTTGAAGCTAGATAAGTTTTCTTCTAAAATTGCATCATGGACCCTAAAGGTTGAATTCATAGAACCTATACTAACACCATTGAGAAGATTAAATAACCTTGTGACTTGTTGGACCATGTGACAATGATGATGGACTTCATCAATAAACATGCATACACAATGAAGTTGCACATGAGGGTTTGAGGAGGGGTGAGTCTATGCCCAATAAGGATAAGGGACTAGTCTTATCAATAATAAATTAATTATATTGAATTCAATATAATTATCAAAATTTGTAGGTGAAGTTGTTATCCGTACTCATTTTGTATTATTGGTCTTCTCAAGAAAAATTTAAACTCGACAGGAATGATTGTGTTGTTATCTAATATTTGAAGATATTGAAGGTCCGATAAGTTTATAGGGTCATCCAAGTGGTGGTATTAAAAAATTTATCATAGTGGTTATACATAAAGGTTGAGGAGAAGAGTGACTCTACAACCCAATAGGAAGAAAGCACTGGTCTATCATTATAATTGTATATCAAAATCTCAGTCATAAGTATAACAGGTAATTAGAGATCAACATAAGTTGGAAGTACAAAAGTATTGACAGTAGAAGGATAAAGAAGAATTAGTGCTTAGTAAAAGAGATAGAAGATAGAGTAGGAGTAAAACCCAGTAAGAGAATAAGATTACTTGATAAAAGTAGAAGTTAGAAAAAATTAGTGGCATATCGAGTAGTAGTAGTAAATCAATCAATAACTAGTAAGATAAGCAGTAAGAAAGGATTAAATATTTTCCACATTTCAAAACTTCATACCATATTGAGATTACACATACATAATAATTAAAAGAATAATATAGTGTGTTATAAAAAGCTTCAACCTAGTTGGAGAATAGGTCTACCCACCTAGGTCCTGCATAGCCTAAAGTGTAGAGGATTTCAATCATATTAGATTGATCCTATTTGTTAGCAAGATCAAGTGAGAAGTTTGTAGAAGGAATTTTACATCCTCCAAGGATTTCTCAATAAGTTGATTTTGAGGATGCTTTGAAGAAAGGATTTCTCCCATTGCTTTACAAAGATGGGCCTTTAAAGGAGCTAGGCACATGGTCAACATAATGCAAAAAAAATTACTGCATGCATTGGGCATTTCTATGACAAAGGGAATATTACTGGATGGGGTTTGTCATCATATGGATAAAATGATCATACAAGAGTATGACATCGGGAATACAATACACGATGTTGACACTCATATATCAGATGAATACAAGAAACATATAGTGGTTTCTATTGTTGTGCTAGGAGAAGATTAATATGTTCCCATGTTGTCAGTGTTAAGTAGATGTTATTTTATTTTGTAAAGACTTAAATAAAAGGACACCTCTTGTGGCTCTCTTTCATATATATATATATATATATATATATAGGTTCCAAATTTCACACAAGGAGACATCATAGAATAGGAAAAGTACATTATCAGTTGTTGATGCAATATTTGAGTTGAACATATCCCATGTGATTTATGTTTTAAGTAAATAGAAGCTCTCTTGAGTCCTTGTGTAGAGAGATTATTTGTATTAAATTACAATCTGATTATCAAAATTTGTATGTGAACTTGTTGTCCATACTCATTTTGTCTTGTTGGTATTGTAAAGAAAAAGGTAAACTCAATAGGATTGATTGTGATGTTATCTAATAATTAAAGACATTGAAGGTCATATAAGATGACAGGGTCATCCAAGTGGTGGTCTTAAAAATTGTCTCGCAGGGGTTATACATGAAGGTCAAGGAGAAGAGTGACTTTGTATACCAATAGGAAGAAATCACCGGTCTATCATTATAATCATATATCAAAATATCGGTGAAGATGAAAAAAGTTAATTTGAGATCAACATAAAGTGGAAGTAGAGAAGTAGTCATATTAGAAGGATAAAGCATAATTAGCGCTCAGTGAAAGAAATAGAAGATAGAGTAGGAGTAAAACTCAGTAAGAGAATCAGATTACTTGATAAAAGTAGAAGTTAGAGAAAATCAGTAGTGTATCAAGGATTATTAGTAAAGAAATCAATAACTAGTAAGATAAGAAATAAGAAAGGATTAAATATTTTCACATTCCAAAACTTCATGCCATTTTGAGAATGCATATACAGAATCATTAAAAGAATAATCTAATCTTCTATAAAAATCTTTAACCTAGTTGGAGAATAGGTATACCCGCCTAGGTCTTATAGAGCCTAAAGCATAGAGGATTCCAATCATGTTATCTTGGGCCTATTTGTTGGCTAGATCAAGTGAGAATTTTGTAGAAGAAATTTGGCACCATTCGAGGATTTCTCAATCTGTTGATTAGGGAACCAACACTCTACACCAAATTTAACCCTACTTCTAAACAAAATCAAATCCAATTAATCGGTATGCATAAGCCAAATTAAACCCTAAAAACTAATTTTAATTGAAAATTGAAATGGATTGAACCCTACCCACAAACTAAATTTTACCTTGACCTTAAGAGTAAACAAAATTTACTCTTAACGTAAAACCTATGAAATAGTAATCCAAATGGTGGACCAAAGAATATGATAACCCAAAGGCAACTTAAACATTAACTAATTGAAATCCTATTCCAAATTGAACCTGAATCCTAACCCTAAACCAATTGACACCTACTTGTATTTGTAACTCTAAACTCTACTAAATGCTAAGAACAACCCTAAACCAAAATGAACTCAAATCGTATTGAATATTATAAACCTAATTAAATATTGAACTGAACAACCCTAACCTTGAGCGTACATTAAATTAAAGCCTAATCTAAGTTAAATTATAACCTTAATTGTAATCCTTACCTAAACTAAATCCTAAATATAATCAAATTCAATTGTCTCTTTAAACATATCCCCAAACCCTAAATATAATATCAAATTGTCTCAAAACATAAAACTAGTGTAATGAAATTAAATATAAAATAAGATTTTAAAAAATTACCTTACAACATTTATATTATATAATTTAATTCTTAGGTCTATCCCCTCCTGATGGTACTAGCTATATATATTATATATTATATATAGAGAAAGCCTAGACATATGGACGCTTTAATTTACTTTTAAAAAAGGTTTCACATTTAAAAATTAAAGCCTTGATTATACCATCATATATTGGAGACATTATCTATTATATAGAGAGTTCATTTTCTTGACTAACAACCATGCCTTGAAGTATATAAATTCAGAGGGTAAGCTGTCACACAAGCATGCCAAATGAGCTTCATTCTTGTAGGCTTGTAGTTTTATTATGGACCACACAAGTGGTAAAACTAACATAGTGGCTAATAAATGAAGCAGGAAAAATCATTTATTGGTTGTAATGAGTTAGTAGGATTTGAAGAAATGAAGAATGGGTATACAAATGATTCTAATCTTTGGTCACATATATGGCATTCTCAAAAATCAAGACCATTCACTTATGTAGCCATTTGAAGACTACTTATTATTGGATGGATTTGTCTTTAAACATAATCAACTTTTCATTCCCTTTGGATGTAGGAGGGAAAAACTCATAAGAGATATGTAATCGAATGGATTTCAAGGTTACATTGGAAGTGATAAGACTTTTGTAGCAGTATGTGAAAAATCATTTTGGCCTAATATGAAGCTAGATGTGGAAAGATTTGTTGTTTCTTGTAAGGTGTGTCTAATGTCCAAATGGAGGCATCAAAATACTAGTCTATACATGCCTCTACGACCACTAAGAGAACCATGGACTGATATCTCTATGGATTTTTTTGTCTTCGATCTTCATGAATCCTAAGAGGTAATGATTCAATGTTTGTTATGATGGACATATTTTCTTAAATGACTCATTTCATTCCTTGTAAGAAGACTAAGGATGCAAGTCAAGTGGACCATTTATTATTTAGATAAATTGAGGGAGTGCGTGGTATACCAAGGACCATAACTAGTGATAGGGACACCAAATTGTTAAGCCAATTTTGGAGAGTTTTGTCAAAAAATTTGAATATCAAATTGCAATTTAGGTCACCATACGACCCCCAAACTAATGGTCAAACACAATTGGTAAATATGAGCTTGGGTGACCTATTAAGGTGTTTACTTGGAGACAATACTCGACAATGGGATATGGTGATTCCTCAAGTTGAGTTTGCCTATAATTCCAACATTAATCATCCTATGGGTAAGTCTGCATTTAAAATTGTGTATGGAGAAAATCCTAAGAGAGTTGTAGGCTTGGCTGATTTAACAATAAGCCCACATAATATAAAGAAGCTACAAATTTTGTAGAGTGTATCAAAGAGATACACCGACAAGTTAGCCTCAAATTGCAATCCATGAAAGGACAATGTTAGAGAAGAGCTGATTTGCATCGGGGAGAAAAGGTCTTCGAAGAAACAAAAATGGTCATGGTCCATCTATGCAAAGAGCGGTAACCCCAAGGAACATACAACAAATTGAAACCCAAGAATATTGAGGCTTGCAATATTATGAAGAAGATAAATGATAATGCCTACCAAATAGAATTACCAGAAGAATTGGACATTAGTCCCATTTTTAATGTTGCTGACCTGCATTGATATTCAGTTGGAACTATGGAAGATCTGATGGAAGTTGAGCACAATAAGGAGAACAACCTTTGGGGAAAGTAATTAGAAAAGAATAAAAGAGAGCAAGTTGAATGAGTATTAGATACCAAACTTCTAACAACACAAAGCAAGGCATATAATATTTTATTCATTAAGCGAGAAAATTTTCCATATTCTTACAATTCATGCATCACTCAAGGTGATCTGATGGAGCACAGTCAATGAGAACCAGGACGCTTCAATTTTGTCAAAGGAGGGGAGAATGATGAAGATAATGTTGCTTAATTCCCTACCCACATTTTGATTTTGAAATAAATGATATTATCTATTTTGGGTTACTTTTAACTGTCTCCATTTTGTGGTGGTGGTTTTAAGTTTTGTTTTGTTTTTGGGGTGTGAGTGGTATGTGGTCAAGACAACTGCATGTTGAGTGGGTGCTAGTTTTAGTTTTGTTTTTATGGTCTTAAGTTTAGGAGGGAAGGGAAGGAGGGAGTTTAGGGAGTCTGGGGACAAAGGGGTGTAGCTTTTTAGATATATAATGATTATGTACTAGAAAAGAGAAAAATAAATGATTGATTGAATCCGAATTAATCCATGTATTCAATATTTTTTGGGGTGTTTGAATTTTTTATTTTGCAGAATTTTATATTCCAGTTGTTCTATTTAGAGTTGCGTAAAGAAGGCTGCAAATTTTTATGGCAACAATCACAACACATAGGTCACACTTGTAAGGTTATATGAGCTCATGAAAAAGACAACTTTGTGATGAGGTTCAAAGTGTTGTTTGTATATATTTATGAGGATACCTCTCATATTGAGGAACATGGTCCAAAAAATCGGTATAGTTATCCACACATGAGGGGTATGTCACAGAAGATGAGTTGTATCACCATTTAATATATAAATACGATGATGGTAGACACCTTATTAGAGGTGACACTTGATATTGATCCACATGTAATTTTAAAAAGATGTGCAATATAGTTTAGAACTAGTTATGTGAAAATGGAAAATGAAAACTAACCAAAATATTTATGTATTTTAATATTTTTTAAAAAATTGAGTCATCCATCTTGTATACCATACCATCTCATGTTTATCTTACCATTACCTTCAAATGATAACTTGAAGTTGAACATATGTACATTGGGTCTTCGATATCCATATAGTTTGCGATAGTGTTCTCTCATGGTTCATTAATAAATTTTTAGCAATTTGAAGCATGTGTGTATGTTTTTATTTTTTTGGTGGCATAACCGAATATCAATTCTGTTTACCATAATTTGAAACACATACCATTAGAAATATATTTTTTTAAATATCATTTATGGGTTTCTTCTAAGGAATATTTAAAGAGTACAAATTTTTCTACAAGATATTTCAGAAAAAATAATAAAATATTTTGTATTATAATATGTTTATTTTCAAATTTAGTACTCCATATTACATCCCAAGTTGGAAATAATGGGAAGTATGTACTGAGAGGGGAGGGATGAATCAACACCTCTAAAACTTTTAGCTAATTAACCTTTAACCTTACGTAATCAAATCTTTGCTTTACCAATCATATCTGTTGTTCTTTCTTTATGCATGTGATATCAATTCATAATCTTAATTGTATGCAGACATTCACAGAAACATTCATGAAAGCAATAACACATAACACAAGATGGTAACGTAGAAAACCCCTGTTAGAAGGTAAAAACTATGGTGGGGATGACATCCACAAAAACTTCACTATCTGAAGATTGGAAGGGTCTGGTTAAGGCTTACAATTTGATCACTTATGACGATCTACCTTGTTAGGAGTATTATGTGGAGACTAGTTAAGGTATACTCTGTTAAGAGCTTTAGCAACACTGTTTAGTGTGCACTCGGTTAAGAGATTTACAATAGGATTGCTAAATCCACCTTTGATGAAAGGATTTCTTCTATTTGCTACACTTGTTAGAATGTAGACAAAAATACTCATTGACCCGAGTGTGTGCAATATACAATTGCTGATTATAGAACCATTAAATTTTACATGTACAATGTAGCACCTAATGTGATTGATTAATAACTTTGTTGCTCGGTAGCCTTGATTCTTGGTTCTTGATAACCAAATTCATCTTTTGTTGTTTTTCTTCTTGAAACTCTTAGTCTGATCCATAGATGTGCTCCTTGGCTACAATTATCCTCTCATAATTATCAAATGAATGATTACACATTTGTTTACACAATAGATTTGACCCTTTTAGTTTCACGTATAACAAACTTAACTCTATGATCATAGGTTTACAAGTTGACCTTGATCTCCTAGTTTGCATGTTTTTAATCAGTTAGATTGATTAAAACAATTACAATTATGTTTCTTGTTCCTCAAGAAATGGTTTTAAAACAAATCTAAACTCTAAATATAAAGTATAACTATTTTCTTTGACGTGGAAGTCAAATCCACTTTTCTCGGGATATAACTGACTTTCGGTGTCTGATGCTCAGGTTGCTCTAAAATCAGTTTATCTGTCTTTTGGTGTTCCTTTATTGAACTATATGTCAGGTTCCCTTGCTCTTATCATGTTCCTCTATTTCTTCTCTTTCAATTTAGTGTAACCTGCTTTTCGGGTTCCTCTGTATCATGTTCGGGTTGCACTTTTGGTTTACACTGTGAAACTTGTGTTGTCGGGTTTCTCTTTACTTACCACTTTCCGTCTAAATTGAAACTTGTCTTTTGGTGTAGTGTAACCGATGGTTCATAACAATTGTTTTCTCTTTGCATACTAATGGCAAAACTTATGTCATCAATCCCCCCCTTTGACATTAGTATCAAAAATTGATATGTGCAAAAATACTAAAAATGTTTATAGTATGTACACCATGTATATTACTTAGTCATTTCATGACTCCCCCTATGCATATGTTAGCATAGTACAGTATATGTGTATGCACACTTGTCTTTATACTATTTCTTCTTTTTCACCTTGTCTTTTCCCTTTGTGCTATACGTACTATACATATCATTCTCCCTTATTGTACATATCATTTTCCTTTTCCCTCTTTTTTGATAGTAAGGGCAAAGGTGTATACCTATAACTGATCAAAAATATGAGAGTGAGAGGTCTTCATTTCCTCCATCATATTCTCCCATTTCTCCTCTAGATGCTCAAGAGCCATATGCTCTAGGGTAATCTTGGCATGCATGTCATAGATGTTGTCTACTACAGACATCTCAGGGGTGGAAAATAGTTGTCTTGCTGAACTTATGTGCTATTGTAGAAGTGTGAGGTTCAGTAAAAGTTAAGCTTGTATCTCGGTAACCTCTTCTCTGAATTGTGATTTTGCTTTCCAAAGTTCTTGTCTTAACCTTTTAATTTCAATTATCTTCTCATAATGCAATTTGATTGCATTTCCATCTGTGGTTATACTTTTAGCATTTGCATTTAGATCAAAATTGATCTTTGCAATCTTATCACTATTATCCTTAGTGAATTTATCCAAAGTGCATAGCTTTTGAATTAAGGAAATAGCTTCAGTAATGATTGGATCTAATTCATTTTTTAGTTCTAAAAGCTTTACCTTATTTTTTGCCCCTTCTTGGCTGATCTTTTCTATCAATTTATATTGGAACTTTTGTTCTGCTCATTCTTCAATAGCCTTTTCTGCATCCACATTTTGAGTTGTGATTTGTTCGGTGAGAATGACAAGTTGATCTAGAATGGGGGAATTGTGATCAACATCAATGTCAGAAACTATCTATTGTAAGATATCTCTTGTATTTTCCAGCACTAGAGAATCTTTTTGTTCTTTTCTAAGCTTTACCTGCATTTCCTTCCTTTGACATATTTCTCCATATTCTATAAGAGGTTCATAGTCCAATGTGGTTGGATCACACTTCGGTATTTCAATGATTTCATCAAGTGTGACTTCCAACTTACTCTTCTTGTTTTTCTTCTTCTTTTGAGATGCACCTATGTGCGGAACCATAGCGAACTTCTCTACTTGGTCTGATGTGCTAGAGGAAGGCTTATGTGGTGTTGTACCTTTTTCCTGCTACTCAGGGTTTTCCTTTTAGTTGTCTGTGGATGTCTCCTCATCAACCTTCGGTGTAACTTCAACATCTCCTTTAGTGTCCTTAGGAGTGGTATCAACTATCTTATCTTGTTCACCTTTCTCTTTTTTCACTTCATCTGTATCTTTCATTTGTGCATCCTTTTTGGTGTTATCTCCATCTTTTTGTGTGTGATCTATATTTGTAACATTTTGATCTCCACCGGTGACTACATGTTCATCGATTGTCTCTTTCTTCTCATTAGATGTATATTTTTGTTCATCATTACCCTTATTCTCGGGTAAGCTTGCTTCCTTCTCTGGTGACTTCTCCTTTTATGAGATAATCTTGATAGATTGTATCAACAATGGTATCTCTCTTGGTGTGTCTACTTGTGTTGAATCTGATGTAGTGTCTTATTTTTCGGTTTGGTTCTTGACAACAGTGACATCTTCATCTCTCTGTACTTCATCTATAGGATCTACTTGGATAACATCAATGATTGTATTATTTGGCCATGTTTCATCTGCAATGTCCATATCCTTGTTGGCATTTGTGTTTAATTATTCTTCATTAACATCTTCATCAGTAATAATAATAGGTTCAGGGCTTTATTTAGCCTGATCATCTTTGTTTTGTTTCTTGTTGGTAAAAGCAATTTGTGGCTCGGGACTTGTATCCTTTTTAGGTATATCAAGTATCTTTCTCCAGTCAGCGTCACTCTTCCTGTCTAGTTAAAGTAGATTTACTTAAAGTACTTGATAAGCTCTTGACTTTGGTGAGAACCTTTTGGAGTGTTCCTTCGTCATCTCTTCAATTTCCTCCATTTTAGATTCGAGAGGCATGATAGAAACTAGGGCTCTTTCCCTAATTTGTTTCTCAGAATGTAGTGCAAATTTCCATCTTGCCGATAATCTATTATGAAGGTCTTTTGGAATTTTATATGCTAGTTGTATTGGAACATATTTGAATGCACACATCATTGTGATAAGTGCCTCTTCTATTTTATTTTGATACCCGGGATCCAATGTTAGCCATTTATTAATCTTGAGATCACTGTTTGTTCCTGATTTGATAATAGAAGCACATACCTCATCAATTGTAGTAGGTAGTGTGTTCTTGATGGCTTGTATAGATTGTTCATCATTTTCAGTGTCCTCAATGTCTTCCCTTATTCCATGGAACTTTCTTCTTTTTATCAGGCCTTTCTTCCCTATTTGTGGCTTTCTTTTGTAGGTCCTCACTTGACCTTTCTTTATTGGTGAAGGAATTACATCCTTTGTCATCTGACTCCTAGTCCTAGTTATAGTAGTAGTCCTTGGTTTCTTAGCTGGTGATGGAGGTGGTGAATTAGACTTTGTGGATTCTGAGTCACTTTCCTTCTTAGCTTCACTGATGGGTGATTTATTATAAAGGATAAAATGATGGTAATAGTATGGTGTGTTCATTTAACATAAAATCCCTTACATTTAAATATGTTGTAAGGGTAAATAAGATGCTCTCCTTCTATCCTTGGATATGTAAATGAAAGATCCAAGTTGATTAACCCAAAAGGAAGGATCAATGCATAAATGATTCAATCATTTGGAAACAAGAATAAGAAAAGGAAGATCTTAATTACCCAGGGTTTGATTGGTTTGATTAATGTGAATGTCTATTTTAGATTTAGATAGATTGAAAACCTTAATTGAATTTAATAGGAGAAATGCACTAACCTTGAAATATTGCAGATCAAATAATGTTGTTTTCTAAAGCCTGTGTTGAGTTTCTGGAAAATCTGAGACCGGATCTGGAATAGAAACACAGAGACAGAGAAAACCCAAAAATATTTTTCCATTCTGAGACAGTTATGATTTGTACCTTCAAGCCAATGTCACCATTTCCTACAATTTTTGATTGTGCCCTAGGTCACAATCAACCTAAAAAGTCTCAAATTGAAATTTTGTTTTTGGATCCCAGAAGTTTGTCAAAAAGGGTATCCGAATCTCCATCCCGATCTGCTGTTCTGAACCTGTTCCTGCAAGAAAAAGGGGTTTGCCTTAGTCAAACCCCGATTTAGGAATTAACCTTGAAATAAATAATTGAAATAAAGAATGCTTGCAAGTAGTAGAAGTAAATCTAATAATGAAGCTATGATATTCAAATAGATATGCAATTGTATTTCAAATGTAAATAAGTATGTGAATATGAAAGCTTAAAATCAATTAGAAACCATAAACCTCCATGATTGTATGCTTGGAATCCACCTTGAAGGGATAATGAATGAGTCTTGAGGATTCACAAAGGATCTTGAAGGAACATCACACCCCCATGATGGCTAGATATAGGGTTTGAGTGATGAATCTTGAATGCTTGAACCTAATCCCTTCAAAGGCTTGAAAGCTTGAATCCTTGATCTTCAATGGAGAACTTGAATGCTTTGAAAACTTGACAAACATGTAGAACAATGGATTCTTGAACTTTTTTCTTGATGACCTATTTCTTGATTTCGCTTAGTTGATGGATCTTGTGCTTAGAATTAATGCTTAGCATGACTTATGATCAATGGTTAGAGAAAATGAGAGGAGAAAGCTTCCTTTTATATGAAACTAGGGCACAATATTATAGAGAGGCCGACATAGGAGAATTAAATTCAAATTAAACCCATGCCCCTAGAAGAGGACCTATATTAAATATAATTTAAGATTCACTGCTTCGAAACCCAAAATAGCTGACCCGGAAGTGGGAAATGAATTTTTGATGACCTCTGGTAGCCGACTAGTTTCTAGATTTGAAAGGGGGACCCAGGTCAAGGTCGAGGTCATCCTTTACCTAGGTCAAGGTCAAGGTCATCCTTGACCTAGGTCAAGGTCAAGGTCAACCTTGACCCAGGGGGTCAAGACCCCTGGAAAACATGGAAGATGGGATGGGAGGTGTCCAGAGAGGCCCAATCAGGGTCCTAAACAGACACAAAAGTAAGAGAGGATGTAGAAATGAGGGGAAAGTATGATGGTGGTAAAAAATATCCCCTAAGGAGGGCTAAACTTTCTTAACATGGAAGTGCTTCCATTTTAAGATGATACATTAAGCCCCCACTTTAGCGGAAGTATGGAAATCAAACATGGTTGCGGTAAAGTTAGAAGAAAGACTCTGGTGGATCACAACGAGGTAGAACATCACTAAGTCAAGGGCATAAGTCCCTAGACCAAGTATTCTAACTCAACATACATGCATAAAGATATGAAAAATAAAGATCAATCAATCATAGAAAACATACATGATTACATAAGTAAGACAAGAGCAACACTACAGATAACATAGCTTCATGATCTAATCCTACTAGCATGAAAGAGAAAGAGAGAAAAGAGAAAGTGATTACCTTGCCTAGTAATATTCCCACCTTACCATGAATCACCAAGGAGGGAGAGCCCAATAGGTTCACCCATAAACTGTGCTTTGTAATTGTAATGCGTCTTCTAACAGCTTTTTAAAATATCTATAGATCCACATTCTTGTATCACTATGAAAAATGTAAAATGCGTGTCTTTTCAGGATTTAGCAACTTATGTGCGTTACCTTCCAAGGATTTAGCAACTTATGTGCGTTACCTTCCAAGGATTTAGCATATTTTAAAATTTAAAAATGTGTATCTTTTTAGGATTTATCAACTTATGTGCGTTACCTTCTGAGGTTTAGCAAAAAATAAAAATAAAAATGCATGTCTCTTCAGGATTTAGCAACTTATGTGCGTTACCTTCTCAGGAATTAGCATGTTGTAAAATGTAAATTAATGTAAAATATAGTACAAGGGAGACCATATATATGCCCCCCTCCTTATCATGACTACCCACTAGGAAGGATAAGGAAGAGAAAGAGGATACCTACTTCACAAGGTAAGGAGATATCCAGTTTAACAACAATATACACAATATCCTTAGCAAAGAGTATTGACCCTTACCTCTAAGAACATAGATAATCATGAAATGGATATGTCACATATGGAAAAAGGATCCTCAAAGAGGAACAAATATTATCATCAAGACCCCCACCATAAACAAGTACTTAGGATAACATGTCATCTTCCAAAGAAAAGAGAGACCAAAGATTCAATCATCTAGCCCCCTGCGATGAAGAGGAAGAGGAATATTGGAATGGAGTCAAACTCTAACCAAAACAAGGGCAAGAGTTTATCAAGAGCATAGTTTGAAAAACAAAGAAGAGGTGATGACCTAGGAAAATCACCTCTCATATAAGAGGGTATCCATAGTCAAAACATAAATCTTTATAAGGAAATGATGTTGTATGATAAAAAAGTGCCACTAAGCTAAGGAAAGTAGATCCTTAGATAGAGGAAGAAGAAAAATACCTTGCCTCCTAGGGATGAAAGCAAGGGATATATCAAATTATATCAAGAGATTTCATAGCAAAGAGATATCTTTACAAAACAAATGTCCTAGAAAATATATCATGAATGATTTATAGGGATAGAATATAGAAGGAATAACCAATTAAACTCAAAAAAAAATACATGCTAAGAGCAAAAATGGATCCTAGAAGACTGGAATAAAATACCTCTTGCCCCCAGTTAAGAACAAGAGGAGAAACATGATCTAGCTTATAGAAGAATGATGGGAATGCCCTATATCAATATTATGAATAAATTGTAATACTGCACGAGAATGAGATATAATTCCCAAAGCAACTCTTTCTCTAACATATAACTTGAAATGCACACAATCAGCAAGTAAATGTTTATTACTATAATGAAAAGGACATTTGTATTTAGAGAGAGAATTTTTTGGGATAGGTTTGAAGATTTCTTTCGTAGAATTCATTAATTGGACATACACTTTCTTAGCCACATCTGGAGGAGTATCAGGGTGATCTAAAGAAGGTGTTGGAAGAAGAACATGAAGAGGAGGATGGTGGTTAAGATCCACTACTTGATTGGAGGAGGTGGGAAACCTATACCATGCAGATCTTGTTTAGGAGATGAATGAATCATGTTTTTAATGCCTTGTTCATTGATACCAAGCCCTAAACCTTTATAGCCTTGTTTATCCACCATAGTATTTCTGGTAGTGTACCTATCTTGCAAAGCTTCGATAGGAGGAGATTGATTATGGTGTTCATAGGAAAATGTTGTGTATGGTGGAATGATAGGATTAGAAGAGGTTCCCTTTTTTTCCCCTTTAACATCATCATGGATTGGATAGGGAGGTGAAGGTAAATGAAAGAATTCTCGAACATCATTATCATGAACCCTAGCTTGAGCCCCATCATAAGTGTGGGAAGAACTATGGATTGAAGGTGGAGAAATGGAAATAGGAATATTTGGAATTGGATTAGGATTGATGGGATGAGGATTAGGAATATTAGGAGCTATATTAGGCATGATAGGAGTAGGAAGATTAGGAGGTGAGGTATCATCTACCCAATTCTTCACATAATCCAAAAGAGTAATAAGTCCACTACACAAATCCTTGATGAAATTTTTGAAAGTAGGAAGACTAGTATTAGTTAATCTGAAAATAGCATAAGCTAGTGAAACATGAAGATTAACAAACATAATGAAATGGATGATACCTTCGTAAACATCATAATTACTATAGAGAGATGCTAAAAGAAGCATAATGAGAAAAATAGCCATACCCCAAAGCATCTTAAAGATCTTCATAGTGAATGAAATGCAAGACGTGTTTTTGTATTTGTATGAGTATGTAGGTTTTTTTGTATTTTTAAAATGAAAGAGCATAAAACTAATTTAATATGAAAGATCTAGTCTCTAAGAAAAAGAGGCAAAGAATCTAACACCAAAAATAAAGAGTTGTCTATCGCGGGTTCACCAAAATGTAAAGGATAAAATGATAGTAATAGTATGGTGTGTTCATTTAACATAAAATCCCTTACATTTAAATATGTTGTGGGGGTAAATAAGATGCTCTCCTTCTATCCTTGGATATGTAAATGAAAGATCCAAGTTGATTAACCCAAAAGGAAGGATCAATGCATAAATGAATCAATCATTTGGAAACAAGAATAAGAAAAAGGAAGATCTTAATTACCCAGGGTTTGATTGATTTGATTAATGTGAATGTGTATTTTAGATTTAGATAGATTAAAAACCTTAATTGAATTGAATAGGAGAAATGCACTAACCTTGAAATATTTTAGATCAAAGAATGCTATTTTCTGAAGCCCATGTTGAGTTTCTAGAAAATCTGAGATTGGATCTGGAATAGAAATGCAGAGATGGACGAAACCTAGAAATCTTTTTCTGTTCTGAGATATTCTGATTTGTACCCTCAATTCAATGTCACCATTTGCTAGAATTTCCAATTGTTTCCTAGGTCACAATCGACCTAAAAATTCTAAGACTAAAATTCTATTTTCGGATCCCAGAAGTTTGTCGAAAAGGGTATCCGAATCTCCATCCCGATCTTCTATTCCAAACCTGTTCCTGCAAGAAAAAGGGGTTTGTTTGTTGGGGGAGGGTTTTTCCTTACTCAAACCTCGATTTAGGAATTAACCTTGAAATCGATAATTGAAATAAATAATTCTTGCAAGTAGTATAAGTAAATCTAATAATAAAGCTATGATATTCAAACAGATATGCAATTGTATTTTGAATGTAAATAAGTATGTGAATATGAAAGCTTGGAATCAATTAGAAACCATAAACCTCCATGATTGTATGCTTGTAATCCACCTTGAAGGGAGAATTAATGAGTCTTGAGGATGCACAAAGGATCTTGAAGGAAGATCACACCCCCATGATGGCTAGATCTAGGGTTTGAGTGATGAATCTTGAATGCTTGAACCTAATCCCTTTAAAGGCTTGAAAGCATGAATCCTTGATCTTCAATGAAGAACTTGAATGCTTTGAAAACTTGACAAACATGTAGAACAATGGATGCTTGAAATTTTTTCTTGATGACCTCTTGCTTGATTTTGCTTAGTTGATGGATCTTGTGCTTAGAATTAATGCTTAGCATGACTTGTGATCGATGGTTAGAGAAAATGAGAGGAGAAAGCTTCCTTTTATAGGAAACTAGGGAACAATATTCTAGAGAGGCCGACATAGGAGAATTAAACCCATGCCCCTAGAAGAGGACCTATATTAAATATAATTTAAGATTTGCCACTTCAGGACCCAAAATAGCCGACCCAGAAGCAAGAAATGAATCTTTGATGACCTCCGGCAGCCGACTGGTTTCCAGATTTGAAAGGGGGACCCAAGTCAAGGTCAAGGTCATCCTTGACCTAGGTCAAGGTCAAGGTCAAGGTCAACCTTGACCTAGGGGGTCGGGACCCTTGGAAAACATGCCAGATGGGATGAGAGGTGTTCGGAGAGGCCCAATCAAGGTCCTAAACAGACACAGAAGTAAGAGAGGATGCAGAAATGAGGGGACAGTATGATGGTGGTAAAAAACATCCCCTAAGGAGGGATAAACATTCTTAACATGGAAGTGCTTCCATTTTAAGATGATACACTGACCCTTGGTTTATTCTTTCTCTTCAGTTTCCTCTTCATTCACCGATAGCTTTTTCTTCAAGTTCTTAACCATCTTATCTTTCTTTCTGTCAATCTTTTCACAACTAAGCTAGTTTTAATCCTTTCTTTGGCTTCCTCATAAGTTCCAAACTTGGGTTTTGATTTGTCCAATGGCTCATTTATCAATGCCTCAATAGAATTTGATGCTTGATCTATGTTCACCTCATAGTCAAGTGGTTCCAGCCATGCTGTCCTCGGTACAACTGGCTTGATGTAGGTGTACTCCGTGTCCACCATAAAACATATGTCAGTCTTGAATTTTTATATTAATTGTTCTAGAATTCTTACTCTATTCTGCATTCTTTCTTTGAATCCAGCACAGTATTCATCCATGACTGATTCAAAATTGTCTCCTAGTGATTTGATGAACTCACTAATCTATGTGGTCACTGGTCTAGTAGTGTCTTATTTTACATTTACTATGGATGGGAAGGATTCTTGGAAATAGAAAAATATGCACATGATGAGTGAACAAAACTTACATGAGTTGGACTTTGTAGTCCTTATTGTCTTCATGTTCTCATCCAATTGTCTTAGTAGAAGTTATGATAGATCCAACTACAATCCCTTCTTGACAATCTTGTATGTTGTATCCACTGCTCTAGATGCAATAATGTTCATCCTGCTAGCCTAAAATAACTTGTATCCTAAGACACATGATCCAAATTTCATTTCATCATCTTTAATGGTGAATATCTTTAATCCTCTTACATCTCATGCAACTCTTGAGTTCTTCTCATTGTCAACTCAAGGAGGGTGTTTGAGTGCTTTGGGTTTCTCGGTTATGGGATAACCGGTAACAACATGTATAAAATCCCTGGTTATCAATTTAGGCTCATCCAACCACATCTTTTGGTCATGTATCCTACTCAGTACTAACCAAATCCATTCGATCTTGAATTCTTTCTAGAATAGTAGGGCATTGTATGGAAACTCAGGTGCGGAAATAGCTTCCTACACTAATCTCTATAGGAAAGTATTGTGCAAATTCTTTTAAATCCTTACAATTTTAGATTCATTAACTACTTTAACAAAGATATTGCAGCCACATACCATGCATACATAAAATAGAGAATGACACAATGATTTACCCTATGGAAAACCTTTTGGTAAAAAACCCTAGCACTCCAAAACCTGCACAATGTATTATCTTCAACACAATGGTTACAACACACTTGCAATGCAAGTTCTTTCAGGAGACAATCAACACTCTAAGACAAATCCAGTAGCACCAGATCATACCAACAATACACTCTTTTT
Source organism: Thuja plicata (assembly GCA_018584345.1). Taxonomy (NCBI): domain Eukaryota; kingdom Viridiplantae; phylum Streptophyta; class Pinopsida; order Cupressales; family Cupressaceae; genus Thuja; species Thuja plicata. The sequence continues at coordinate 2,696,705 of MU226185.1, read as the reverse complement.
GTATCCTTTCCTGTAACCCTAAAAAAACTTATATCATGCGCTTTCCTTTTTAGGGAAACTTCCAAGAATAGTTGTATTAGGGTTTTACCATTCTCTGAGAAAAGAGTATAAAGTACTCAACTTTATCAGTTGCCACATGTCTTGCATGTCTTCACTTGTCATTGAAATCTCCTAGAAATAGCTCTTACGTGTAATAGGAATCTGTCATAACCGTTTCAGCCATGATCTCCTTACACACAATTCAAGATGCTGACATATCAAGTGGAGTGACACATAAACATGCCAACTAGACATGTACACTCACACTTAATTACATTATTTGCAAGAAAATACATTTTACAAAACAAATAATAAGAATAGGAATTATCCAAGGTTGAGACACCTTATTCCTAACGGGCATGTGTAAGCCCTTTTAATTCAATGTGTTTATGCCCTTCCTTGATAGTGCCATCATCATTGCAAAGCTTCTTGAAAGCTTTCTCAACTTCCAAGTCTCCTATTTCTTCTATCTTGCAGTGTATATATGCTCGCACGTCTTCAATGAGCAAACCCCTAGCTGGTATTTTAGAGAATGCACCAGCGTTGTCAGGTTGTGAAACAACCTCAGGATATATCTTGTAATGAGGTTCCTCATAGGTTAAATTCTTGATTAGGTTGACCTTATTCTTCTTATCATTCTTTATCTTGGAGGTTCTTGATGTAGTTTCCTTTGTTTCTGAAATTAAGGCTTTTTCCCATAAATGAAAGTAGATTTCTCAATTATCTCTGTTACTTACTTCAACCTCTGTAGTTGTTAGGAATCTTTCTGGAGTGCAGGGAGTCAATTTGTTGACACTCTACAATCAGGTAGCTTTGTACTCAGGTTTTTCTCTGTCTCTTCGCTCTGGTCGCTTGGTAAAAAATGAAACCCTTCCATCATCTATTTATAGACTTTTCCCTAAGTCGAGTCATTAATGCTCAACCACTTCTTGGTGTGTGAAGATGAAGTCGTCGAGTGATACACAAGTAAAATTCTTAGTGAGAACACAATGCTTCAGGAGAGCTATCAACTTGTTACATTCACCGACAGATTTCAGTGTATGGCGAAGACAACATTGTCAACTCACATGATTACCGACGGATCTCAATTTACACTAGTGAATTAGCTTTTATGTGTTAATCAATGATTCTCAGTAAGTATTGAAAGCTTAGCTTTGTATGTACACCGATGCATTTTGGTATGTATTGACTGATAGGATTGTTTTCACAGAATCATAACAAGTAATACCATAGTGCATCTTTAATCATGCTGATTTTGTATTTTAACTATGCATAATGGAACTGATGCAAAATATAACTTGGTATAATGTAGTTCCATACTTACTTGTTCTTCTTAGGTGGGGGTGGTGATGTCACCAGATCCATTGGATAGGGTTTCACTAATTGCATTGCTCGGTCTAGCTTCATCAGTGTTAGTAGCTTTCCTCCACATTTTATTTCTTTTCTTCCTAATGTCTTCAATGGTGTTTCCATTGGCAAAGGTGTTGGTCTCTGTCATTCGGTCTTTGTATTATTTCTTTAGATGAACAAATTTATGACAGTCTAGACATGCCATTCTGGGGTTAGTCCAACTTTTAGACTTTCTTGTCCATTGTCTCATGCAGTTTGCAGCTATGTGTCCAAATCTTCTACATGGTGTGCAGTTTTCCCATGTGTTGTAATCCCAAACATATTGGTTACCGACTCTTTTTGGTTGATAAAAATTTTATTGATCCTTAGGCTTCCACACTTGCTTTTTCTTCTTCCCGCATTCAAGAGATGTGTACCCATGCATTTTTCAAGCAGGACAATATTTGTCCATGTAGGTTTCCTTCTTTGGTTGTTTTACCTCAGATTTACATTCATATTCTTTATGTCCTTTCTTGTTACATTTATAACAAATTCCTATGAATGAAGGTGTTGATTTAGGAATACCTTTCATTTTTCTCCTGCATACATTTGATGTGTGGCTTGGTCTTCCACAATGATTGCATGTCAACTTTCTTTGTCTTGGATTTGCATAGACATTCTTTGGATCAGCTTGGTTTGGTGATTCTTCATTTTCGGTATACCCTAGTCTAGTATTATTGTTGACTCTTCTTTGTCCTTCTAGAAAATCATCCATCCTTTTATTTCTTTCTTCATCTCTCTTGATTATATCATTATGTTGTTGCTGAATTCTTACTTCATGTTTCAAATTTTCAATTTCTTCTCTTAGCTCACCGATAGTTTCTATTCTTTCAATGAGTTTCGTATTCATTCTGTTTGCCTCTTGACTCATAAGAATAATCTAATTTGTGATCTCATGATGATGTTCTGTAATTATTTGTATTTCTGACTCTTTCTCTTGTAGCTTTTCAGTAATCTTCCTCTTGTCATCAATAGCTAGTGTTCTTTCTTGCTTAGCTTGTCTAGCATTGTTCATGACATCAATCATTCTTACCATCTATGTCTCTTGACCAATTTGCAGAGATTTCACTTGTCCAGCCAGATGTTCATTGATTTCATTTAGACTTGTGATGCTTTCTTCTGATGTGTTTGATGCTTTGCTTGTTGTAGATCCTGAAGACTCAAATAGATCTGATATCTCTTCATCTTGATAGTTTGTTTCATTAGAACGAGATTCCATAATCTTTCTTTCATCTAGCAACTGTCTCATCTTGATTCTAGCTTCTTTATACTACTCATAGAAGATCTGAATTTCTAACTTCTGATTCTCAATACTCTTGTCAAGACTGTACTTCTCCATTGTATGATCTTTTATCACTTTAAAAAGAGTCACAGATGGAAACCAAGATAACAAAAATCCTGATCCATTTTGAAGTATGCAAGTCTCAAGAAGTTTTTTGATGGATTGAGAAGTGCTCTACATAGGTGATTGCTTGGGTTAAGGGAAGGATATTATCCCTTTACTGTGAAACATGCCTAGAAGTTGGTGATTCAAAACCTGCCTCTACAAGAATTTGTCACCATTCAACTATCATAGATAACCAATAGGAGACACATTTTCATGGGATAAAATCTGTTACTATGGGATATTGTGTCATGTTTTCCACTGGCTAAGCTATCGTGTTCACCGATAATTGTTGCATATATGTCATGTTGTCCCCCGACATTGTTTCCCCCACTTCTCCATGCATATCATGTCCACCTATACAACTGTCAAAAAATAAACACCTGAAAGGACTTCTTTTTGTCGATGTTGTTATTGGGTACAATAAAGAGACAAACATCAAGCTAAATCTTGTTAAAAGCATTGAAAAAAGCACCAAAATGAAGACCACTAGCCAGATGATGGAACCAACGTCATTGTTGGCCATCATTAATAACCTATGTTGGATGCAATATATAGACATGTGCAATTACATGTGCTTCATCTACTTTGTATGTTATTTACCTCCCCCTCCTCTTGGTCTCACTATCGAAGGGTAAGACAAACTGGTTCGATTGAGGTACTTCTTTTCACTTGTCCTATTTTCTAGTCTCTCCGCATCGTCATCATCACTGAGTACACTACCTAATAGCATTGAATCAGGGCTGCAAGCGAACAATGCTAGTATCCATTGGGTTAGCATTTTGGATGAAATCAAAGGTCAATGCATTCCACTCTTCAATTTAAACCAAGAGCCTTCGCACATAAGATGCAAATGACTTTTGTTGTTCAAGTGTCGGTGACATTTTATTGGACAATATCTTCATCATTGTAGTTGCTTCCTTCCGTTCCACCTTTCCATCCATATCTTGTGTACCACCCCTGACATCTTGAGTAACATGTTCAGGAGTGGGTGCATTGATAGTGTTATCGTGAAACCCTTCACATGTGAACATATCATTTATATTCATAACACACGTACTAGGAACTGAAACATCCCATGCACAATGATATATAGTTAGACTAAAGTGAAGGTATATTGATACAAAAAACATTGTATTCATTCACTTAACTAATACACCAACTTGTACTACCCGCTCACCTCTACCCCCTCTAGCATTGGACGATATATTGGTCATTATTTCAACCTTTAGCACATGCTTGCACATGTTTCCCTACACAATTCATAGGTAGTCACATACATATATGGCATCTCCACTTGCCTTCACAAGGTACCAAGCACCAAACGACTAACTTTCAACCTAGTGCCAACTAGGATGTGTCTCATCTAGGACACAATATGCATCATGAATCTCTTTTTCCCTCTCCATACTGGTCCACATGTGTCCACCCTGTAGTTTGTGAGAAATTTGAAATGTTGCAACCTTTATTTTTGCCTGTAGAATGGTTCCAAGCGATATACAAGTGTGAAGTATAAGTGGTCCATCCTCCTTGCACCCTTCTTATGATGATAATGCATGTAATGTGTCTTCAATATCTAATGGTATGACTCAATTACAACATTTTTTACCTGATTATCATGCAAAATTTTTCTAAAGTTTCTTCACCCACATAGCTGCAAAAAAGGTTGAGACTAAGTATGAGCCCAATTCAAAATGTGTGACATTAAAGGAATTAAAAAACACCAACAATGACGAGTATTTGTATGTGATTCTCACCAATATGACCTTCTTCTTCACACCATGTCTTGGTGAAGTAGTCCATATATCGTGGCTGATTGTTGAACTCGTCTAAGAAACCATGCAATTGATCAATAACGGTCTCTTTGCTTCCCTCTGTGGCCATCATGATTGTCCCTAAATGGTGAAATAAATCCATGGATATTTTCTTTGTTTCATACTTGTACATGTTCTTGATCCATGCTCGATACACATGCAAAAGGAAAAGGATGACACAACATTTAAATACATTCCTGAATGTAATGAACAATGATTTGTAAGAATCCCATCAAATAGAATCAAACACGTCAAGGGATTTTGTTTGAAAATTTCTAACTAATGATACATGTACATACTATATGGATGTGGTCTATGCTCTTGCATCATCCATAATAAATGTAGTGATCTCCCAATTAGGGTTCGTAAGAATCCCTCATCTCTGAACCTTAGTTAACCAGACTTGAATATCCTCAATCTTGTTCCGAGATGACATGACCCATGCCACGGGAACTCCATGTTATTGCTCGTCAAATACTAGAAATGAGTACAATTGGTACTGCATAAATTAAGAATGAAAATAAATATTTCCTTCAGTGAATGCATATACTTTCTCAAATTAGCACTGTAGTAGGTGGGACAACTTTCAGTACCCCATACTTATTTGTCACGAAATTTGAATCCATTGAGATGATTGACGGATGTGAGTGTCAGACCATTATTTGAAGCATCCAAGGAATTTTAATTCCCATAATAAAAGGTTTGTTCACACCAACACAAAGTTGGAAAATGAATAATTTATCTCTGTTACATGTTTTCCATAGAGAAATACTTGTCTCATCATTCACGTCCTTTTGTGCTCAAACAAACCACACCCTTTTCAATGCATTTAGGACATTCTTGCATGTCAATAATCCATCCCCTTTCCTCATCATACTAGTGTGAACATAGGATCATATAAATGTTTGTCTATGATCCCATTGACACTTACATCCATCGCCAACAACCTCTCTATATAAGATTTGCATTCATTAGAAAGGTTTAGAGCCAACGTAGACCTTGGATTGTTCGTTGGGTCCCCCACCCCATGAAAGATATTTCCCTTGGCATCTACGTGATATATTTCCTTATATCTCAAAAATGCCACATCTGGAATACCATGGAATGCCTTCACATTCATGTGGCATTGACAACCACATTTTTTTTCAAATTGTCGAGGTCATTTCTCACATGGATGCCTATCACTATGATCTTGTGGACCCTAAGCACACCAATAACTACAATTGCATGTGTTAAATTTATGGGTGGACATGTATAAACAACATTTTAGAAGCAGAAACATAAGAAATGGCCCAGTTGACTAACCAAAAATACATCGTTGTGCTCTGTTTCTTGCACATTGTTGTGTGATTTTTAGTTTTCTTCTTGCAGAAAAATGTGGCTTCATAAAAATCAACCAAAGATTCACCACTAAGTAATGCATCCAATTTGCAGAGAGGTATCACTGCACACATGCATACTTTATAGCCATGTTTGACGAAAATTGGAATCTGCGTGATTTCATTAGATGAGAAGGGGTGAACTCCTTCATCATCGTCTTGCACTTCAAAATCCATCAATAAATCCCATTTCCTTTGTCTCCCCATCCCAACAAAAATCTCAACGCACACCTGGTCTGTGTGCGAGAAACCCTTGCAACCAAGGCAATATAGCAAAATTTGATAAAGATCAATAATTTATCCATTGTAGTAAGATGATGTTGTCAAACTAATTATGTTTAATAGAGACTCTAGTCTTATTCCATTTTCAACAACTTTGAGTGAATTCCATCCATTTAAGGCAGAGTTATATTATTTTTTCTGCTAATAGCTTTATGAACAAGTGTTTTTCAGGGTTTCAATATAAAATTGTGAATTCATGGAAGTTTCCACTGTTATAATTTCCTCTATATTGGTTCATTAAAGGTTTACAAAGTGTAGTTTCATATCCTATAGTTTGCAAGAGTGCAACTTATCATTTGCAATCAAAACTATGACTCCGTACTTTGTTGACCCTGCATTTCTCACCTATTTAACTGAACTGTGATGAGGGGTTCAAAAAATAGACAGAGAATGACCTTATAAAGTAATTCAAATGAGAGTTTTAGTCTGTATAGGGCCTAACTCAATCTTTTTAGGGTAATTTCAAGATCTCTTCTTAAGAATTCTACTAAATACTTTGTAAGAGGGGGCTAATTAGTCCTGATGAACAAATTACCAGTCATTGTTAGGCATATATGTTCCTAAATAACTACGCCTTTATTTTACCTGCATTTTAGAATCCCCCAAAAGGCAACTTGAATCTATCTTTAGTTTGTGATTATATGTCCTGCCTTGTAAGTTGTGCCCTATTTTCTCATCTGTAAGGGCTAGTAGGAGAGAAGCTAGGTTCAACGTATATAGGGGTTTGATGAAATTAGAGTTCTTGAAAGTCGTAAATACACTTAAACATGGTGTTTCTATTTGGCCTAAGTTGTCTGGAGGTTGGATGGGGTGTTTGGAACCTTAATGTACTTTTGGATATTTTGTGGCTTTGTACAAGCATCAACTCGTTGTGAAGAAACCTTGAAATTGTAAGGCTGACATTGGAACACTAGCTACTTCCAGAGCCAAGGGAAGAACATGTTTTGAAGCTTGTCATGGAGAGGAATGATTTCCTAATACAGTTTCTTGATTGAGTTAAGGGAAATTTATGATCCCATTGTTGTGAAATATCCCTACATGGTATTGAATTCAACTCTAGCTCTGCATCACCAATGGTGTATGTTGTGTCTAGCGTAAAGGGAGATATTTATGCCAACTCACCAACCCAATACGTGGAAACTCAACATGACAACAAGTTTTCAACCTTTGAGGAGATTCAAAGCTTCAAAAATACTTGGTTTCACCTTGTATGGTGGTTCCCAAACAATACACCCTTATCACCCTTCACTTCTCTTCATAATGACCCTTAGGCTTCATAGGTTACAAGCACCAAATTTATGGCTTCAGGGATTACCAAACTCAAATGTATTTAGGAACACTTTAGACCCATTGAACAGAACATGTAGACACCCTTAACGACCTCAAAAAACTTTGATTTCTTTAACTTTAATACTTTTGACATTGACTTCCTTGATGGTTACTGACCCATCATTTCAATTTACCAAGACATAAATATTTCTACAAGAACATAACTCTAATACCAGACCACATTTCAAGATACCCTATTTGACAACTCAAAGCATACACATAATGATCAACAAACTCCTTCACAACACTTGACTGAAAACATGACTGCAACTGTTGTGTAATTATGCCTCCTCTGCAAGGCAACAACAAAAATGTCTAACTCCCAAACACCAATTTGCATTCCAAGAGTTAGTGCAGGTTTTAAAACAACGTTAATCAACAAGTTCATCATTGCAATCAGTCAACCTCTACTTCTTTCAAAGAGATCTTATCGTTGACCTACCATATATGGACAAAAGTTAGACAATCACCACACCTAGGGCATCAACATTTTATTAGGTAACCTCCACATTGGTGTAGGAGCACATAGCCATGAAGATGTTAATGAGGTCAAACTACATTTTTCCTTCTTTTTAATGTTTCATTAATGCTTTGTAAGACTGGACGAGCTATTTTTGTTCAAAATCACCTATAAGGTATAGGGAAAGTCTAAGTTGGTCAAAGGGTCACAATGTCCAAAAAAGGGTTGAAAAAGTTGTAATTGGTCACATTAAGTCCATTTTGTCATGTTCCAAATATTTTGCCACAAATGCAAAAGTTGCAACATTGCAAAAAAAAATGCAAGAAAAGTTGCAAGAATGCATTCCATCATTTGTAGAGTTGGTTGGGCAGTTAGAGAGATTGGAAAAGGTTTATAATGCAATGTTTGGTCAAGATCAAAGAGAGTGCAGTTTCGAGGGGATTGGGTAAGACAAAATCATGAAACCATCAAACTATCATGCCTTTTTGGAGGTCTGCAGTTGTTGCAGAGCCACATAGGCTCATCTAGTGTTGTAAATTTAATCTTTTTTTTTGTTTTTGAATGATGGATTAATGAATTTTATTCCATTTGCATCCATCCTTATGCATTTTCATGTAGTTTTTTACGAGTTATGATTGTTTTTCTAAAAATTGTCTAAACCCTTCGTGAGAGTAAACATACAATTTAGAGATTCTATATCTCCAAACTCAACCATTTGAAAATTATTATTTTTGGTGAAAGGAAGGGTATATGGGTGTACTTTATTATTACAAAGTGATAGGTCTACTTTATAGATTTTTTTACAATAAAACTGAATGTGATCAATATCTCGTCTTCATCACAAAAATGATTTTTATGAAGTAGCTTCTACATTCTTATTCATGATATCAATTGTACTTTAAGACTCAATATTAAACTTATTAGTACATCTACCATAGTGTGCTCAAGTAAGATAAAAAATACAAAGCTGTAAATAATTTTCACAGTTAAGGTCGACAAAGAACTAGATCACCATGTCTGATTTCAGTAGTTCACCTTCCTTCCACTCTCTCTTGGCACTATTGTGATTGTTGTCACAACGTGTTGTCCCAATGTTGCACCCAAAATTTTTCTTTAGTTTGCCCACTGTTTCACTTTCACCTCGTTGTGTTTTCCACTGTCACTGCTAATCAACTCTACACAAAATTCCCCCGACTAATTAGAACTTACTTTTGTAAACAAAAAAAAAATTCTAATTTCTCACTACCATTGTGAAATCCCATAAAAAACCAAATAAAAAAATAATAAGATACATACCAGCAAAACCATTTAAAGTTGACAAAGAACTAGATCATAAAATTTGATTTCATAAGTTTGCCTTCCTTCCACTGTCTCTTGCCACTCTTGCAATTGTTGTGCGACGAGGTTTTCCCACCATTTCAACCTGACTTATCCTTTGCTTTGCTCACTGTTTCACTTCCACTGCATAATGTTTTCCTTTGCTGCTGCTAATCCACTCTGCATTTAATTCCCTCCTCTACTTACAGCTTAGATTTGTAAACAAAAAAATGGTTCTAATACCTTAATACAAATGTGAAATACAATAAAACAACAAATAGAAGAAGAAGATACATACCAACAAAAGAAGAAGAATCTCCCTGATAGGATTAATGCGACGAATTTCTTCTCACACACTTTCTTCACCAGCTCTACTTTTCTTGCCTCTTGTTCTCTGTAGACGTGTTATCTCAAACAACAACAACAACAACAACAACAACAAATGCCACACTTTGAATCCCCTGATTTCTTCTTCAACCTCCTCTCTAAATAGTTCATGACCATATGACTATATTAGGGTTTTTTCATGTTATAACGTCCATAACACGCGTTTAGGGCTTTTGATACGGATAACACAACATGCCCTTTCTTCTAAAAGTATTCCCACGATTTCTTGTGACCGCACAATTGCCTCAAACTCTGATTTCTTCATGACCACAAGGTTAACTTAATCACTCTGTCTTGACTATGGCATTTTCTTTTCCCGTTGTCCGCACGGTTGTAGTTGACTGTACCCCTCTCTCCTCGTGGTCAAATCTTCTTTTTTGACACTTAACTATTATTGTTTTATGCTTTCGCTACCATGAAAGTTAACGCCACTTTTATAATTTTTAACGGTGTTATCTTCTGTTTCCCTCCCATCTATTCTACGCACCAGTTGGTATCCATTGCAGACTCTGTACTGTGCACCCATGGGATGTGTTTGGTATTCCATGCTATGTTTTCATGTCTACCATATCACTTTTTGGGTCAGGATAGATGGCTCCCTCAAAAAACATGAAAATGAGTCACTTTTATAAATCTCATCTCCTTCACTTCCCTCTATAAGTACCTATTCTCTCAATGATTAACACCACATTTAAATGAGTATTTATTAATGCTTAATTTAAAATATATAAATTTTATTATCATAAATTTAAATCAAATCAATTCAATTCAATTATTTTTATATTTATTAAATACAATTTAAAAAAAAACTTTTCATGTGAGATAAATTTCTAACAATAATAATCTAGAGGTGAATTTCTAACAATGAATTTGTAACGATCAAAACAGACTATAAGAATAAAGCATCAAAAAGAGCATAACGAAAAAGCTAAGTTTAAAGCAGTACTGTTGGGGAATAAAGCAAATGAATTCAAAATACGGAGGGGCTATAAATAATTGGGACAAACTGGACTCCTTATTCTCTCTTTTCGAGAATGTTATTTTGTTTTGTCTTTTTCAATGTTTTCCTCTTCTTTTTGCAGACTGTTTTCCCGTATCCATAGATTTTCTATCGCCGTCTGTATTTTTTCTTAAGGATACTTTTTTTCCCATTTGATAATTTTTTTGGTGTAGTCTGGTTTGAGCGTGCACGCTGGTCCGCCTATTCATTTTGTTTTCTTGCACTTTAATCTTGTGCTACGTTTCTTTGGTGTGGTCTTGTCCATGGTGGCAGCAAAATTTGAGACATAGAAGAGGCGGAGGCAGTAGAGGAATGAGATCATGCACAATTCTTCTTCTTCTAGGTAATCTACTTACCAGTTTCTAATATATAGAGTAGTTAAATTAATTGGGTTGAATTGTGAATGATATTTTCTCCATACATTCTACGCTTACAATACATGCAATAAATTTGAATAGGTTCAATATGACTTGTTAAGTTTATATTAGTTTCCAAAATGAGAATCCTCAGCTTTGTTCAAATAATTATTCTTCTAACTAATCTACTTACTAGTTTGTAATATGCATAATAGTTAAATTACATGGGTTGAATCTGTCTGTGATATATTCTTCATGCATTCTCCACTGGCTGCTCTGTTTTTAAAAGTTGTTGAACTAGGTTTGATCTAATTTTTTTTTATGCTTAGCACATTCATCCCAATTTTGGTTGCATCATTATTTTAGTCATCTGTCATTTTGGATTTTGGATCTAGATACTTGACAGACTGATATTTTGGATTTTGGATCTAGAATCTTGACAAGCTTGAGAGGATGAGCTAAGACATGGGGAATAGACCCAAGATTTGCATCTTTTTCATCATTTTTAAAAGTTCTTGCAGTTAAGCCTAGAAATGAATGATTTGTTAATTGCTTGTCAGTTATCCTAGAAATCCCATAGATGAGCTTTGGATTTAGAGACCAGCAGATCCTTGAAAATATTTAAATATGTAATAAGTTTTCAGGTAGATTGATGGGTTGTGACAGATGTTCACTGAGCCAAGTTTAACATCTTTAGGGTTGATTCCTTAACCTGCTTACAAAGAGCAGACCTGAAGGGATCATTGAATCCCATATGAAGTCTGTCCCCAGTGAGCACCTTTTTCTTTAAAGCCACGAATGCAAATGCTCCATCTTTTGGGAGGCAGTCTTTGTGCCAACATTTGATTGCCTGCCAAGTAGGATCTGTTAGAGGCTTCACAAGGAATGCATAGTTGAACCTAATTGAGCGGGCTCCAATTTGAGGAGCATGAACACCTCAACTGATCTTCTATATTAGTAATTTTCCTTTCTTGTTGAGAGAATGAAGATAAGAGTGTCAATCTGTTCTCTAGGACATGGGGAATAGACCCAAGATTTGCATCTTTTTCATCAGTTAAAAAGTTCTTGCAGATAATCCTAGGAATCAATGATCTATTAATTGCTTGTCAATTAGCCTAGAAATTCCATAGATGAGCTTTGGATTTAGCAACCAGCCTATTCTTGAAAATCTATAAATTTTCGGGTAGATTTATGGGTTGCGACACTCTTATTTACTTTGATATGTATTAATTGTTGTAACAATGCTTGTTTAATTAGCTATCGAAGGAAATGGATCTGGATAAATTCTATTACCTAGGACATGGTGAACAGATTGGGTGCATTGTCGAGCATAACTGAGTGGACTTGGAATTTGAGGAGCATGACCACCTTAGCTAATCTTCTTTTTTAGTAATTTACCTTTCTTTTTGAGAGAATGAAGATAAGTGTGTCATTTTGTTCTCTAGGGTAGGCATTGCGTAAATATCTCGCTACTTATGTTGCTTTGTACCTTTGAAATTAAAAGTAACTATGTAATGTTCCACCTTACTGCCCCAATTGTTGCAGAGCACTTCCTTAAGTTACACAAGGTCATTCCTGCCCTGCAATGATTCACAGTGATTCCACGAGTCCTCCTAATAATGAACCTTACTTTTTAAAGAAGATTGGATCTCTACATCTTCATATTTTTGAAATTGATTATGTATCAAAAGGGAAACAATGCCAATAGATAAATTTCACAATGAAAAATCCCTAGCTGTCATCTTGAATTCTGATTTTTCCATAATTCAAATGTTTGCACAAGAGTAACTTTTTCCGGTAGGCATGGTTGCAAATCATTTTGGGACTCAAAAACGTGTGGGAGAAACCTCTAAATAGATCAAAGTGGCACAAAACTAAAAAAAATGCACAAATGACAGTGTGACGTGGATTGTTGCGAAAACACTGCAGCTGGTTAATGGTTCCCAAACCATATAAACAAGTCCAAAGTTCCAATAAAATTCACACAAAGAAGGCAATAAAAGGGAGTTTAGTATTGAGTTTTAGCTATATCAGAAATTTGGAATATAAGTTTTCATTTTGTAGGGTCAACTTTGATAATCATTATTTATGTTTTTGTTTTTGTTTTATATTTTCAAATTTAAGTGCTTTGTTTTAGCATAGCTGCAAGAACAACAAAAAGAACATATTTTACTGACATTCTGAGTGAGAGAGATTTCTGCTTTTTCAGCAACATTACATGAAAGTTGTGAAAATTGTCAGAAATTCAGGCTAGGTGTGATAGATATCATGTTTTATACAACAAAGCACCTTCAAAATGTGTTCCAATTGTTTCTCATACATGCACTTAAAGAAATGTAAATCCCTAGATCTAAATTTCTTGTATACAAAAAGCCAGTACTGGTAATAGAGTGAAGTAGCATGCAAATCAGATTTTGTCGATGGAGGAACCAGACTTTATCATTGCTTGCAAAATGAAATATGTATTGTAGCTAGAATATGAATGAACATCTCCTGTACGATCATCATAGATCATTATTTCCTTATATATGACTTTGACCCAACTGGCAAAAAAATTTTGTGGTACAGAGTTCTTCTCTTGTCTAGTGTCACTGTCAAAAACACAATTATGCTAGCTTAACTTGACCATTAAACATTTGGTAGTACATTCCAAGGCTATAGAGTGGTTTCTTTGTAAGTTCTTAAAACTTGACCATTGAACATTTGGTAGTACATTCAAAGGCTGTGTGGTTTCTTTGTTAGTTCTTAGAACTTGACCATTGAAAATTTGATAGTACATTCCAAGGTTACAGAGTGGTTTCTTTGTAAGTTCTTAAAAGTATAGTATCCTGTAGTGGAAAATGGAAAATCAATATATATTGTGGGTATTCTTATACTAAATAGGGAACCGATTTTCTATTTTTTTTAACAATGAAAATACCTGTTAGATAACAATTTTCAATCACGTGTCTTGGGTTTATCATTGGAACACCAAATTTCATGGTTTCCTTGTGATTTTTTTCTCTTTTAACAATTAAAACACTCTTCAGGAATGTTTTATGTTCATTTTTTCAGTTGTGTTGTGGGAATGTATGTGGGCTACTATGGTTTCTTAGTGATTTGTTTCTTTTCTTCTTGCAATAAAAACACCCCTGGTTAGGATTAGTCACACATGTCTTGTAGGCATGCCATTAGAGCACCATTTTTCCTACTTTTCCTTGTGATTATTATTTTTTTTTTAAAATAATAAACATTAATTGAATAACATATTTTTAGTCATTTAATTTTAGATTTTGGGCTGATAATGCTAAGGGTTCAAATACGCTATGTTTGTTAGCTGCTTGGGTTTGATCTGGGCTGTTGAAGTTGTCCAACACAGGTCACATTTGCAGACAATTCAGCTGATCCTGTGGATTACGCTTGATCACGGGAATCACAAAAACCCTACAAAGAGTAAAATCCTATCAGGCTCACCTCTGTGTAGCATACAAGGAGTTTGCCCTGCTCAGTAACTTGTGTCTTGTGGGTATTTCAATGGCGTACTAGTTTCCTTTGTTTCCTTTGTGATCTTTTTTAAAATAAGGAAACAAATTTAAGTAACAATGTTGAATTACACTTCCAACAATGTCTTTTGGGTATGTCAATAGAGTACCTATTTTCTTGGTTTCCCTGTGTTTTTTTTATCTTTTTAAAGAAAAGAGATGCCCTTAGCTGTTTTTTTCCTATAATGATTTTAATCACAAATTTTGGGGATATGCTTGTTTCACTTGCCCTTTTGAGTATTCTGGCCACTATTCTACATCATTTTTCTGAGCTTATTCATAACAATATACTTTGTTTTTTTTTGGTAATTAAAATGCTTAAGCGATAAATTTATGCATTGATTGCAAATAGTGATTGGGGTGGTAAAGTTGGCACTAGATGCTGGTAAGGCTAATTCCAGCTCCCTCTATCAGTCCAGCACTAAGATCCAAAGGTGTAAACATTACGACCTTTTGCAAGGAGTACAATGCCAAGATCTCAGACAAGGCTGGATATGTCATTCCTATTGAAATTACAATATTTGATGTGAGTATTAGAACTTCATGGTTTTCTTTTCAAAATCATGTTATAAACTCTTTCATAATTTGAATTTAGGTACATGATTTCTTTTGAATTTCTGAGCTATATTCCAGTCCATTATGGAAAATGCTCCTTCTAGGATAACAGAGGTGAAAATGTTGGGTTTTCATTATTTGCTAGGCTGGTTTAATTTCGTGTGTGATCAAGATTAATCTCTGGTCACTGGGAACACCTGGCCTTCAGAGACTAGTGTGTGTCCCCAATTGGAAGTTTTTTCTACAGCCAAGCTTTAAGCTCTGGCACCCTAATAAGTACTGGTTGGTGTTTGAGACCCAAGACTCACTGGCTTAATAAATCCAAATCAGAAGTTATCAGTTAGTAGTAGAGAAAGGAAAAAAAATCTCTGAATTAAAATGTCAGCTATCCAGCTTTGCTGATATTTTTATCAGTCGGCTATTTCCTTTTCCATCCAGAATACCCTCCCAATTCTTGATTTTACTGATTATGGAGGAAATCATGTCAAATTGATTGGTGGTATATTATGGACCCCTTGATACATCTCCATTGTTAAATTAATATAATCTGGATTTTGTAATCAGAATCCTCTGTATTTTCCCAGTCTTGGCTATTTTAACCATGCAGCATGTATGCATATTTTCTTTGCTGCAGTCGAGAATCATTAGATGTTTAGATATTTTTAGTTATCTAGAATGCCCACATTTAAAATTTGATTCATCACACTCCTTAAAAGTTATTCCTTATTTCAATTCATTTATCAATGGTAACTTTTGTATTTCATTTTATTTTTTAAATGTAATCTAAATCAAAAGAACCACAAGACAATTAACTTCCATCTTACAATTAAGTGTTACCTTTTGGTGTTGGACCTTGGGGTCTCTAACTGAATCTCTTACAATTAAGTTTTAGCTTTCAGACAAGATGTTCAATCATTTTTTTAATCTCAAATACTATTGAGAGGAAGAGAATTCTATCCTGGGTGCATTTGTTTCTAATTAATTATAGTTTTTATACTACATAAGCATTTTTATTGTATTTGTCATAATTTATTAAATTTATCTTTTTTGTTTTTGGTCCCATATTTCCTGTGTTGCTCATACAATGTAAAAATGGACTCATCTTCAGTAGAGTTTTGTACAATGAGTGGTAAACTGCCATTGCTAGTTGTTGCCTTGAGTCTTTAACTCTAACAACTGATTGTGCTGCATGTAGAACTTAGGCTCTGGCATTATTGGTGTATATATTGGGAATTTTTATTTTACTGCTTTAGGGACAACAAGGTTTCCTATTCATAGAAAATCATAGTTGGCTTTTCTTATATGAACTATGCATTATTTTCTTGGAGATAACTGGATTTCCTATTCGTAGAAAATTGCATATTTACTGTCATTTTAAACATTTTCAAATACAATGGTTGATCTTGCTTAACAAAGGATAAGAGCTTCACCTTCATTCTGAAGACTTCTCCAGCCTCAAATCTGCTAAAAAGGCTGCAGGTAATCTTTTTTATTTTTGGTTAAGTTTTTCTATAATGCATTGATTAGGTAGTAAACAAATGGATGCAACCATATCTTAAAAGTTGCGGTTATTATTTCTTCTTTCAATGGTTGGTCTGGTGTAACTTATATTAAATCTATTTTGACTAAAACAAGTAGCTGATGAATTTCTACTATAACTTACTTAGCCCATTTCATTTTATACAATTTATTTTGATTTGTTGTATGTGCAACTACATGGTGGTTTGTGTATGTGCACAGTGGTTTGAACTTTGAACATTCACATGTAGATGCTAGAACCATTTTGAACTGTACAAAATGTCTTGTATCATTGCATCATTGCTTCATGCTTATGTGTTATAGATGTGTTTCATCTCTTAGGGGAAATATTTAGAAGGCTGTTTAGGATTCATCCATTCAGAAAAAATAGAAATACAACTAAATCCATGTGAATTGGGTATGAAATTAAACTAACTGCTTCTATTTAGGATTCATCCATTTAACAGAAATAAAAACAAAGTAAAAGGAATACCAACATTTCCTTAAAGACTGCCTCAAAAGCCAAGCTGAGTGCCTCAACTTACGTAGACAAAACCCTATAAGCCTGCAAAGTAGGACAGAGACAATTGAACAGATACTACCTGGCCGAAAAATCATGAAGGCAGCTTGTTGAAATGGTTCAGTGAAATAGGTACGAGATGGATGCAAGAATTCCAATCAATTCTAGGGGACTCTTCCCTACTAAAGATCCTTTTTGAGGTAAAGAACACACTCCACGTATCCATAGCATGAAAGGGAAGGTATCACTTGGACATGGACCCAGTACGAATAGGAGCCAGAGTTACAAATGCTCAGATACAACCTCCCACCAAACAATAATGTATGCAAGCTCCTGCTATGTCCTAGAAGATATGCTGATCCTTGTCATTCTATCTATCTTGTAAAGGAAAATACGACTCTACAAAAAAATGATGCAATTGACATTCTATGTTGTTATCTTTTTTTAGTTCTTTATGCTCTTGGTATTGATCTAGATA
The DNA here is from genome assembly GCA_018584345.1 of Thuja plicata. NCBI lineage: Eukaryota > Viridiplantae > Streptophyta > Pinopsida > Cupressales > Cupressaceae > Thuja > Thuja plicata. The sequence continues at coordinate 2,678,977 of MU226185.1, read as the reverse complement.
AGTATTATTATATGTTATCATTACCATAAACACAGGTTTCAGATGGTCATGGACTCAGCTTGAACAGAAGCCAGAGATACAAATGCTCAGATGTAACTTCCCACCAAAAAACAACCTATGAAAGCTCTCACAATGTCCTAGAAGATATGTTGACCCTTGTCTTTCCATCTGTCTTCTAATTTTCTAAATGAAAATATGACTCTTTGCAAAAAAAAATGATGCAACTGGCAGTCTATGATGTTATCTTTTTGTAGTTTATGCTCTTGGTAACTATTGTAATATGTTACCATTGCCATTAACACAAATGTATCAGGTGGACATGGACTCAGCATAAATRGGAGCCAGARTTACAGATGCTCAGATGTAATAACCTCCCACCAAACAACAATGTATGCAAGCTCCTGCTATGTCCTAGAAGATATGTTGATCCTTGTCTTTCCATCTGTCTTTTKATTTTCTAAATKAAAATACAACTCTTTGCAAAAAAATGAKGCAACTGGCWGTCTATGATGTTATCTTTTTGTTGTTTATGCTCTTGTTAACCATTGATCTAGGTACCTATTGTAATATGTCACCATTGCCAAACACAAAGGTATCAGATGGACATGGACTCAGTATGAACAGGAGGCAGAGTTACAGATGCTCAGATGTAACCTCCCACAGTCCCACCAAACAACAATGTATGCAAGCTCTTGCTATGTCCCAGAAGATATGTTGATCCTTGTCTTTCCATCTGTCTTCTAAATGAAAACACAACTCTTTGCAAAATAAATTATTGGAAGCCTATTTCGTTAGATATTGTAGTTTGATTGCACTAACATGCATGCATAATGTGGAAGCATACATAAGGAACACAGGCACAAATTTATAAATTATTTCATAAAATGCTTCCACAATTTTATTGAATGAAATGATTGTAGATAATGCAAAATACTGGGCTTGTTAATAAAGTTTTAAATCTCTTTTAGCGAATCTCTTGAAGATATAAAGGTATTAAAGATGGTTGTGCAACTGCAGCCCTTGGCACCATTCACTCAAGCTTGTGCCAAAATGGGGGCTTTGACACATGGCTAGAGATCCATTAGAAATTATCAAAAATGATTTTAAATTAGATGTAATTACTATTTGTGCATGCTGTGGTAAATATGCTTGAAATAGGTGAAAGTATCAATTATAAGTGATTTACAATTTTATGTCTTGGAAAAACTGACAGTTAATTTAAGTAGGGTGATATATGACAATACCTCAGAGAGATGTGGTCTATGGGGCCGCAGTCATTACAAATTTGACGGTGTTAATTGGGACATTTTCAGCTGGGGAAACAATAAATATCATGAGCTGTATTTCAAAATTTTGAGTTTCAGAACTGCATGCAAAATATAGAACACTATAACACAAAGAGATCTTACATCCAATGCGAGTCTAATTATGGCATTATAAATTTTAAAACAAAAGCTTTCATCTCTATTATTCTAGAACTATAAATATAAAAGCTTTAATCTTGTGTTATGTTTTGTTGTCCCATGTATCTTAGTGTGGTCTTGTCCATGGTGGTGGCAAAAGGAGACAGAGAAGAGGCAGTGGCAGCAGATGAATGAGAACAGGCAGAATACTTCTTCTTACAGGTAATCTACTTACCAGTTTTCAATATGTACAATAGTTAAATTTTGTGGGTTGAATATGTGTATGATATTTTCTCCAAATACAGGGAATAAATTGTTCTACCTAAATTTATTGAGGTTCAATATGACTTGTAGCTGATGAGAATCCTCGGCTTTGTTCAAATTCTTCTTCTAGGTTATATAATATAGTTAAGTACGTGGGTTGATTCTCTGTGTAATACATTCTCCATACATTCTCTGCTAGTTGCTCATTAATAGTTGTTGAACCAAGTTTGGTATAAAAAACATTTGACGCTGAACCTAGTTACCAGTTTTTAATATGTACAATAGTTAAATTTTGTGGGTTGAATATGTGTATGATATTTTCTCCAAATACAGGGAATAAATTGTTCTACCTAAATTTAATGAGGTTCAATATGACTTGTAGCTGATGAGAATCGTTAGCTTTGTTCAAATTCTTCTTCTAGGTAATATAATATAGTTAAGTACGTGGGTTGATTCTCTGTGTAATATATTCTCCATACATTCTCTGCTAGTTGCTCTGTTGTTAATAGTTGTTGAACCAAGTTTGGTATAAAAAACATTTGACGCTTAACACATTCATCCCAATTTTGGCTGCATCTGAATCTCAGTCATCTGATACTTTGCATTTTGGATCTACAATCTTTACACATTCATCCCAATATATGCCTGTTGGAGCTAATAAATACTTACATCACTTTTAATGAAGATTGTCTGACAGGCATAAGGGGATGAGTTAAAATGAAGGCTTACAAAATTAGGCCAATAAAATTCATCCTCCTAAACTTGACTGTCATCATGCCTTCTTCCATCACCTAGTATTTTAGTAGGACACAGGGAATAGACCCAAGATTTGCATTTTTTTTTATAATATGTTTAAAATTCTAGCAGGTAAGCCTAGAAATGAATGATTAGTTAATTTCTCGTAGTTAGCCTAGAAATCTCATGAATGCAATGAGGAGAGAGGTTTCTCTAGCTCCTCATCATATTGGGTCTCTATCCCAAGCAATAATCAAACATTTTTTGGCCACCTTCATTGAAGCTCCATGACTTGTGACTTCTTCTGTGATGACTAAGCATTGACAGGAAAAAGTCCCAACTAAGCAGTCTACCTTGGAGAATTCTCCCATTCCTTTTTCTCCAAACATGGCAAATTAAAGGAGAGGGACTGGTTGTCCAAAGGCTTGATAGTAGAGCTTTGGATTTAGAGACTGGTCTATCCTTGAAAAGCTGTAATGAGTTTTCATGTTGATTGATGGGTTGTGACAAATGTTTATTGAGCTAAGTTTAGAATCTTTAAGTTAGATTCCTCAACCTGCTTAGAAAGAGTAGATTTGAAGGCATCATTGAATCCCATACAAATTCTATCCCTAGTGTGCACCTTTTTAAAAAAAAACTACTAATGCAAATGCTGCATCATTTGGGAGGTAGTTTTTGTCCCAACATTTGATTGCAAACCAAGCAGGATCTTCTAGAGGCTCCACAAGGATGCATAGTTGAGCCTAACTAAGTGGCTCCAATTTGAGGAGCATGACCACCTTAAATGATCTTCTTTATTGGTAATTTACCTTTCTTGTTGAGAGAATGAAGATAAGAGTGTCAACCTGTTCCCAAGGGCAGACATTGTGGAAAAATCCAGCCACTTTTGTTGCTTTGTACCTTTGATATTAAAAGTATCTATGTAATGTTCCACCTTAGTGCCCAACTATTACAGAAAACTTTCTTATTTTTTAAGTGCCCCAATGCTTGCAGAGCACTTCCTTAATTTCTATAAGCTTGTTCATGCCTTGCAATGATTCCACAAATCCTCCTTGAAAGCAACTGTCATTCCATTCTTTAGTGATGGTTAATAGTGATGTGCCTATAGTGAGAGATGAAATTCCAGATATGTGATCCATTTTCTACTCTTTTTTTGGAAATGTGGTTAAATTTTAATACATGTCATGTTTATTATACACGATAATTCTTGAACAATATGGAGATCCATAAAATAGTTATTGGAAGCCAATATTGTCAGATATTGTGGCTCTAATTTCACTAACATGCATGCATGATGTGGAAGTATACATAAGGAACACAAGCACACATTAGTTAAGTTTCCATAAAATGCTTCCACAACTTCATGGAATGAAATGATTAGAGAATAATCAAAATACTAGGCTTGTTAATCAAGTGTTAAATCTCTTTTAGCAAATTTGCTGGCAGGTACAAAGGTATAAAACAAAACTGTGCACAACTACAGCCCTTGGCACCATTCCCCAAGCTCGTGCCAAAATGGGGGCTTTGACACATTGTTAGATTTATCAAAAATGATAAAAAAATGTTTTATATTAGATGAGTTTACTATTTGTGCACGTTGTAGTAAACATGTAGTTGACCATTTACAATTTCATATCTTGGAGAATTGACCATTAATTTAAGTAGGGGAATATGTGACAAAATACCTCAAAAAGATGTGGTCTACGGGGCTGCAGTCATTACAAATTTGATGGGGTTAATTCCAGCTAGGAAACAATAAATAGCATGAGCAGTACTTGAAAATTTCAGTTTCAAAACTGCATGCAAAAACATAGAGCACTATAACATAAAAATATCTTACATCCAGTCCCAGTGCTAATTACAACCTTTCATCTCTGTTATTGTAGAAAATATAAAAGTAATACTGAGTATTACAGAGAAAATACTAGAAATGGAGACCATATCTATAGTTGAGACATTTTGATGTAGCAGTGTCTTCGGTAGCCTGTAATCCTCATCACAAAAAATGGAAAAATGTAAATAAATAATGCAATTGCTCAGACCTGGTAATTTTGACCATTTTCCTATGCTTATTTCTTATCCCATTATTTGAAGAGTGTCTTTCACTTCCTACATACAATTGGTGTTCATTACAGAAGAGAGAGGCAAAGATCATAAGTTGGGGAGAAAAGAGAGCAATCGACAACTGTAACACAGTTCCTTGCATTTTGCAGTACTAGATCTCATAGCAAGGAAAAAGGGCTCCAACAATTTGAACAAGGAGTTTTATCTTTGAGGTAAAATGGAAAAAGGAGAGTGCGTGGGAATAGAATCAGGGAGCTAAAGACAAAATAGGAAGACAGATGGAAGAAAAACAAACTAGGGTGCTGGAAAGACAGACTAGCATTCTAAAAAGTTTTGACTTTTGTCCTTTTGGTACATGATTGCGAGGTTAGGAAGTATTTGGTAGGATGAAAAGGACTTGGCATTTGAAATTTTGTTCAGGCATCACCATGATTTGGAAGGTCTTTCTTGCACAACAAGGTCATGAGCATTAGCAATTGAAACTATTCTTGAGGAAAGGGCAACAAGTTCTATCCACAAGTCTCATTTAGGAGCCCAGTCAACTACAATAGATAAGGAAGACTTAGTTCTTTCATTTTTATTCATATAAGGATACTGAACAAAGAATCCTGAAATTGATATTGTCCAGTTAGTATGATTAATGATTACAATTTTTTTATCCGTGTATCTGTCTTGGTAAGGTCCTTTTTGTTTGGTAGAAAGAATTCTAGCTTGTGTAAATTTGATTGAGACAATTATGAAATGTTAATCTTTTGTTCAAAAAAACATGTCCCACCAGTAATTTCTTGCAACCTTTCACCCATCCAGTTAGAGCATGAGTTATCCAAGGCTGCCTAATGGGATTCTTGTTTATTTGGGCTTCTCTCTAGGACTTGCATCACATTTTCCCTCTAAAATTTGTTTTATGATGGCGTTATTACAACATAATTCAAAAACTCTCCAGATTATAACAAAAACAAGAAAATTTATGCAGAAAGATAGAATGGTGTCAATCATAGTTAATACATAAAACCAAAGACAAGAAAATGTGTAGAATTCTCAACAAAGCAAGCTAGAAAGATCCATATTTCCACACTGTAATACTCCACTTTCTGAAATAATATTTAGTAAAAAATAATAATAATAAAAAACATGGATCTGTAGGAGGCGCGAAGGGAGCAACAGGTGGACCGAAGGGAAGATGGCAGAGGCGCTCAAACCTGGAACAATAGCAATGACTGGAGCAGAATCAATAGAGTCGGTGAAAGGGCGATTGATGCAGAAAACACATTCTCAATGGAAGATCTCAGGGCTAGAGTGGGACAGAAATGGCCCAAGGAGGGAGAAATCAATTCAGGAAACCAGCGGCAGTGGAACATAAGTTGTAAGGATGGGCGGGAGGCGGCCACGATCAAGGCAACCAACAAGGTCTTGAGAGGGATGTGACGCCTAAAGAAGTTGGAGGTCATGTTCCGCAATGGGTCTTTCAAGGCGGATGATGGGTGGATATATGCCAGCCAAATTACCATCCCAAGTATCGGTACTTGGTCTCTACATTTGGGATGGGAAATAATTGGGAGAGGTGTAGAGAACTTCCATGGTTGCAACCATGTGACAGAAAATACTTCGGAAAATTTCCTCCTCTAGTCAGCAATTGAAATCAAGTTAGCACCAACAACATGAAGCAAATTTCCAGTTTTCTCAAAAATTATGGGTATCAAAGACATGAATGGTAGGTTTTGGTATAAAATCTCCTCCAATGCCAACAATTCGAAAACATGGAGGAAGAAGCCCAGTCTGCAAGCAATACCAACTCTAATAGATCAGACAGAAGAAATTAGGAAAGGAAAGGAGAAAGCGACACTAGAGGTAGGCACATCAAAATGGCATATTGAAGATCTAGGTATGGATTCTTGCTCACCCCCAATTAAAACAATGATTCCATTTGATCAAGGTAAATTGAGGAATGAAATTGGAAGATTGAGAGATAAGGGAGTTTTCATAAAATGGGGGGTTGGTTAAAAGAGGCTGGGTTTGTGGAGAATTGGTGCTACAAAAATTGGGGGAGAAAATTCAGGTCTGTGCCTTAAAGCCTTTGCAAATGACTTCTTTTTAGTCATTTTTCCTCATTACTTGGAAAGCACAAGGTTCACATTGTTGATTGGTACCCAAATTTCAATCTCTAGAAGCCTGAACTCAAAGAGGGACCAATTTGGATCCTACTATATGAAATCCCATCATACTACCAGGAAGAAACAATACTAAAAGAAATTGGAGACAAACTAGGCACATTCATAATGATGGATGAAATCATGGCCGATAGAAGCTAGAGAGCCTATATCAGATTGTGTTTAGGGTTGCAACCACAACAAAAACTCCCACATGAAATGAAGCTACTCACAAAAAATGGGTACAAAATGTTGAAAGTGGAAAGGGAAGACCAAATGTTGCTATGCCCTAATTGCAAATCAAAGGAGCGTGTAAATGTGGAATGCATTGGAATAGTTCAAGTTAGTAGAACCAATGAGTATGAGCAAACCACACAAAATAAAAAAGTAGAACATAATTATGGCGAGCAGAAGAACTCAAGACTTGAGATAGGCAATTGCCTGGAGGACACATTGATGAAAATAATTCTAATGAACAAGGAAGTGAACCATGAAAAGGAGTTGAACAAAGGGGCCATCCTCTTAGAGAAGGAAATTTGTGGTAGCCAAGACATCATACAACTGGAAAATGTAAAGGTGGATGTTGGGCTCAACCCTTCAGAAACATAAAGAATTGAAGTTCCCAAGGATCTATAGCTAGGAGTTCAGGAGCCAATTGTCGTAGAAACCATTCAAAAGGATATGGACAGTCAAGAGATAGTCAGGAGATTTTGGTAGCATTAGAGGATTCTAGAAAAATGGAATTGGATGAGGTGGAGGACATTTGTAGACTGGAGAATGAAAACGAATGCACTCTGGAAGAAGAAAGTGACAATGCAAAATTAGCTAAAAAAGAGGAAGACCAGATAATCAGAAATAAGAAAACTGGGGACATAAGGGTTGATGTAGAAGTACAAAACCTATCAGGGGAAGAGTGTGACAACCAACAAAGTCTGGGAATTAGATCATCATATGAAAAATAGGAAAGGATGAATAAACGTAGTGAAGTAGAAACACATTGCACTCCTAAGAAGGAAATTGACAAGATAAACAACTTAGGCAACAAGGAAGAAGATGGGTTTGTAGAAGAGATAATGATAGAAAGTGAAGATTCAGATTTAGAACAAGACAATGGATTTGAGGAGGAACAAACATATATCTTAGAGGAATGGGGAACATAACAAACCCAATCGAAGCTGAAAATTCCCTTTGTAGAACCAAAAAACAAAAGAGGAGCCAAAACAAAAATAAGGCCAAGCTAGCATTGGCAACTAATGCCAAGGGGCAAATGAAATTGAGGAATGAGAAGGTGATTTTCCTTCCTGAGGAACCATGAGGTCATAGCCTGGAATGCTAGGGACACCAATGCTATCAATTCTATTTTCCGTTTGTACGTCTCTGCAGTGAATTCTCGCGCAAATTTTTGCATACATCTGCACGAGGTTTTGCTTGTCCATGCAATTCTTCACGCGGTTCTTGGCATTTCTTCGTGCGACATGTTCTAGTTCTTCGCATGAACTTCACCATCAGAGGCTATTAATTTCAATTTTATATCTTTGTTTTTTAGACTACTGGTATTTTCTATTTGCTGTGGTTATCTGGTTTTATTTCTAGTACAACTTAACCAGTGGTTTGCAGGACGAGATGTCGAAGGCTCCTTAAAACATAGCTATGCAAACTTACTGACTACTTGATTGCAAAACGTCTGTCGAAGGACATTTGTCAAAGAATTTCAAACCCACACAAACATTGTGTCTGTTTTCAATGCTTTATTTACATAGTCTAATTAGGGCTTTGTTAAAATCTCTTAAGGGTCTTGATAGAAGAATAGGGTATTAGGCTCTTCATTACATGGAAGTGATGCCCATGAATGAATCCGAGACCTAGATGCTGCTAAGGGATTGATACCTGGGGGAGCGAGGAAAGGTAACAAATCGATTGGCATATCCATTAGTGAGAGGATTATGCTCTTCTCTCTTTGAGAGAATCAGAAACCTAGAAGCTCTTGGGTTTGTTGAAAGAGGAGTTAGCTCGGTGATGAACATGTTTGGTGTGTTTGGGTGAGGTGTAGAAGTAGAGGAGTATGCTCTTTTCCCTTTTGGGAAAATCAAAAACTTAGACCCTTGAAACCAAACCAAGTCCGAGTCACTTTTAGCGCGCCTGCCGAAAGTTGAACCTCTGGGAACGACCCAAGTGGTTACACACCTTTTGTCGGTGATTCCACCCCACTATAATAAATTAAGATGGCTTTGAAGTCTTTCGCTCTATAAAGCAACTTTATTATAGTGGGGTGGAATCACCGGCGAAAGGTGTGTACCCACTTGGGTCATTCCCGTAGGTTCAAATTTCGGCAGGCACGCTAAAGGTGACTCAAACTTGGTTTGGTTTCAAGGGTCTAAGTTTCTGATTTTCCCAAAAGGGAAAAGAGCATACTCCTTTACCTCTACACCTCACCCAAACACACCAGACATGTTCATTACCGAGCTAACTCCTCTTTCAACAAACCCAAGAGCTTCTAGGTTTCTGATTCTCTCAAAGAGAGAAGAGCATACTCCCCTCACTCATGGATATGCCAATCGATTTGTTACCTTTCCTCGCTCCCCTAGGTATCAATCCCTTAGCAGCGTCTAGGTCTCAGATTCATTCATGGGAATCACTTTCATGTAATGAAGAGCCTAATACCCTATTCTGCTATCAAGACCCTTAAGAGATTTTAACAAGGCCCTAATTAGACTATGTAAATAAAGTATTGAAAATAGACACAACATTTGTTTGGGTTTTAAATTCTTTGACAAATGTCCTTCGACAGGCATCCTGCAATCAAGTAGTCAGTAAGTTTGCATAGCTATGTTTTAAGGAGCTTTCGACATCTCGTCCTGTAGACCACTGGTTAAGCTGTACTAGAAATAAAACCAGAAAACCACAACAAACAAAAAATACCAGTAGTCAAAAAACAAAGATATAAAACTACAAATTAATAGCCTCTGATGGCGAAGTTTGCGCGAAGAACTAGAATAGGCCGCTTGAAGAAATGCCAAGAACTGCACAAAGAATTGCATGGACAAGCAAAACTTCGTGCAGATGTATGCAAAACTTCATGCGAGAATTCACTGCAGAGATGTACGGATGGTAAACAGAATTGACAGTAAAAGTGAAATATGAGGCCAAAAATTGATCAATGCCCCTAGCAAGTGGCGCTTGTTCAAGTGTCAAATTGATATGAGTAAAGAGGATGTAGTTCTAATTCAAGAGACCAAGTGGGCTAAGGAAGAAGCTCAAAACAAAATGTGGAGTTGGAAGCAACGGGAAGGTTTTCTTGTGGATTCAATAGGGGCTTCAGGTGTGCTAGGAGTTGTTGAATCCACTAATAGTCAAATGTGTGTTGAGTAGGAAGAGTCAGAACCGGATGGTGGTCAACTGCAAAATCCTAAGCCAAAACAGAGAGGTGCAAATGATGAATGTCTATGGGTCAATCTCAACAGTAGCCAAAAGAGTCCTATGGAGAGAAGTGAAGCAATGGTTAGGATTACATAACGGAACATCCATAATGATTGGAGGAGATTTCAATGCAACACTAGACAATTCTGGAAAACAAGGTGGACAACAAAGCTTGTCAAGAGTACAACAAGATTTCCAGGCTTTTGTTGATGAGAGCAACTAGAGATAAATTGTAGCGAAGAATGGAAGATTCACCGGGACTAATAGGAGAAAGGGCTTCACAAGCATTGCAGAAAAATCAGACCGTTTCTTTTTACAGGAGTTGGGATCATCAACTTGACACCTTTGAGACAACCATAGTACCATACATTGGATCAAATTACTTCCCAGTCCAGTTAACCATTAATGCAAAAGCTTACGAAGGGGCAGTCTATTCAGATTTGAAAACATGTGGTTAAGGGATAAGGAGCTTTTTTAATTTGTCAAATTATTTTGGAATGAAGTCACAGTTGGCCACAAATCGAGGATGTATCTATTCAGCTAGAAATTATCACAAATCAAATGCAAATTGAAAGTTTGGAATAAGGAACACTTCAAAAACCTTTTCACTGAAAAAATCTGAGTAGAGGAAGAATTAAGCAAACTAAATGAGAAAGTCATTGAAAGAGGAATGGAGCAAGAAGACTTTGAATTGGAGCAAGGGCTTAAAACAAAGCTTACTTAGATAATGGCCAGGGAAGAAACATATTGGTGTTAGAAGTTGAGGGAAGTTCGGCTAAAAGAGGGGGATAGAATCACAAAATATTTCCATAGAATGGCTATAGCTAATAGAGGCCACAATCAAATCACAGAAGTAGACCGCGAAGATGTCACAATAACTTAATCAATGGAAGATGTCAATCAAGTGGTAGTTCAATATTTCCAAGAAATCCTCAACTGGGTAATAGAGGATCATGATAGAGAGTGAGGATTTTTTTTGAATTATATCCCTGAGCTAATCAATGAAGAAGATAACATAGATCTTTTTAAACCAATCAACATGGAAGAAGTGAAAAAGGCCACTTTTCAGCTAGGATCAGATAAAGCTCCAACTCTTGATGGCTTCCCTACAATATTTTATCAAGTTTTTTGGGACATCATTGATGATGACCTACACAAAGATGTGAAGGAATCCGTAAGGAGAAAGGAAATGCTTGGCACCTTAAACCATACATTCATTGCCCTTGTCCCCCAAAAGAAGGAAGTACAAACCATGGCAGATTTCAGACCCATAGCCCTGTGTAACCCATCTTACAAAATTGTCACCAAGAAATAGCTAATCACTTGAAGGTAGTATTCAAGAAAATCATATGAGATGAACAAAGCGCTTTTCACTAGGAAGATCAATTGTGGAAGGAATCATAATAACCCATGAAGCCATTCATACCACTAGAAAGACACAAAGTCTTAATATGGTGATCAAACTCATACTAAAGGCGTATGACTTGGTAGATAGACAGTTCTTGTTGAGGGTTATGCGGAAGTTTGGATTGGAGGAGAATTGGATTGATTAGATTGACAGCTAATTATTTCTTCAAGATTTTTTGGTATTGGTCAATAGGGTGGCTCATGGATTCTTTGAATCCACAAGAGGAATTCAGAAGGGTGACCCTCTATCCCCATTCTTATTTATAATAATGGCAGAAGCTTTGGGAAGGACCATTCAACACTATAGAATGGTTGGACAATGGAAAGGTATTGAAATTACTCTAGGACTAGATGTTGCGACACATCAACAATTTGTTGATGACACAATCCTCTTTGGGAAGACTACAAGGATGGAAGCCAGAACTATCATGGGTTTACTGGATGACTACAACAAGGCATCGAGGAAATCGATCAATTGGATGAATCAAAGGTATATTTCTGGAATGTACAACCAAGTTTGCAAAGGGATATAACAAGAATTCTAGAATTAAGAATTGCAAACTTTCCTAGGAGATTCCTTGGGATGCCATTATTTGGTGGTCATAACAAAAAGTGCTACTAGGAAAATGTGATAAACATATGTAAGAGGAAAATGGAACTATGGAAGGGAAAATGGTAGTCATTAGCTGGTAGAATTTTGATGTTGAAAGTAGTATTTGCAGCCATACCTATGTACTACATGTCATGCATGAAAATTCTAAAGGAGGTGGAAGAAATGTTAATACAACTAATGAGGCATTTTTTTCTTGAATGGGCCGAATGATAATCATAAGATCCCTTTGCTTTTATGGGATAAGATTTGCAAACCATGTGGGGCTAAAGGTACAGACTTGAAACAACTTCAAATCATGATTCTGGCTATGGGGGCGAAGCTAGTTTGGAGCATGTATCGTAATGGGAAACGAAGATATGTACAAATACTAAGACACAAATATCTAGATTTAGATGACCCGATCAGAATACTCAACACTCGCAATCCACCAACAAGATCGACAATATGGAATTTCATCTTGGATTGTAGGTAAATCATCACCAAGGACGTCACCTGGGAAGTTAACAATGGTCAGAGCATTAACTTTTGGGAAGATTCATGGGAAGGGCACCAACTCTTTGCTCCCTCCCAAATCTTGAAATAGTTCAGGAGGAGATAACCAAAATATGGGGAAAGAAACTAGGGGACTATGGGTATATGGAAAATATCAACGGACAACAAAAATGGCACTGGAAATCACGGGACACCGTAAATGCTCCTTGAGAAGAAATAGAGTAGAAAGCTAGCAGGCAAGTGTATTATTTGGACTGGTTAGAGGGATGAAATTCATTGGTGTGCATCCAAGGATGGGGAATACAAAGTCAAAATTGGATACATAGTCAAGGAGACAGTCTTAGAAGATTAATAGTGGCCAAAAGAATTTCTATGGGGTAAATTTTCTCTACCTAAGGCAGGGGCATTCTCTTGGTTGGCGATTCAAAACTGTATCCTCACATAGGACATATTGACAAGAATTGGTATAATAGGCTTAGGTAGATGTCCTCTATGCAAAAATCATGAAGAAGATGCAAATCGCCTGCTACTACTGTGCCCATATGCAGATAGTTATTGGAATCATTTTCTACAAAAACTCAACTTGCAAACTTTGATGCCTAAGAGTCTGAAAGGCTGGTTCTGTATGTGGTCCATAAAATTTAAAAAATGCATGTTTGGAAGTCTATGGCAGATCATACCTTCGCCAGTTGTGTGGGAGATATGGAAAGAAAGAAATAGAAGAATCTTCAAGGAGCAAGCGATGCCTAGGGAAAGACATATCAAGAAAATTGAGGACTCCATCATCGAGTTAGTCAACAAAACAACAAGATCTAGAAGGATAAAAAATAATATCTTCTCCCAACGGGACATTTATTTGACCAAGGCATTCAAGGGATCAATAGTACCTACAATGGTTGGCAATAGGGACGATTTAAAAAAAAAAAAAAATTGAGAAATGAGGTACACTGGTGTGCCCTTGAAGCTAGATGGGTAAAGGTGAATTTCGATGGAGTGGCTAGTGGAAACCCAATCTCTAGTGGCATTGGATGTGTAGTGCGAGATGAGACACAGACAATCATGGCAGAGAGATCAAAATACATTGGAATCTATACCAACAATGTAACATAACTTCAAAAACTAGCGTTAGGGTTATGCTCAGAGGACTAGCATTAGAGAAAGAAGTTTGGGCGAATAAAATACACCTTGAAGGAGATTCACTGATAATAGTCAATGCAATTTGAATAAATTTCACTCTGGATTGGAAACTCAATAGATGGATTGTGCAGATTAGGAGGTTAATTGAGGAACTAGACGACTTCAAAATAAGCTACATATACCGTGAAGGAAACACAATTGTAGACGAATTGGCCAAAAAACAATTATTGATGGGCGTGATAGCTGAAGTGGAGGGTACAACGAAATTAGCACAATACAACAAATTGTGTGATTGGTAACCTGCAGAGTCAAGGTACAAAGCATAGTTACACCGCCCTAGGGGCGGGGGGACGTCAGGACGGGGGGACAGGTTTCTAGGCAAGGGGGACAGAGGGGCCTCAATTCGGGGATGGCGGGGGGACGACGGCGGGGGGGGGGGGGATATACTATNGGGGGGGGGGGGTATATACTATACATGCGGTACTTAAAATGCTAGTTATGAAAAGATGTATAACAATATAAGACATAAAGATGTAAAATGTTTGTCAGTAACTGTAAATAGTAAAATAGAATTACTAAAAGTAAATACTTGAACATTGCATTAAAGTTTGAACATTGAACATTGAAGTTTGAACAATAGAATTATAAATAGTCAAATCAACCAATGGAAGAGTTCTAAACTTCTATTATATAAATTTATAATATATATGATATATCAAAATTATGAGCATTGAGTATCACTATCTAATCATAAAGATCAGATGATTACATCGAGTAGCATGATATGAATATCAAAACAAGTACAAGCTACAAAATCAAAATGCCAAGGCCCAAAATGTAATGAAGGAGGCCTCTTTGGGAAATCTTTTGCATCCCCTTGTCCTCAAGGGGGACTCTTTTGCATCTCCCTGTCCCCGAGGGGGACGTCCCCACATCTCCGACAGAGCAACGACGGATGGGTGGTGCCGCTGGGACGACGTCCCCCCGTCCCCGGTGTGTCCCCGTCTCGAAGACGTTGGGGATTTTGGGGTGGATACGTCCCTGGGGTACATTGGTACAAAGTGACGGAAAGTGATGGTAGGCATTAATGAGGCCAACAGATCAAACATTTATTCCCCAATTTGGTGAGATGCGGTGTACTCTCATTGGGGCTCAAGGCGGTACAATTTCCCCAATATAAAAATGAGGGAATGTTTTTCAAATCTGGAGAACTTTTTGCATCACTCAAGGTAACTCATTATAAAGGCTTACTCAGTAATAATGGTGGCGCATGTGTTTGATGTGGCAAAGCAATCATTTGCCTATAAATTGAGCATTGAGGCGACTTTATTTCATCAGAGAATTTTGGAAACATTGAGCTGGGAGAGATGGAAACACCAATCATTCTTGAGTGGATGAAACCAAAAGTGGTGTTTGTGGGGGAAGCCATAGATAAAAGGCTTGGAGTTTTTCTGACTAATGTTCACTGATACATAATGCATGCGGTCAAAATAGTTTTGGGTCTAGAGTTTTTATATGGAGGTTTCCAAGGACTGGGCGAAAAAGGTCACCCAAATGGTCTTTGAGCATGCGTACTTGAGCAACATTGATGTTTCCATTCACAACGTGGATGGGAACCTTCTCATTCCCTTGTTGCAAAAATATTACATTTGGGACAATGAGGAGAGGAAATTTCCAATTGTGCAGACACAAGATGTGGAACTGTTATAGGCAAGGTGGGGGGAGATAGATAGGAGTATCATCTTCCTTCTGTATTTGGCTAAGATCAAGGAGTTGGATGCAGACAATTGACACTGGGATTACCTAACTACTGAAGGCCTGATTGATGAAGATATGTTTGATGAAGCAGATGCGACAGAAGTGGTTGTGGAACTGGAGCTGGGGCGAGGTGAGATAGTTGATGATGGATGGGATGTGGAAGGCATAGCACATGCGCAACCTCACACCAACTGCAGCGTAGAATACCAGTCATTCTCAACGCCAGGAAAGTCAAACAAGCCAGGATGCAAGAGGAACAAGAGGCTGTTGCTAAAGACTTTTAGGACCGTTTCTATACGTTGTGGTCTCCTTATACAAGGTCAAAAGCTATTATGATTAATATTGATGAGAATAGTATCTCAAATAATCAATATGAAAAGGCATGTTAATAATGAACAACAGTTATGTTATTGTTTGGATTATATGTATGAAAGTAGCAATTTGAGATACTATTCAAAAGCTATTATGCAAGGTCAAAAGCTATTATGATTAATATTGATGAGAATAGTATCTCAAATAATCGATATGAAAAGACATGTTAATAATGAACAGTTATGTTATTGTTTGGATTATATGTATGAAAGTAGCAATTTATCAATGGTGGTATGAAGGGCTTGATATCAGTCAAAAGGAAGCAAAATCATATTGGTTCGTAGGAAGATATCAAGAGTTTGTAGCCACATTGTCATCTAGAAGATATCAGAGTATTAAGACTTGACCGAGCCATTTTGACAGACATCTAGGTTGTGACTAGTCAATCATTACCAATCCATATATATCAGTGATTAGTTAAATGAAAACAGTTAAGAAGGAAATAATTAAATAAATAAAACTGATCGATAACACCAATGGTTATGGAGAGCTGCAGTTAGTAAGTTATTTCTCATCGAATGTGAAAGGGTGCAGCTCATTCCATCTTGGTAAGATATAAGAAGTCATTCAAACACATTCACCATAAGGTAGAGGATTATGGAAGAATAAGTTTTATAGAATATATCTAGTATTCACCCAAAGGAAGATATCACAAAGGAATAAGTTTACAATTGTTTACTGGCAAGTATCGTGTAACAGTAAGAATATGTTGTAATGTATCTATGATTCAATATTATTTTGTAGAATGTTATATATGTGAAAGCTATTGAGAAGCACGAGCCAATATATGGTCCCACATATTTATATATTGTAGAGTTAGAATCAGTTTATAATAGTAACATTACACACACACACACACACATCAATCAGTTATGATATATATCAGTTATGATGTATTTTTTTATGCATATTCACAAATCATTCATAGACCATTTGAAGTATGTTCATAACCTAATCCTTAATCTCTTGCTATAGCCTCTTTTGAGAATAGGTTGGTTGTAGGGAATGACTAGAGTAATTCCTCACAAGGTGGTATTGTGAGGTTTTCCAACCATTGCTCCATTGAAAATGCCCCCCCCCTCTTTCGCTTCAGCGATAAGAGTGGTAGTCTTTGTTGGTGGCAGTTTTCAAGTCCCTAGGCCTGGCAAGTGAGGTTTGAGTTTTTTGGCCTGCTGGGAAGTCATGTCTGTTTGGGATATGGGAGGGAGGTAAGCTAAGTCTGTCATGGGGATGGAGTTGAAACCAAGTGATTTGTGATAAAATGAGTTAAAATCCTTTGATATTCCTTGTTCCAACTTCAGTTTGACCTTAGAAAGTCATGATGGATTGTGGGAGGTAACCCTACTGAAGGCTTGCTGAATCCTGATATTTGGCTGAGTATGAAATTCTTCGAATCTGCACCTTAACTCCTATGAAGCTGGAACCTATCTCAAACATCTTGAAAGGTATTTATACAAATATAACTTAAAATATAAGAAATAAAATAAATCAGACTTATACTTAAATAAATCAAAGAAATTAAATAAAATAAATTAGACTTATACTTAAATGTTATGTTTGTATAAATCCTCCCGCCCTTGAACCCAAAAAAATGGCTATGTGCAAAATCTACTCTGTCCCATGCCAGGTCGAATTTCGACCTCCAACAGGACAAATTTTGTCCTATGACCTTCAAATTTATGCCCTCCCTCCAAGCAACAAAACTTGATCCAATTGTGAATAAGAGTGATTTTTGAGTGAGAATGGAGAAGGAAGCCATAAAGGAAAGGGGTATTTGGCATGATGGAAATTTGACCTCCTATGGGACTTAGAATTGTCCTATGCATTGGGCATTTCCGCTCCCATCATCTTATGATTTCTCCCCTTTGTTTTGAGGTGTAGATTGGTGTATTTTGTCTTTGGAGTCTTGTCTATTTGGCAGGATGTGAGATGGAACAATTAGGAAGGGAAAAATTGATTATGCATGACATAACTATGGGCCAAGAGGCCTTGTCCCATGACTTGTCATAGGACAAAATTTGTCCTAAGACCCTCTGATTTCTGGCATGAGATGGGATGCTTCCTTAGTCGGTGTTGGGGTTGGAGAGGTAAGTTGGTATATGAATGATGTCAAAGGGGCCAAGTTGAGAAAGCAAGTTGTGGGTGGAATTTTGCTTCCTTTGGGACAAATTTTGTAGAATTTGTCCCATAAACCTTTGATTTCCGCTCCCTCTCTATGGGCAATTAAACACTAGCAATTATCAACTTACAGAGAAAATGAAGTGTGCATTCAACTTAGAAGGTAACCGAGATGAAGTTGAAGGTTGAGGGAAAGGGGAGTTTGATGTTTGTTGACTTGTCCATGTGATGGAAGCCTTGTCCCATGACTGGTCAGAATCCCACCAGCCATAGGACAAATTTTGTCCTGTAAACATAGAAATTATGCCCTCTTATAGGTGTATTGGCAAGCTTCCTAAGGCAAAGACAAGGGTTTGTGGACAAGTTTCATGTTGATTTCATTTGGACAAGTTTGGAACACCTTAGCTTGGGTGGAATTGTCCTATGGATATGACATTTCTGCCACCTTCCTTCTTGGCACCCTTGCCCTTTCCTCAATACATCCTTGGTGATCAAGACATGAGAAATACAAGTCAGCCTGCATATGGAAGAGGGGGCAAAATATATATAAAGGGGAAAGATTGGAGATCATTTCACACTCAAACACATGCAAATTTCCCCAATCAATAGAGTAGATCAAACTTGTAGCAGACTTGGATTAGGAGGCAAGTTAGGCAATTGAAAGTTGATTTGAGTCCTACTTCCTAGCACTTCATTGGTGAAGGCAAAGTGGCATAATTTTGGGAAGGAAGAGAGCAGCTGTGGGGTTCCATTTTGTCACCAAATTTAGGGAATTTATAGCAGACCTACAGGTATGGTGGAAACCAGAATTAATCAAGATTTGAGAATGGATGATTGATGCCTCTAATAGTGGATCCTTCAAAGATTACTTTCCTTAATTCAAAAATCAATCCTTACAAGTTGAATGTTGACATAGTTGATCTCTTGTTTTTGGCGAATTATGGAGCAATATAATTTTAATCTGAAATGAAATCATGATTAAAGGTTTCAATCCAATTCCACGAGGCCTAAAATGAAGAAATCAATTCCTAATCCTTTATTTTCAGATTCATAGGACAAAATTTGTCCTTAGATCCTCATTTTCCTGCCATGGATTGGTGTGTTTGTTTGGTCAATGTTGGAGTTAGAAGGAGGAATTCAGTCATGAGTAATGTCAAGAGGAAGAGTTAGGCAACTAAGGTGGTGGGCGGAATTTTGTCTCTCATGGGACATAATTTGTCCTATATCCTTAGGATTTCCGCCCCTTATGGAGACAAGTTGAACAAGGATAATCATCGAAGTTGTGAGGAAATTGGAGCATATGGTTGAAGAGGAAGATAGTCATGGTGTTTGATGAAGGACTTGGAGTGGGAAAGTTTGAAGTCTTAATGACTTTAGAGCATGAAATGGAGGCATGTTCCATAGGACACACGTTGTCCTATAAGCCTTAAATTTTTGCCCCTCCCTAGTGATTTGAGTTCGATTCCTTAGCCATGGCGATGGTATTCGGGGAAGGTTTTAAGAACATTTAAGGTTGGGAGACCAAGTCTAGGCATGATGAACTTGGGTGGAATTATTCTATGTATGGGACAATTCTGGCATGATGTTCTTGGCTCCCAATCCCCTCCCTTGGTAGCCAAATTCAAGAATGAATCAAGTCGGCCTTTCCATGATGCATTCCTCTATAATTAAACAACAACAAAAATTTAATGTAAAGCAAGTCGGCTTGGGAGTTTTAAGGGAGTTAAATTTGTTTGTTTTCATTATCCAATGCATCCAAGTCTGCTTAGGGATTAAATGGAATTGCAAAGGTATAAAGGGAAGGGAAGTTTGATTCATTTGCGCACTCAAGAACATGCGAAATTCTCCTAGAGGAAGAGAAAATGGAGTTTGTATCAGATTTAGTTGGGAAAGAAAATAAGGCTAAGTGGGGTTTTCTTTTAGTCCATCTCCTTAGCATTTCAAGTGGAGGAGTAAATTGACATAATTTCATGGACAGAGCAATTGACATTCACCCCCAAATCTCAGAATTCTGGGATACCTACAGGTCTGATTGGAATTGATTCTCTTTCTAAGTTATAGAGGGGTTGTAAGGATGCTGGATATGATTTGATTTCCAAGCAAGAACAAGCCCCATCATCCTTAGTTTTCCTTTCTCAAGTTTTGGATCTTTAAAGGATGTTAGATTAAGAAATAATCAGACTTTTAAAACTTGTCATAATTTGAAAGTAGTTGTAATCATAGTTAACAATTTTTTATGTTAAGGTAATCATGATAGGAGAATTGTCTGGAATTGAGGAAATGAAGTTACAATTTGAGAGTTGGATTAGCTTTATAGGACTTAATAATGAAATTCAATCTAAAATTTCCTATTCTCGGATTTGTGGCATCTTGAACAAGGATAAGTAAGACTTGTTTCCTTGATATTTTGCAGGCTAAGGGAGATGTTTGAAACTCCAACTAGAGGCCCAAGACCTCAAGATCGAGGACTTAAATGCAAAAGGGAAAGCAACCAAGGGAAAGGTGGATATGAAGGAGAAAGGGTTGAGAGGGAAATCTTGGAACTCTTGGCAATGAAATAATGGGAAGTTATTTTCCTTGGAGAGCAAATCTTGGAACTCTTGGCAACAAAATCATGGGAAGCTATTTTCCTTGGAGAGAAAATATTGGAACAATTTAGAAGGACTGAAGCAAGGATGGTATGCATATCCTCTCTTATCACGCCAACAAGTGAAGTCTTCTAGCTCATGCTCGAGGAATCCAAATGAGATGGATATTCAAGTAAAGAAATCAGAATTCAAGGATCAATGCAAGGAATGATGATGATCAAGGAGGTGAACAAAGGAAGATCCAAGACAACTATGCAAGGAAGGACAAAATTCACACCTTGAAAGGAATGATCCAAGCTCAAGTTTAAAGATCTCAAGTGGGAAGGAAGTTCACACCAAGTTATCGAAGGACAAGACATGAAGGCTATTCAAATTGAGATCAATTTGGGATTCAAGGTCAACGCATCAAAAGGGAACATCAAAATACAGGTTCAATCAAGTTCAAGGATGTCAATCCAAATCATGCCATGAGAAAACTTCCAAGAGTGAAAGATGAAGGGGATTGAGAAGATGAAGCAATTTGGGAATATGTCATCATGTTGGAAAGCTGGGAAGCGTTGAGTGTCAAGAGATATTTTCTCTTCACAAAAGATTAATCAGAGCCTACATGATAAGGATGATGATGTGGCAATTGGGTGTCTTCTCCAATTAGAAAATTCCAGATTTCAAGCACAAGCAATCACAACACGCCAAGTGTTCTATTTTCTCATTGGTTGAAAATTTGGCAACCCTAATTGGGGTTTCTTTGTATTGCATCTTGACCCTTTATTGTAATTGGACATCTATAAAAGGCCAAGGCCATCTCATTTGTAAAAGGGTTGGTTGGTTAGCTAGAGAGAGAGAGAGAGAGAGAGAGAGAGAGAGAGAGATTTTGTAGAAGCTAGTAGGAGGTTAGAGTAGAAGTTAGAAGCTAGCTAAGGGAGAGACTTGATTCAAATTGTTGCTATGATGCTATCAAAGTAATTGATGATTCATTGTTGGTTTCTTATGGTGGATTACTTAATGTTGCTTTGGAGTGTTGCATGGTTTTCTCAATCTTTCATTTGGAGTATATTTCTTTTCATGTTGTTAGAAGTAGCTTAGTTGGATAAAAGCAATTGTGGATGTTTTCTTGTTTGACTCAAGTATACTAGGCCACTAGCCTCCTTTCTGATTGTGAGGAAGCCTTGTGTGGTAAGTTATTGATTGCACTTAAGTTCAATTGGCATTGGATACTTAGTTTGTTCTTTCAAGTTGGATTAAGGAGAAGGTGTTGATATGAAAACCATTTGAGATCCTTGGAAGCTTGCACTAGGTGAAGTTGAGGTCGTTGATAAGATTTCACTTGGTAGAGTCCAAGTCATCCATGATTCCTTGCCTAAGTTACCATATTCATCCTGACACATGCATATTCGCCATTCGGTTCTCTCTAAATTTGAATTCAAGTCAAATTCTCGATTTCTCTATATAATCGCATAAAATTAAAAAAAATGAACCCTGGCCAAATTTTGGTTCATTTTAAACGAATTTAAGACAGAGCGCGTGAACCCTGATCAAATTTGTGCAAATTTGTACGAATTTCTAGCGAATTTCTGCAAAATTTCAACTTTGTTGACTTTCAACAATTTTTTTATATTATTTTTTACATTATTTTTTAGGTGTTTAACCCTAAAATCGTGGCATTTTTATGTCACGCGGCGTTTTGCTTCATTATGAGCTGCGTTTTACTCTGTCTTTCCTCACCATTTTTGCAGCTTGTCTTTCCTCACTCCCTCAGCATTTTTGTAGGTAAGTAACGTTTTATAAATAATACTTATTATTTATATTGTGGAGCTAAAAACAAACTCTTATTAATATTTATACTATACGTAGGACAAAATGAGGCTAAATAAAATATAATAATATTATAAATGTTGTCTCAGAGTAGTCTCAAAGATAATTGTTTTATATTAATATTTTTTGCTTTGTTTCATTGTTTGTTGTTTATAGATTCATGGTTCAGACTCGAAGAATGGCTGCAAGTGCTTCTAGCACCAAAAAATCCCGCTTCAAAATAGACAAACGCTCTCCACTATGGAAATATGTGGCCATGGTTAAACCAATGCTAGGTGGAGGAGGTTATGTATGGATTTGCAGCCACTGCAAAGAGGAATTTAATAGCTCTTACAATAGAGTGAAAGCACATTTGTGCCTTATTCCTCAATAGGGCATTCAATTTTGTACAGGGAAACCAAGAGTTAACGTGGTACTACCTAAAACCTTTCTTCCAAACCACATGGTGAAAAAATATATTCAAGAGAAAAAAAAAGAAGAGGAAGCAACTGGAAAGGCAAGTTCTCATCCTTTGCAAGATGCTAGGAGAAAAACAAAAATATAATCTGTCTTCAACTTCCACTCCCAATGAACCAGCCGTAGAGGGCCATCCGTTCTTGCATGCTCCTCAAGAACCAACTGCAAAGAAGAGAGCAATGGAGCCCTTGGAAACATCATTTCAAAATGAAGCTAAAGACATTGCCGAGGAAGCCATAGTGAGACGCATCTATGCATTTGAATTGGCATTTAATGTTGTTCGCTCACCATATTGGCAAAAAATGGTGAGATCAATTAATGAGGCTCCAAAGAGGTTCAAGGGCTCAGTTATGAGAAGGTCCACATCACTTTATTGGACAAAGAGGTGATCAATGTAGAGGCTTCCATGTAACCCATCAAGGATTCATGGATTGAAACAGGTGTGATCATAGTATCTGATGGATGGAAAGATGCTAGAAATTGTCCTTTGGTCAATGTTATTGCAATACCCACAAGAGGTGCAATGTTTCTAAAGGCTATGGATTGTGAAGGAGAGATGAAGGACGGTCCTTTTATTGCAAACATTCTCATCCAAGCCATTGAGCAATTTGGCCCTCAAAATGTTGTTCAGTTAATAATCGACAATGCCAAGAATTATAGGGCTGCTGACTTATTGGTTGAGGAGCGCTTCAAACACATTTTTTGGACACCTTGTGTTGTGCACTCACTCAACCTAATGTTGCAAAAAATATGCACTAAGATTGAGTGGATTAAAAAAATGTATGGAGAGGCAGAGGAGATAAAAATGTTTGTCACGAACCACCATATGATGCAAGCCATATTTAGACAATTCTCGATATTGGAGCTCTTGAAGGTAAGTTCAAGTGTTTAAAATTTAAACATGTTTTAGAAATCTAGTCACTTTAGTTTAGTAAACTTTCTATGTTTTTAAATTTAAATTTAAATTTTAATCTTGATTTTAATTTATTATTGTTTTGGATTTGATCTTAAAATAGGTTGCTGAGACCCGCTTTGCCTCCAACACTATTGTTTTGAGATGCCTTGTCAAAGTTAAAGAGGCATTGTCTAGATTGGTAACAAGTGCTAATTGGAGCATATGAAGGCAATCTAATAGTTCCAAGGCAGCTGCCATTAAGGCATTGATACGAGATGACTCTTGGTGGGATTGTGTTGTGTACCTTCTAAAGTTCACCGAGCCTATATTGAGCATGATCCGATACACTAACATGGATAGGCCTTCCTTGGGTGAGGTATATGATGGCATTGACTCCATGATTGAGGATATTCATAAATGAGAAAGAGGAAGATCCTGATGAAAAGTTCTTCAAGGAGCTACAGGTAATCATGGTAGAGAGATGGAACAAAATGACTAGCCCTTTGCATCTACTTGCCTTTGCATTGAGCCCCAAGTACTATAGCCAATTGTTCCTCAGTGAGAGTACCACTAGAGTTGCTCCATATAGAGATCCTAAAGTTGCTCAAGGGTACAAGGCAGCCCTTCAAAGACACTTTCCCAAGCACCTATGACCTGCAGTGAGGTCAAAATTCATGAGTTTCGCGAGCACCGATGATTGTGGTCATGAAGCTCTTGCAGACAAGAAAAATACTGATGCTCATAAATGGTGGTACTTTCATGGAGTAATGTACCAGCTGCTACAACCCATTGCCATCAAAATTTTATCACAAGTAAGTTCTTTACTCTTAAGATTCTAATTTCTAAATTCTTGTTGATACATATTAAATTTATATTTTAAAAATTTATATTCAAAACTCTTAACTCTCTGATTTCAAAATTGTAAATCTTGATAGGTTGCTAGCTCATCATCAGCTAAGAGGAACTAGAGCTCATACTCCTTCATCCACTCATTAAAACACAACCGACTAAACTCCAAGAAGGCATACAACTTGGTCTTTGTGCATTCAAACTTGAGGCTCACAACACACAAAGACAATACATACAAAAATGGGGAGGCAAAGCTTTGGGATGGTGAACCAGAGTTTGTGGAGTTGGAAGGCCACTTTGATGCACTTGCAATTGATGATGGTGATTGCGAGCTACTTAGTGATGTTGAGGCTGATCCTGAGGTTGGGCGTGAGGCTGCTAGTACTGATGCTAGTGGCACTGTTTGTGCTTCTAATCTGCAACAACATAATGATGATGATTTGTTTGATGATTTTTGATGATATTTTGATCACTGATGACTAATTATTAATGTTGGCATTATTGTTTTTGAACCGAAACATTGATATGGTGGTGTATATTAGCATTTTGCCGTGTCATTTGAACTAAAATGATAATATATTAGCATTTTGCTATGTTGCTTTACTATTAGCATAGTAATGTATGAACTTATTTGCTGTTGCATATATATATATATATTCTTGTACGAATGAACCCAAAATGAATTGAACCCAGCCCCAAAAAAATTTGCACAAATTTCAAACCGGAATCTCGAACCCGCATACGAACCAGAATCTGAACCGGTAACTTAGTTCCTTGCATTCCTAGTTAGAAGTAGAAGTAGAAGTTAAGCTTAAGTTTAAGTGCAAATTGGAAAAGCAAAACTATATTTTCATTGCACATTGTGAAGCTAAATCTTTAGAAGTGTAAATAAGTTGATATCCATTGAATGAATAGCGTTAGTCCCCCAAGTGATTGCGAACAAATCACATTATTTCACTGAGCGGGTGTCCACAATAGAAGGAACCTTGAAGTCATTTCATAATCTTACTTTGCAAGCTTAGCATGATAGATGACCTTATATCAAGAGAGGATTTTGTATTTGGTATTTCATCTTGGAATACTAAGTGTTTGATTCTGCATGTTGTAGTGGAACAAAACTCACCTCAATAGGTGGGTGAATCCAAGAGAAGCTAAGGCATATATTTTGGAAACCTTGAGGGCATCGTTCCAAGATGGGTATGAATATGTTTCTGGAAATTTTGAGGGAATCCAGTTGTAGATTGGTATTTGAGTTCCCTAAGACAAGAACTCTCTGCCCTCCTTAGGGTTGAGTTTGGAAAGAAGTAAGAAAGTGGGTTTAAATATGTTAAAAATCAAATGTATTATGAATAATTCATTGTTTTCTTGATTTAATTTGATTTAGATGCATAATCCAAGACTCTAGTTGAAATTTTAGGGTAAATCAAGCAAGTCCTAGTTGGGGACATTAAAAATGGTAACAAAGCTTTGATCAAGCCATCTTGCAGGACAAACCTACGATAATTGCAATCCGATTCGGATTAACTATTCAACCCTTTTCCTTAAATAAGTTGAGAATATAATCAAGTAGGCCAACATTACGTCTCTACACGAATGTGCCTTGAATATGCTTACTCTAGATGCATTTTATATACATACTCTTCATGTGAATACCTTGTGTTTGTTTCACACATATGTAGTCCATAAGAACATTCCTCATTATGTTTGTGTATTGATTCATGCATCTATTTATTGTGTGCTTCATGCCTTACATTTCTGATGAGTATTTATGTATTGGCTTCATACCTTACATGCTTGGCATGTGATTAAGCATATTGTCTCATGCTTAAAGTGTCTAATATGATTTTATTATGCTTGACATGTATACTTTGTTTGTGTGCATTTATATGGCTTCATGCCCTATGAGTATTTATACTTCATACCGTATGTGCGCATTTAATGTCTTGTGTATTCATATGTATGGCTTCATGCCTTATGTAGATGCTTTATGCATTGCAAATTGCTCATGACTTGCATATATTTATGTCTTGCATGTACCTATGTATATTGTTGCTTCATGCTTCATACTCCATGTACTACATGTATGGTTCATGCCTTAAGTGTATTCATGTGTATCCTTCATGTGCTATGTATGCTTAAGGGAATCCATATGTATTTATGTGTATACTTCGTGACTTTAGTAAATACATGCCTTATGTGTTGTGTATTGAAATATGTGCTTCTTGACTTAAGTGAATTCATGTGTATGCTTTGTGTTTTATGTGCTATGCGTATCCACATATATGCTTCTTGACCTAAGTGAATTCATGTATATATGCTTCATGTTTTATGTGCTATGTGTATCTACATATATGCTTCTTGACTTAAGTGAATTCTTATGTATGCTTTATGCTTTATATTCTAGGTGTATTCATGTGTATGCTTCATGCCCTAAGTGAATTCATGTGTATGCTTCATGACTAAAATGAATGCTTCATGCCTTATGTGCTACGTGTATGCTTCATGACATAAGTGACTTCATGTGATACATACATTCACGTGTATGAGTCATGCTTTATGGGTATCCCAATGTGTGATTCGTGCCTTGAGTGCATGATCCTTGCCTTACGTATATTTGGAATTCATGCCTTGTGTATTTTCATGTGTATGCCTTATGGGTGTTAATATGTGTAATCCTTGCCTTACATCTATTCATAGATACACTTCATGCTTTAAAGGCTTACTTGATGTGTTTTAGCATGTTTGCTCCACAAGTACTCTTCTCATGTATATCTCTGGTCTTACATGTATACTTCTTGTATCTAAGTTCCATGTATGTTTCATAGCTTGTGTACATTTATGCCCTACATGACATATGTGCAAGCTTCATGCCTTACGTATCTACGTGTGCTTATAAATATGTTTTGCATTTTATGCATATTTATGTGATGTTTTCAGCATGATTACTTCATGAGTGTATGTGCCTTCCTAATGTAAACACTTCATATCTGATGTGTCTCCAAACATGTATATTCCCTGAGTGTTTTATGAGTACTTATATATATTTCAAGAGCTATATTCTTGCTTTCAAAGAGGGGGGGCTTTATGAGTACATGAAGCTCATATCATTAGGTTCCTAATACAATGAGGACCCCTCTTCATAGTTAGTCTCTAAATTCAGTCGCATCTAGGATATGAACATAAAATCCCTTATGTTCTCTAAACGATTCAGTCTCTATGCATTTTGAGAAATCTATCTCACCAATCATCATGAGATCTCTTACTGACTAAAACATAACAACTACAAACATTTAAGACTCACGAAACATATCTCTACTTCGTATGATCAAGTTATGAATGAAGAAAAGAAAGACCCAAAAGATATAAATTTGAGGCATGCTATCATGTGAACGTTGATTTTTGCAAATTCAGTCGGTGCCATTATGATATATGGCCTTGGTCCTTTTCTATAGAAGATAAGAGAAAACTTGTCTTAAAATGTCCAACCTTGTAAATTCTCAATGCATTGGTTAATTTTAGAGATGCACATGATAAGCTACTCAATTTTTTTTAAATAAAAAATGACATTGCTTGAGGACAAACAATTTTGGAGAAGGGCTAACTTTAATACCCCCCATTTTTGAAATATTTTATGTTCTCGGTAATAGATTGTAGTTTTTTATTGATAATTTAAAAAGCATAACATAACAATGCTTATAATCTGTCCAACCATCCTCCACATGCAACTACCAAAATACCCTACCCAACCTTAACATCTTACATCAACACAAAACATTTTAAATTTGCAAAATAAAACCTAACCCTAGCATCCTTGACAATTACAGATTCATGCACAGTCACCATTACCAAAAAAATACAGAGATTTAAGTGCCCATCCTTCTGTCCCATTTCATGTGTAACTCAAAAAATCATTTTTAAACTGAAAACCACCAAAAAGCTTCAGAAAAAGAGGAAATAAACCCGGACTCCATCGTGCATTCATGTGTTCTTCCTCAACTGCTGCGTCTTCCTCTGTCACTGCGCCATTTCTCTCCTAGTCCTCCTACCTCTACGTCCAACTCTCTCCGAGCATTGCCTCCATGACACTTGCACATCTTTAATTCTAGCCAATGTCTTCATTTCTTCCAACTCGGTTTCCACCTGCCTCAGGTTCAAAAGTAATTTAAGCCCATCCCAACCCCCACAAGCCTCCTTGAACCACTTCCTACGAACTCTTTCATCGAACCTCCAAACAAAGGGAGTGTGTTTCATGTCCTCCAACTCCTCCGTGTTCACCTGACCTTCACTCACACTCATGCCTAGACCCGACACCGCCTTCTCCAGAATCAGGTCCATGTCGCCAAGAAAATCAGCAGAGACAATGGTTTCCCTAATTCTTTTAGCATTGGCCTTTGACTCAGCCAACTGGAGTCCCCATGCCATAACCATGGATTAGATGTCAGTGTTTGTTCTATGTTTGTTTGTGAGCTGATAAAAAATGTCCCCTAAGATTAGAGTGACACACCTGGTGAGCCAATGGTCTTTGAACAAAAACATTCTATCCAACCTCCATTTTGTCATTGGGTCGAGAAATGGATTTTATTGTTTGTTTGTTTGATTTGAAAGTAAAAGAAACCTCCATTGCCTTTCACCAAAAAATCTGCAGCCCACTCCAAACCACACCCTTCGACTCTTGCTTTTTAGCGACAATTATGGGCTCCCTCACTCAAGATTTGAGAGATTTATCAGTTCATTCACACATTTAATGCATTGTCCTCTTCCCAAGCTTGCTATCACTTCAGCCAACTCAAGATCATTAACTCCTCTCAACCATACATCGTTGCCACCCTACTTGCCACCTTTGTCAACTAATTGAAAATAGCAGTTGATTGGTTAGGAATTTATAAGCTAATTTCATTAAAGTTTTCAAATCTAACTTCTCCTTTCCTATCAAAGGATAGAGCCCAATTCAACAACAAATCAACTTCCTTATTACCATTTCTCTTTACATGTGAAATTTTATAATTGTTTATCGATCTCAATTCCGCTCTTATAAGGTCCACATACTTTTGCAAATGCCAAACTTCCATTGTGCCTTTGATAAGTGCTTGAATGATGATAAGGGAATCACCCTCTAAGCGTGTCTTAGTACCCTCAATGCTCTTAGCCACTTTAACCGCCACCAAGGCCGCCTCAGCTTCTGCTACATTGTTAGTTTAATCCTCTAACTTCTTCCCACATATAGCTATGATGTTGCCAGACCATTCTCGAATTATAAAATCTGCACCTTAAGGGCCTAGATTTCCTTTGGAAGCCCCATCAAAGTTCACCTTCCACCATCCTTCATATGGTTTATCCCATTTTATAGGCTTTGAGAATGGAAGCACTGGCTTCACCCATCCCAACCCATTAACGGGTCTAATTTTGATGCCGACCAAACTTGCTTAATGTGTTTGTCTCCTATTGGAAATGGAGTTTTGGGATTAAAAAACTATGAAGCAGCTACCCCAACTGTTTCCTCAATTGCATTATTAATCCTCTTTTTTAATCTTTCCAAACTCTCTTCTTTTCCCATAAATATTTGTCTATTTCTTTCTTTCCACACTTCCCATATTACAATGGATAGTCAAATATTCCAAACACATGATAAGGTAGATTTCATCTTTACTTTTGGCCAGCAATTAAAATGTTTCCCTAATGTGTTCAGAAGAGGACCTTGCCATTCTAGTTTATTTAGAACCATAGTCCAACAATCAGAGGCAATCCTACGGTTTATTTATAAGTGATCCACTGACTCAACTTCCCCACATAAAATACATTTTATTAGTCTACAAATACCCAACCTTTTCCTTCTTCCCCCTATTAGAATTCTTCCTCTTGTGGCTAACTATGAAAAGGATCCGACCTTAGGTAGACATTCTTTCCCCCAGAATAAATTCATTGGCCAGTTGTCTTTCACCATACTCCTGTCCAAGAATTGGTATCCCAATTTAACTAAGTACTTTCCATTACTAGCCCCATACTGCACCACCTTATCCACCTTGTCAGTTACTAAAACCTTTGGTGAGTTGAAAATCTCTCTAAGTTCAATTTTTTGAGCTGGAAGATTCACGTCTTGTAAGCCCTTCCAAACCCATTCATCCCCTAAAAGACCCCTCCGCAGTTCTAGATAATCACTTACTTTCAATCCCCAATTGGCTATGCACCATTCTTTTAGATCATTAAGCTCCCCTCGGTCCACCAAAGATGAATGTCTGTCCCATGAATCCTCCCAAAATTGAGCTTTTTGTCCATTCCTAATCTTCCATGTTAAATGATCAGTTATAACTTGTCTACATGAAACAATAAAGATCCAAATAACTGAGCCTGGTGGTCAATTCCACATTGTAAAGATTCTTATATTTTCCATAGAATCCAAGTACTTAGATTTAAGTATCTTGACCCATAATTGACTTGGTTGAGAATACATGTTCCACACCAATTTGCTCCCATAACCTCATTCATTAAACTCCAATCGCTAAGTCTCGCTCCCCCATTCTGTTTATTCATGCAAATGTTATCCCATGCAAGCATAAGGATCTTGTCCCGATCATTAGCTCCATTCCAAAATAATTTTCTCATTCTCTACCCTATCACTCTTATAATTTTCTTCGGGATTTTGAGGCACATCATAGAGTAAATTGGGATAGCAGAGGTGTCTATTTTTAGCATCAAAATTCTACCAGCCGATGATAGGCACCTACTTTTTTGACCATCCATCATATTACAACAACTTTCCACAAGCTCCTTTCATATTTTTGACCTTCTTGCACCGCTAAAAAGAGGGATATCTAAATACTTCCTTGGGAGGGAGCCACGTTTCATTCCTAGAATAACACAAATTTCCCTTTGTTTTTGAATTGGGGTGTTAAAGAAGAGGATTTCTGATTTCCCCCAATTCATCCTTTGTCCTGAAGCTCTGTTATATTTATCTAGGGTTTCCCTCATAATTCTTGCTTCCCTAAAGGAAGAAACACCAAATAATAAAGTATCATCTACAAATTGCAAGTGAGACAACATCAATACCTACCGCCACTTTAATACCCTTCCAACTTCCTTCACGTCTTTTCCTAGATATAAGTCTCCCCAAAGCCTCAACCATAATAATAAATAAGAATGTGGAGATTGGATCTCCCTGCCTGATCCCTTTGTCGCTTTCAAAGAAACCTTGCATGCTACCATTGACAATCACCGAGAATCTTGGAGTTTTAATGCAACTGCTAATCTAGTTCACCCAAGCCTCACTAAACCCAAACCTTCTCAAGACTACCAACAAATAATCTCTAATAACCTCATCATAAGCCCTCTGAATATCCATCTTAACCAACATTCTTTTCAGTTCGAGCTCTTCGCACAGAATGTATTACTTCTTGTGCCACTATCACCCCTTCATAGATCGACCTATTTGGAGAAAAACCACTTTGTTCAGTTGAAATTATAACATCTAAAACTATCTTTAATATGTTGGCAACCACTTTGGAGATAATCTTTTAAATGGTATTACATAAGGAGATATCCCTATAAGCATTAAAGGATATACGCTCTTTCTTTTTGGGGATAAGAGCAATGAATGTATTGTTAAAATCCTTGAAAATAAATCCCCCAGCTCTGGATTCTTCCACCACCTCCCATATATCCAAAGCAAAAATGTCCCAACATTTTTGAAAAACAATTGTAGGGAAACCATCAGGGCTGGGAGCTTTCTCACCTCCTAAATCAAAAAGTGCCTTCTTCACTTCCTCTAAAGACATTGGCCTCATTAGTGTATCATTTTGAGCTTCACTAATGCACCCAAGAATATTGGAGAGAATTTCATCCATATTGTGGTTAGCACCTTGATCCATTTGGAAAATGCCTATATAATGTCTTGTCGCTTCCCTGCATATTGCATCTTTTTCTGTGATAGCATTACCCTGCAGATCTTGAATAGAAAAAATGTTATTCACTGCCCATCTTGCTTTCACTGAGTTATGGAAGAATTTGGCGTTTTGGTCACCTTCCTTCAGTCATGTTTCCCTTGATTTTTATCTCCAAAAAGTTTTTTCCTTCTGCAAAACCTTTGAGTATTCCATCTTTAGAGTTTTCTCTTCTTTAAAGTCCACATCCGCCATCCCCCTATCATAATCTTGAAATTCAAAGCATCCAATTCTTTCTCTAATCTAAACTTCTCAGTAAAAATGTTTTTAAAAACTTCTCTAATTGCTCCTTCACATACTGCAATTTTTAAAAGAAAATAAAAGCTTTATTTCGATTCCTTAATGGAGCGTTGGTCTGCCAATCTGATCTTTTCAAATTTGAAAGGGCAGCGCTACGGAGTTTCACTTTCCAGAATCCTTAGGCTTATTGGAAAATTATCAAAATCTGTAATGGGGAGGGAGTATTTCTACATTCAGATCTCATTGCTTGCTGGACCACCTCCCAGCTAGTAAGAATCTGTCCAACTTTTGAGAGATGTTGAGAAAACCTTTACGCCTGTTTGTCCATGTGAACCCTCCATTTAAAAAAAAATCTCTAACATACCATTGTCTGGAACAAAATCGCTGAAATCTCTCTATTTTTGGCTCATCCATCCTACACCCCCTTGTTTGTCTGAGGGTCTAAGGATTGCATTAAAATTGCCACCTAAAATAATGACTTTATCCTTTTCCCTTTGAAGTACCTCAGAAATAGCCCTCCAAACATCTTAGAGGCCTTCAGAACTATTGGGACCATACACATTGATAAGATCAAATTCATTATTCATTTATTTTGATTTTACATTTTCCCTTTGCCACGATTCTGCTGAATGGACAATTTGGATCTCAATCACTTCAGATTTCCATAGAATACCCACACCTCCTAATGCCCCTCTTGCATCTACTATTGAACATTTCGATCTACTAAAATGTCTACTAAACAAAGCCACATCTACACCACTTAATTTTATCTCTTGTTGAAAACAAATCTCCGGTCTTGTTTGATCAAAGCACAAACAAATCTTGTCAGGGGCATTGCAACCCTTGACATTCCAGGATAGGACCTTCATTTCCCTTGGGAAACAGATACCCTTTTCTCCATCTTAGTTTGGTTTGGCATGCTGCACAACCCACCATCTCAAGCTGAGAAGTAGTAGATTTCTGACCCCACTTCTTCTTTTCCCCCACTCTACTTTGATTTTTTTTGTTGAGGTTTGTGAAATGGATCTTTTTTCTATTATGCCCACCGCAAAGCTTAGTCCTAGACCCTCACTACCTTCGCATTCCTCATCCGTGGATAAATCTATTTCATCCTCACAAGACTCCTCTCTCTCTCTCTCTCTCTCTCTCTCTCTCTCTCTCTTTTTCTTCCTCAAAAGATTGCTCCAGATTCCTGATTGGTGAGATGAGAATGTCCTTAAAAACTACTAGTTCATTGTCATCTCCATTAACATTTCCCTTGACAATCTGAGAAGTTTGACCTTCCTTATTACCTGTTTGTGGGAGTACCCCAAGCTCATCTATGCAGTGGGCCTTGCCTGAAAGTGACCCATCCTCTGCCATCGCGTCTGGTTTTTCTAGCCTTTGACCTTGTCTGCCATCATAAATTATAGACTCAAGTAAGGGTGTCGTAGAATTTTCCAGAGCACCCGTCCCCTGTTCACCAGGTTTTACCTTAGAGCTCAAAAGCCCTATCTCTACGTCCTCAAGCAAATTTCCTTCGAAACCTTTTGCCGACATTAGAGAGGAATGTACATGAGTGGCAGTATTTTCCTTAGTTTCCTCCCCCACAACATTGTTCACAACAAACCCTATCATACCCAAATCTATTCCTTTATTAGGATCCCTACTTATAGTTTCTTCCAAAAAACCTCCACTTCCTCGTTAGGCATAGAGGTCACCGGTATCCATGTTGCACCGACTCTAATAGTCTATTGCTCTCAGAAAGTCCTGATCTTCTAACCACACATCACCTTCTTTTTTCTGCAATATAGTCTATTAGGGCGTTCTTCAATAAACCTTTACCTTTAATGTTCTTGGGACATTCCCCTAGCAGGTGCCCACACCCTTTGCAATCTGTACATGAGTCCACGAAATCTTCCACCTTAATCTGTTGCTTCCAGATTCCTTTGTCTATCCTTAACTCAGCCTTTGTGATGGGGAGGTCACCTAACTCTCTATAATTCCTACTCTCTTCTAGGAATCTCACCTGGAATCCTATTCAATTCAGGACTCTCTCTAGACTCACACTTGAGTCTCTTTAGGGCTACTCTCAGACCCTAACCA
>MU226185.1:2602558-2637378 GCA_018584345.1 Thuja plicata | reverse complement strand
CCTCGCGACTGAGCGATGACTCTTTATCGCGCACCCGCAATGCATTTACCCGAGCTGTGTTTTACGTTGCGACTGAGCGATGAGCTCAAGTCGCATGCCCGCAATGCATCTTCATTAACTGCTCCTTGCTCTGCGAGTGTGCGATGCCTGTTAGTCGCGCACTCGCTGTACTTCAATCCGAGCTGGCCATATCTCGGCGACTGAGCGATACGATCAGTCGCGCACTCGCTATGTTATAACCCGAGCTATTCATTCCTTTGCGACTGAGCGATGAGCTCATTGTCGCGCTATCGCACTGTCTGGAGACGAGCTGCCTTTTCTTCTGCGACCTGGCGATGCCTCGGGTGTCGCTCACTCGCACACCATGACTTAACTTTCTGTCTTCGCGACTGAGCGATTGATCACCCATCGCGCACTCGCTACGCGCTTCCCCGAGCTGATCTTTGCCTGGCGATTGAGCGATCCAATGCTCGTCGCATTGTCGCGCACTTTTTTTCCCTACTAGCCGTCTGCGACTGAGCGACTAGTTCCTCGTCGCGCACTCGCGCACTAATAGACTTAACTCATAACTAGCTCGCGAGTGTGCGATGCATTCCTTTTGCTGCTCTCTGCTGGCTCCGCGACTGAGCGACCATGCAAAACATGACTTGCTCATTATGTGACCTTGATCAAAACTTGTTCAAAATTGCTGGGGCTAGGGTTTTGAGCTAAACCCTAGGGTGCTCTGCACCACTTTGCCTACAGAGGATGACTTGCTTGCCATAATATACACATGCGAGCGTACATGTTGAACTCCTTTGTCTCTATAGCTTCGTTATCTTTAATGAATCTGCCCAACTTATTCCCAATGATTTTAAGGGTTTCTTCATCCCAGTACTCATGTGGTAGGTTGTAAAGTCTGATCCATTGCGGAACCTCATCAATCTCTGTCATTTTTGGATTAAAATTTGGGGTCTAGTCTTTAATTGTAGAAACCCTTCCCGTCCATTATGTGCGGCCCCCTACCCATAATCTATTATTTATGTTCAGATCTTGGACAAATAAGTAGATAAAAACCATTGGGAAAAGTTTTTATTTCACATGCTTGCCCCCAGTGTCTATCACACCATTCACGCATTTTCTTGAAGGATGGCCATGGACCACTCCATCTAAGAAAAAAACCCTTTTCTTTAAGATTTGAGACAGACTCACGCCAATCTTTGTTTTCAATCAAAACCAAAATAACAGTTATGTGTTCTTCAGTAGGGCTTACCTTAGCTTGTTTCTGCTCTTGAATCTTCTGCTTTGACGTCCAAAATTTTTTCTCCAGGCTCTTGAAGCTTATTGGTTTGTGAAGCTTGATTTCGGCAAAGCCACATCTATTTTGAAACACTAGTCATCACGTACCAACTCACGCTCTTCTGCCTCCCACCTTCGCTTATCCAGAGTCTTCAATGCTTGCTCTTGAGGTTGTTGAGCATTAAATCGGGCTCCTTTATTGGTGTTAAAGCCTGTCTGCGCTCTTTTGTTGAAGGATCGTCCATGATAAGCATACCATTGTAGCGCAGGCCAACATACCTGAGAAACCCTAGCCATTGTGTTCTCTCTTGCTCCGCCATTTCTTCCCTACTAATCCTTTCCACAATTAAATAATATTTAGTAATAAATAATATTACAATTAAAATATATAAATAAATAAATAAATAATAATATAATATAATTAAAAGATGACTAAGACATACCAATAATATAAGATTGGAGACAATAATTAAGATGGCATTAATCAATATGCAATGATTCAATATCATATGATATAACAGATCAGTGATCACTTACAAGCAGATTGACTAAGCCGTATACCCTGAGAAGTCATCGATTAGCAGTTGGACAACGAATTATAACGCAGTATTAAGGTGTTGAGGATTGTTTTTGTATGTTGTGGTCTCCTTATACAAGGACGTAAAATTTATGATTAATATCGATGAGAACAATATCTCAAATAATTGACATGAAAAGTCATGTTAATAATGAACAACGATTATGTTACTCTTTGGATTATATGCATGAAAGTTGCAATTTATTAATGGTGGTATGAAGGACTCTATATCAGTCAAAAGGAAGCAGAATCATATTGATTCCTAGGAAGATAACAAGAGTCTACATCCACACTGTCATCTAGAAGACATCAGAGTATTAAGACTTGACTGAGCCATTTTGACCGACATCTAGATCTTGAGTGGTCAATCATTACTAATCCATCTATATCAGCAATTAGTTAAATGCAAACAATTAAGAAGGAAATAATTAGATATACAAAGCCGATCAATAACAACAATGGTTATGGAGAGCTGCAATTAGCAAGTTGTCTCATTGAATGTGAAAGGGTGCAACTTATTCCATCTTGGTAAGATATAAGAAGTCATTCAAACACATTCTAAGAAAAAAAGAGAATTAGATTAAAATTGCATTGGGTATTCACCATAAGGAAGAGGATAATGGAAGAATGAATTTTATAGAATATATCTAGTATTCACCCAAAGCAAGATATCACAAAGGAATAAGTTTTTATTTGTTTACTGGCAAGCATCATGTAACAGTAAGAGTATGATGTAATGTATCTATGATTCAATATTGTTTTGCAGAATGTTATGTGTAAAAGCTATTGAGAAGCATGAGCCTATATATGGTCCCAAATATTTATATATTGTATAGTTAGAATCATATATATATATATATATATATATATATATATATATATATATATGATGTATTTTGTTATGCATATTGGTAAATCATTCATAGTACATTTGAAGTTAGTCTGTTTATAACCTAATCCTTAATCTCTTGCTATAGCCCCTTTTGAGAATAGGTTGGTTGTAGGGAATGACTGGATTAATTCATCACAAAGTGGGTGAATCCCAAGAGAATCTAAGGTACATATTTTGGAAACCCGGAAGGCATATTCCAAGATGGGTATGAATATGTGTTCTGGAAACTTTGAGGGAATCCACTTGTATATTGATATCCAGGAACTCCTTGTCCTCAGGATTGAGTTTGGAGAGAAGTAAGGAAGTGGGGTTAAATATATTTTTAATGCAAACTACTACCATAGCGGGTAGCTCCCTATATTAACATAAAGGAAAAAGGTAATTACATAGGTACTCCCATATGGAGTTATAATGTGGGTACTCCTACTTGGTGCATAAAAACAATCATCCCACTGCTAATCTCAAAGATCTTTTCCAGTTGGAAGTTGAAAAAGGTCTTCATTTTCACTAAGAAAGTTGTTGAGCTCCTCCATATTTGGTTTTACTACGCCCTTCTTGAAAAGGGTCTAGGCATTTTTCAGTTTAGTTTAGTTGGTTTTAGGGAACAACTGGAGTAATTCATCACAACGAGGGTGAATCCGAAGAGAAGCAAAGGCACATATTTTGGAAACCTTGAAGGCATATTGGCAAGATGGGTATGAATACGTGTTCTAGAAACTTTGAGGGAATCCACTTGTATATTGTTATCTGGGAATTCCTTGTCCTCAGGATTGAGTTTGAAGAGAAGTAAGGAAGTGGGTTTAAATATGTTTTTAATGCAAACTGCTACCATAATGGGTAGATCCATATATTAACATAAAGGAAAAAGGTCATTACATAGTTACTCCTATATGAAGTTATTGCGTGGGTACTCCTACTTGGTGCATCAAAACAATCATCCCAATGCTAATCTCAAAGATCTTTTCTAGTTGGAAGCTGAAAAAGGTCTTCATTTTCACTAAGAAAGTTGTTGAGCTCCTCCAGATTTGGTTTTACTACACCCTTCTTGAAAAGGGTCTAGGCCTTTTTCAGTTTAATTTAGTTGGTTGTGGGGAACGATTGGAGTAATTTGTCACAAAAAGGGTGAATCCCAAGAGAAGCTAAGGCACATATTTTGGAAACCCTGAAGGCATATTTCCAAGATGGGTATGAATATGTGTTTTTGAAACTTTGAGGGAATCCAATTGTATATTGGTATCCGGGAACTTCTTGTCCTCAGAATTGAGTTTGGAGAGAAGTAAGGAAGTGGGTTAAAATATGTTTTTAATGCAAACTGCTACCATAGTGGGTAGATCCCTATATTAACATAAAGGAAAAAGGTCATTACATAGGTACTCCCATATGGAGATATTACGTGGGTACTCCTACTTGGTGCATCAAAACAATCATCCCAGTGGTAATCTCAAAGATCTTTTCGAGTTGGAAGCTGAAAAAGATCTTCATTTTCACTAAGAAAGTTGTTGAGCTCCTCCAGATTTGGTTTTACTACGCCCTTCTTGAAAAGGGTCTAGGCCTTTTCCAGTTTAGTTTTCTTATCTTGTGCTTCCAGATTGAAGATTTCTACTAACTCTCGTGTGGGGTTTTACTTGCACCTTGTCGATGCTTTCCATAATAGCCAGATAATTAGGTCCAGCAGCAACCTTTCTGGCAAGGATTACTCCTGCCATATAGTACCCTCCTGCATGTATAAAAGGTGTGTACATTTTGGCATATATTTCACGGTCATAAATATGCCTCTAGTTCTGTCCCCATACAATTTTCCCCAACACTTTAATGACTGCTTCTTTCACCTCCTGATTTCCTTGATATGAAAACATACGCTCAAAACATACTTCTTGGTCTTATTTTTCACACTTGTACAAAATACCAAAACTTTCATCCATCACACATGTTAGCTTTGTAAAAATAAAAGATCAAACTTTTAGTTTTCTTGAAAAGGGTCTAGGCCTTTTTCAGTTTAGTTTTCATGCCTTGCACTTCCAGATTGAAGATTTCTGCTAACTCCCCTTGTCCACGCTTTCCATAATATTAATAGCCAGATAATTAGGCTGAGCAGCAAGCTTTCTGGCAAGGCTTACTCCTACTATATAGCACCCTCCCATATGTATAAAAGGTGTGTACAGTTGGGCATATATATCACCATCATGAATATGCCTCTAGTTTTGGCCCCATACAGTTTTCCCCAACACTTCAATGACTGCTGCTTTGGCCTCCTGATTTCCTTGGTATGAAAACATACACTTTTTGTTTGTTGTATTTCCTCTTTTTTAGTTTTCCCTATAAAATTTTGAAGTTTCCTGTCACTCCTATGCTCAGAACGTTGATAGTCATCGCCGAAATTGCTTATATACCTCTGCAAATAAATGTTTTAGCTCAAAACCTAGTTGAAAATGTTAAAACCCTAAGCCCTAGGGTTATTTTTTTTAAAAATTTGCAAAAGGCCTTAATTTCTCGGTCGAGTGTCTATTTTGAAGTTACTTTTTTCACACTTAAGTCTTGAGAATAAGTCATGTGCTTTTATGTTGGTTGCTTAGTCTCTATATGTCATGAGAATATTCCATATGGTTACGAGACTCAGCGAATTGCCTTTGTCACGCTATCTCTTAATGAAAAAGAATATGCTTCAATGATCATGAGACTTAGTGCAGACCATCCATCTAATGGTGATCGGGTTATCTCTTAATAAGATCAGGGTTAATGATTTTATATCATGACATTGAGTTTACTTAGTCGTATTATCTCTAGATATAACTCGAGGTTATGTGTTAAGTTAAAATCTTAAAGATTTCTCTGTTGTCGCCAAGTCTCAGAATAAAATGTGAGTTAAGTGAAAGATCATGATATTTAGCGACAACCGTTCATCTCAGATTAAATCCAACGACAGTTGGGAAGTCTTTGGATAAACTCTGCGGTTAGTAAATCATTCAACGACATTGAATTTTCCTTGGTTGCTAGGTCTCTAAAACAGTCTAGGGTTAAAGATTGTTCAAAAGCAATACAGTCGCCAAGTCTCAAAATAAAAGATGAGTTAAGAAAAAGATTGCGAGACTTGGAGACAACCATTAGATCAAAGTAAGATCCAAGGGATGGCACGAATTCGCTTATAGCATTTGAAAAGTCAACAGTCATTCAGCGATCAGGAGACAAGGAATAACATTAAGACACGTGGCTAAATATGATAAAGATTAAAGGTATAGTCGTGTGGTCTCTAATTTTTTTTTTAAACAATAAAATTATTTGGCGATTATGAGACAAAGAGTGTTGTCACCAAGTCTCAAGATGATTTAGGGTTTACATGAAATATTAAGAGACTTAGCGGGAGCCGTTAGATGCTGTCAGAAAGAAGATCAATGATTGTTGGATAGTCTTCAAATAGGATGGCCAAGTGTATTTTTATTCAGTGACTAAGAGAAAGAAGAAAATAAAGCTTACATTATGCTTTAGTCGCCAGGTCTCAAGGCATATTAGGGTTTGATATAATTATTATGAGACTTAATATTGGCTGTTAGATGCTAAGCTAAGAAAGATCAATGGTAGTCGGGGTGTCTCTTGATGGATTTGATAAAGTAAAATTTGTTAAGCGACAATGAGACAAGTTCTAGTCGCGTAGTCTCAGAATAAACCCATAGTAAAAGGAAATCTCTGAGCGACTTAGCTTTCCACAGTCGCATGGTTGTAAGAAGGTAATCAAGATTTGAATTAAAGTTAATAAAGCCTTGTGTCGCCAAGTCTCAGAAAGTGATCACAGTTAAGGATTTTTCTCAGTGACATGGAGATAAGTTGCAGTCGCGAGGTCCCTAATGAGGAAAAGTGAAAGTTAAGGCATGGTAAAAATTAATACAGTTGCTTATGCGCATATATTTCACGGTCATAAATATGCCTCTAGTTATGTCCCCATACAGTTTTCCCCAACACTTTAATGACTGCTTCTTTGGCCTCCTGATTTCCTTGACATGAAAACATACGCTCAAAACGTACGTCTCAATCTTATTCTTCACACTTGCACAAAACACCAAAACTTTCATCCATCACACATGTTAGCTTTGTAAAAATAAAAGATACAACTTTCAATTTTCTTGAAAAGGGTCTATGCCTTTTTAAGTTTAGTTTTTATGCCTTGCGCTTCCAGATTGAAGATTTCTGCTGACTCCCCTTGTCTACGCTTTCCATAATATTAATAGCCAGATAATTAGGCCGAGCAGCAAGCTTTCTGGCAAGGCTTACTCCTGCTATATAGCACCCTCCCGCATGTATAAAAGGTGTGTACAGTTGGGCATATATATATCACCCTCATGAATATGCCTCTAGTTTTGGCCCCATACAGTTTTCTCCAACACTTCAATGACTGCTACTTTGGCCTCCTGATTTCCTTGGTATGAAAACATACACTTTTTGTTGGTTGTATTTCCTATTTTTTAGTTTTCCCTGTAAAATTTTGAAGTTTCCTGTCACTCCTATGCTCAGAAAGTTGATAGTCATGGCCGAAATTGCTTATATACCTTTGCAAATAAATGTTTTAGCTCAAAACTTAGTTGAAAATGTTAAAACCCTAAGCCCTAGGGTTATTTCTATTTAAAATTTGCAAAAGGCCCTAATTTCTCAGTCGAGTGTCTATTTTGAAGTTACTTTTTCACACTTAAGTCTTGAGAATAAGTCACGTGCTTTTATGTTGGTCACTTAGTCTTTGGATGTCATGAGAATATTCCATATGGTTACGAGACTCAGTGAATTGCCTTTGTCACACTATCTCTTAATGAAAAAGAATATGCTTCAATGATCACGAGACTTAGCGCAGACCGTCTATCTAATGAAAGATCTAACGATGGTCGGGTTATCTCTTAATAAGATCAGGGTTAATGATTTTATATCGCGACTTCGACTTTACTTAGTCGCATTATCTCCAGATATAACTCGGGGTTATGTGTTAAGTTAAAAGCTTAAAGATTTCTCTGTTGTCACCAAGTCTCAGAATAAAATATGAGTTAAGTGAAAGATCAGGAGATTTAGCGACAACCGTTCATCTCAGATTAAATCCAATGACAGTTGGAAAGTCTCCGGATAAACTATGCGTTTAGTAAATCATTTACCGACATTGAGTTTTCCTTGGTCGCTAGGTCTCTAAAACAATCCAGGGTTAAAGATGGTTCAAAAGCAATACAGTCGCCAAGTCTCAAAATAAAAGATGAGTTAAGAAAAAGATTGCGAGACTTGCAGACAACCGTTAGATCAAAGTAAGATCCAATGGATGGTGCAAAGTCGCTTATAGCATTTGAAAAGTCAATAGTCATTCAGCTATCAGGAGACAAGGAATAACATAGACACGTGGCTAAATATGATAAAGATTAAAGGTATAGTCGCGTGGTCTCTGATTTTTTTTTTAAACAATAAAATTGTTTGGCGATTATGAGAAAAAGAGTGTTGTCACCAAGTCTCAAGATGATTTAGGGTTTACATGAAATATTAAGAGACTTAGCGGGAGCCGTTAGATGTTGTCAGAAAGAAGATCAACAGTTGTTGGATAGTCTCCAAATAGGATGGCCAAGTGTATTTTTATTCAGTGACTAATAGACAAAAGGAAATAAAGGTTACATTATGCTTTAGTCACCAGGTCTCAAGACATATTAGGGTTTGATATAATTATTATGAGACTTAATATTGGCCGTTAGATGCTAAGCTAAGAAAGATCAATGGTAGTCGGGGTGTCTCTTGATGGATTTGATAAAGTGAAATTTATTAAGCGACAATGAGACAAGTTCTAGTCGCGTAGTCTCCGAATAAAACCGGAGTAAAGGAAATCTCTAAGCGACATAGCTTTCCACAGTCGCATGGTTTCAAGAAGGTTATCAAGATTTGAATTGAAGTTAATAATACCTTGTGTCGCCAAGTCTCAGAAAGTGATCACAGTTAAGGATTTTTCTCAGTGACATGGAGATAAGTTGTAGTCGCGAGGTCGCTAATGAGGAAAAGTGAAAGTTAAGGCATGGTAAAAATTAATACAGTTGCTGACGTGCCAAAGTTGAAAAGTCATCAGCCAATGAGGATTCAGAGAAGTTATGACAGCTTGGAAAGGTAGCTGAGGTGTTTGAGGATCAGCCAATCAGATCAGAATTGACCTCTTGTTGAATTTAATAAGGGTTTTTCTTCAATTCTGCACTCATTTGAATTTGATTTCCTGTCATAATGAGAGGCTATGGCTACGATAAAGTGTTGATGTCACAATATGCTAAATTGAAGACATAAGTGATGGGATTACCCAATTATGAG
The DNA here is from genome assembly GCA_018584345.1 of Thuja plicata. Classification (NCBI taxonomy): domain Eukaryota; kingdom Viridiplantae; phylum Streptophyta; class Pinopsida; order Cupressales; family Cupressaceae; genus Thuja; species Thuja plicata. Next base: position 2,628,328 of record MU226185.1, on the reverse strand, counting down.
TTGCGTACCTTGATAATCCTTTACCATAAATAGATGATATTGTGCTTCATTTTCATTTACATTGCCTTCGAAATCTAGAGCGAAGAAATTACCAAGTTATCAGTGTTTGCAAAAAAGAGAGTTGCCAACTTTTGAAAGGTCAAGCAATTAAGGTTTCCACTTCAGAATTCAAGGAATTTGGTAGGTTTTCAGAGCTTTTGATTGTTTTCAGCGCATTACAGTTCAGAAGTAAGGGTTTCCAGTGAGAAGATTTGTTTCAGTATCGGTTAGAAAGGTTGTGATAAAAGCAAGCAGCCAGGATGAGTAGAGCAATTAGTGTAGCCTCCACTCATGGGAAAAGTGAAGAAATGGATGATGAGGCCAAGGGGAAAAGGAATTTCTCAGATGAATTTTTGACATTGCTGCCAGGATGAAAACAGAATAAGAAGTTGAAGGATGATATCCTGAATGATGACCTAGCATATATCCGAGATGCCAAAACTCCAAGTTCATCAGGTTACTCTCTCTTTAATTATTTTTATAAAATTCAAATGAAGTTGTACCTGTGTCGAACCCTTGGACATGTGGGTTAGCTAAGTTAATTCTGCCTAATGTATTCATAGATACTAATCTTGTTCTAGCTTTAGCAAATAACTATGATGTGCTTTCTAAGACAATTAAGAGGAGTGATGGCACTACACTAGTAGCCTTAAACATAAATTCATTTATGAAAGCCTTCAACCTCTACTACCCTATGTCAACAGAGATCGACCTGAAGAAATAGGAAGCTAGGTATGAAAAGCAGGCTGGGGTAGTTAAAAGTTTAGTGCAGAGGCATATTCCTAAACAAATTAAGAATTATATTTCCCCCATGCCAGAACTTGCACCTTATTCTTATAAGCATTTGAATCATTATATCAAGTACATTGCTTTTACACGCTGTAGAGTATTAGGGAGGGACAGGGGTACATAGAGAATCACTGCAGATGTCCTGATGATCACCTTAGAATTGCAGGATGTCCATGCTAGCACCACTTATGATTATATTCAGTATATAATTGATAGAATGCATGAAGGGTTTGTGGCCATCCAGAACAAAGAAAAGGAGCCTAAGTTTTTGCATTACTCTATCTTGATGCATTTAATAATGTATTACAATTACCCTGTAATGGATTTCAATAATTTGAGGCCACAAAGAGTTCACCAGGGTCACCCCAACCTTATTCAATTTTGGATAAGGATTTGGAATTATACTGCTAAGGATTGTGAGTTCTATGCATTTGAGAACTGGATAGTTTATCCATTACTAAAGTGTCTAGGAGTAGACAAAACCAGATTACCAGCCAAGGTGCTGCAATTGTTGAGGCCTTGTGAGTATCTAGACAAGTGGCCTGGGGATCACAACTGGGGCAATTTCTACTTGGAGGAGAATTTTACTATGATTAGAGTATATGGATGTTCACATCCACCACACATACTTCCATTTCATGTTCCTGCCAGAATTGCAGCAATGGAGTTTATATGGAAGCTCATGTTAACAGATAAGGAGCATCTAGCTCCTCACAGCAAAGTGACATTCACTCCCAAACAATTGAAGGTATATCAATTTACTATTGGCAAGAGAGCCATAGATTTGGTAACAATTGGCTAAACCATTATAGGATGGGTGTGGCATTGTATAGATACATTTATACAGAGGAATTTGTTGCAAATGCCAAGAAGCTTCTAACCCCAACCATTCCTTATACTTGTGAGCATGAAGAGTGCATGGAAGAAGATGTCATAAGGAACATTATTGAGGATGAAGAAGTGATTCTGAGAGCAAATAAAATTAAAGAATTAATGGACTTGGAAAGGAAAGTAAAGAGAAAAGGATTGTCTTTTGGAGGGTTTTTCCCTGATTTACCTTATTTAAAAAGGATAGAGGCCATGATTGAATCTCATACTTTCCTGTAAAATCAATTAGAGGATGCACTAGTAGTTCCACAGAAGGGTCAAGCAGAGAATTTTGAATTAGAATATGATGATGACAGTGATGAAGGCTACCCCTCGCCCATTGCCCCTCTAGTCAATCAAGTAGTTACAAAAGAACAAGCAGGAGATGAGAACATTATTGACCTAACAAAGGTCCTAGAAATTGAGGTTACAAATGAGCCTCCTTTAAAAAAGCAAAGAGTTAAACTTGGAGAGCCTTCCCAGGAAATAATCTATGTGAGAAGAGAGAAGAAAAAAGATAAAGTCAGTGCTCTTATTCCTGGTAATAGACCATCTGATCATCAGTTGAGGAAGGAGATCAGAAAAGGAAAAAAGTTGCAACAGGATGAAGAGGAAAATATTGAATTACCTCTTAGAACATGCATTGATGAAAGGATAATTCATCAGCAACAATTCCTTGATGATGACAACTTCATCAAAACCAAAAATCTAAAGAATTCCTTAGATGGAATTTGCAACAACAAGGTGGAAAACAACATCAGTTACTTTAGTTGGATGGAGGAGAGCCAGTAACAGGTGAAGCCTTACAGGCTATACAGGATTATGATCCTGAAAGAAAACAAATTACTCCTTAGGAAGAAAGGAAATTGGTCAAAGCCAGTGGGATGTTACTTGTTGAAGGCTTGGATTTAGCCTCAACATTTATAATTGATCAAATAAGGAAGCAACCAGACTTGAAATTATCATCAGAAGTGCAGGTTGGAGAACTAATCAAATGATTTGGTTAGAACCCAAAGTCCTAGGCTGTTGCAATGTGGAGCTTATCTCCTAATGATCAAAATCTAGCCTTGTTAAATATTTAGGAAAACATGGTGGGTTGTCAGATGGTATGGTCTGTTAACAATACTAATGAGATGGAGATTTCACAAGTATTGTCACATTTTGCCCAATTAAATGTAGCCAAAATTGAACAGATATCACAAATGTATGACAACCTGGTGGAAGAGACCAGTGCTATTGTAAAAGATAGGGAGTTGTGTTACATTAAGATTCATGCTTTGGAGAACACAATTAGAGATTTAACTCAGCAATTGATGGAGAAACCTGAGGTTATCCCTGCTTCCCCAAAGGAGGTTACACATGTAGAGGTCCAAACCGAGATAACAGGGGAGAATGCTGAAACAGAAGAACAAATCATGGAGCACAATGAGATTGTCCTAGGATCATTAATGAGTAACTTTCAACATAGGATTGATGTATTAAAGGACAAAACTGATCTCATTTTAAATGCATATAATAAGCTTCCTATTTTGCATGCTGAGGTAACAAATTTTATTTCTATCTTAAACCCCTACTTTGGAACATGGTCTAGTAGAACTCAATTATTTGAGAGTTTGGCATCTTTGCAACCACATAGGAATGATCTTCCAGAGATAGTCACAAAGGTTGGTGATGATAAATGTAACTTTACCTTTCTTCAAGGGCAAGTTAAATAAGATTGAGGCCAAAATAAATCTCTTTGGATCAGATTTTAACAGATTTATTCCTCCGATCAAGGGAGATGACAATCAGATCAAAGCCTTGGAGGCATGGAAAATAGAATTTGATACTAAATTGCCTAAGAAAGAGGCATTTATTACTGAAAATGCAAAATTAGATATGGAATTTTATAATAAGATTTTAGATGAAGCCTTTAAGGCTGAGACTGACATCAACAAATTTCTAACAGTTCTCAAGAGTATAACAGATACTCGGTGGAACAAGAAAAAAACACAACTTGAGAGCATTAAGAGCTTTAATTGGCCTACTAAAGATGATGTAGCAGCATGGGATGCACTGAAAAAAGCCTAAAAAGAAGAAAGTTGTTGCAGAGGACATTGATGTTATTGATGAAGAATAGAGAAACACTTGGCGCCTGCTCTTTGAGCACATTGATGTTAGCAATCTTAAAGAGATTAGTGTAAGTTAGCCTGTATTGGCAGTCACTAGATCTTATTTCAACTATCGAATGCTATCCTGAACACATCTAGACAAAGGCGCCAAAGATCAGAAGAAGACAAAGAATCAAATCAAATTTCATTCTTCATCCTTGTCCTTCCACCGCTTGGTTCATTCCTGTCTTTTGTCTTTTCTGCATTTTAGGGTTAGGTTTTCTAAACCATCCGAAGCTTGTAGCATCTTTACTTCTTAAGGTTCCAAACTGGTTTAGGCCTATATATAGTTCTCTTTTATCATTTTGTAAAGAGGTTGGAATTGGAAATGATGAAATATAGTTGTAAGCCAGACTTTTAAATTTTGGTCTAAGTTTTTTGAGATTTTAGTCTCTATATGTATTGAAGCAGGAACATATAAATAAAATACAGTGCAACTCTTATTATTTATTGTTGTTGTCTCTTTACTTATTGTGTATGCTCTTTTATGTTTAAATTGTAAGGCACTTTAAACATATCAGTTACAAGGTAGCTGTCTAACTACTTGCAAGTTTCTTTCAAGGAAAGGACTAAGTTTTGTCAGCAATTTCAGGGAGTATAATAGTATTTGAGGATTTGATACAGCAATGTGGAAGTAATAGGGTAGTTTGTAAGGCACTTTACCCGAGTTGCATATAGGTTGTAAGGCATCCTATAGTATCTTTATTTATCTTTTTTCTGTGGAATTGCATCTATTGACTCTATAGATCAAGGATTAGGCACTGGTTTATAGCTGGCTAAGTAATTTATCATTGTCCAACCAGTATTTTAATTTATCAAATCATTCACAGTTCAATATAAATTCCATTCAAGAAATTGGGTTTAACGAATACAATTTATTTTACTGATTCCTTTAGAGAGAGAATCAAAATAGGTTATTCTTCCTGAGGTTCACAAGAACTGAAAAAAGAAATTAGGTTATCCTTCCTGAGGTTCATAAGAACTGAAAAAAGAAGGATGAGAATCCTTGTCACCTTACTAATTGTTGTTGTCAAATTATTAGTATGGATCATTAAGCTTTGTATCAGGATATTCATAGTCTTTTGCATAGTCATTTACTTGTTGATCCATTAAAAGACATTTCAACATTTCAGTAAGAATATAATCCACTTAAAATATACTATAAATCAGTAATCATACATAGGTAATACCTTCCTGAGCCAGTGGATCTCAAAAAATGAGGAGGTAATAGTTTCCCCAAATGTTATCTAATACCCTCATCAATTAGCCTTTCTTTTACATGAAATAGTAGTCTGCATTCAAGTATACAACTATATTGTCATTTTAAAATTATTTATGCAAGAAAAAGAGCTAACAAATTGGTGACTTTGTTGGGGATTTTTGTGTATAATTTGAAAAGAAGCTTATAAGGAATCTCTAGTGTTTAGAAGTCAAAACAAGTTAAGGTTGATTTTTTGCCAGTTTTAAAATCATTCTAGTAATATCCAGTATTTCCCAAGTTTGGGTGGTGACTCTAAAAGTGAAATCTCTATGATCAGTTGAAGAATCAAGTGAATATTTTCAACTATGAATACTAGGTATAGAATGAAGAATAATCCAAAACTTGAGTTGGATAGTGGGATCCTCAGTACTTCAAAAACTAGAATGTCTTGGAGATAGAAGAAAAATCAAGAAAGTATCAATGATTCTCCTCCAAGAAGTGAAGAGAATATCACTAGAAGGAAAGCTAATAATCAGTCTAGTCCAGAAGAGAGTGCCTCAAAGTATTTAGAAGCCCCAAGTCTTGGATTAGACACTTATGCAGTCACCAACACTTCTAGTGAGAGAGAAGGAACAAATACAATTAGTTTAGATTTTGAAGAAGTTCCTTCTGATGAGCTTGCAGAGGAATAAAGAATCCTCATGAAGCAACTGGCCCTTATTCAACAGATGAAAAGGGAAAAAGAACATAAGAAGAAAAAAAATGAGCAGAAAGATGTTGACAAATATAGGAAAAGAACCCTAAGACATCAAGCTATAAGGAATATTGAGAGATCTCGAAGAGACTAAGAGATTCCCAGCACCCACCAAAAGTTAGGTTCTCAAGATTTCAAAGATAAAGGAAAGAGTAAAGTTGCTAAAACAGAAGTTGAGAAGCCTAAAACTCAAAAGAACCTGACAGAGCAAATGTCCAAATTAGACATTGACCTTGAAAAAATTAGAAAAGAAAAAGAAACTATGGCTAAGATGTTGGAAAAAGATGAAGCAGAAGCTGCTACCATTGAAATGAAAAGAAAAATTGATTTCTTGTAGTCAACTACAATTTCTTTTGCTGATACAGAGCACCCTACAACATCAGAAAATAAGGCTTCTTCTTTTAAAGACCATATCAAATTGTTTTCTCCCAAGGAGAATGACAAATTTCAAAGGAGGCCTCTTCCTGCAGAAAGGTATAAATTTTTTTTTTTCTTTGGAATTCCAGGTTATCCTAATGTAATACCAAAGGATATGGGAGAAAAGCTCCCAAATTTTTCAGGTAATAATGTTGTCACCTGTGAAGAACATTTAAGAAAATTCTTTGATGTTATAGATGATTTAAATATCAATCATGAAGATGTTCTTATGAAGCTATTTGTACAATCTCTAGTAGAAGATGCTAGGGAATGGTTTATTAGCTTATCTCACGGTTCTGTAGGAACGATGGATGAACTAATTGATCTTTTCAAGGATCAATATGGTGACAAGACTAATGAAGGGTTTTTGGTTAATGAATTTAACAACATAAGGAAGAAATCAAATGAAGAAGTAATAGAATTCAATACAAGATTTCAGCAAGCTATGCATAAGCTATTCCCAAAGATGAAGTTGGATCAGAAGGTATGTCTTGCTACCTATCTTAATGCCTTTGATTCAAAAATGGGCTATGCATTGAGGGATAAAAATCCTAGGACTTTAACAGAAGCTTATAAAACAACCGTGAACATAGAAATGAATAGAAGGATATCAGGGAAGTTGGGTAAAAGGGAGGATCCACGCCTTAATAGGAGTGGTCAAAAGGAACCTGAGTATAGAGAGTATAGGGATCCACAAAATAATAAGCCATCCTATAATAATAATTACAACCCACAAAATAGGATGCAAACCTACCCTTATGGTACCCAATTTAAGGATGGTAAGCCTATTGCTCCACCTAGAAAAGAGAAAACTGAGAATAGGACCCCTGATCCCTTACATAAAAATGATATTCATATGTGCAATGATGACTTCTGGTGTGAGGCTTGTGTGGCACCACACAATCCTGACTTTTGTGTTGTTTCTTTAGATTTAAAATCAAATGAGAAGCAAGATAAGGATGAAGATGATACATGTGATTATAATATGAATAATGCATATTCTTGTCATGATATGGATTCTGGTGAAGAAATTGAGAATCATGACATATATGGCTCACAAGGAAGAGTTGAAGTTCACCAATAGCAAGTCTTGTCAGTTAGTGAAGAAGAAGAAAGGGACGACCACATAAGGTGTTATGCCCAAAATAGTCAGAAATCTCCAGTGGTGAGAAAAGCCTCTAATGAGGAAAAAGCCAGAATCACTGCTGACTCAGTGAACAAAGCTAGGAACAACTATCACCTAAGAAACAGAGTTGTGGGTAATGTTGGTAGTCAACCATCATGCATCTTTATAAAAGAAAACAAAATAGATGCCAAATATGTACCTAAAAAGGATGGACCTGGGGAAAATGCAAATAGACCTAAGGTCAAGATAGTAAACAAAGCTAATGAGCAAAAAGATGTACATGTGGAAAAAGCTAAAGAGCCATAGGCAAGTTCTTCTTCCCCTAAAGTAGAAAATAAGATATCTAGGAGGGAAGAACCTGCTGTGCATATTCAACTAGAAGAAAATAATATTGTTGTAGAAAAATCTAAAACCATTGATGTAAAGTATACTCCAGTAGATATGGGACAATGCTTATCTTAGATGACTGTGAAGGTCCCATTCCTTGAGATGATGAGAATAAAAGAACATAAAGATAAAGTTCTGTCAGTACTGAATAATGTGTCACTGATAAAACCTCAGAAAATAGAGCATATTGAAAAGAAACTTAACAACAAGGGAAAAGAGCCCAAGGGAATGATCTCTGAGATCCCTCAGATCTACTTGAACACAAACACTTCTGCATGGGTTGTTGACCCCTTTTTCTTGACATTAGTTATAAATGGAAAGATGCTGAAAAACTGTATGATAGATTCAGGAGCATCAAATACAGTCTTGCCTGCAGAGATTATGAGATCCATGGGTTTACAAGTAGACACTCCTCATGGGAGATGCCAAACAATGGACTCAAGAGAAATGACTATTGTTGGGATTATTGAAGCCCTACCCTACAAATTAGCCATGTGTCCAGATACCATGTTAACTATGAGTGTACTGGTGGTTAACATACCACCACACTATGGCATGTTATTATCTAGAAAATGGAGTGCTTCAATGGGTGGCAGTATACAGTGTGATCTATCTTATGCCACTTTCAATATAGCTATAAATATTGTAAAGATATCTAGAGAGGGAAGAACACATCACATGATAGAATTGCTGGAAGATATAGATATTAATTATTGTGTTGACATTGACATGGACAATTTCAGAATCAAAAGGAGTACTCACCAATGTGAAAATGTTGATCCTTTGGTGAAGGAGTTATCTGTACAAAATCATGGTTTGTGGTAGATGTACTTTGATGGAGCCTGTTCAAAAGAAGGATCAGGAGTTGGAGTTCTATTTATATTTCCATCAGGTACCACATTCAAATATTCTTTGCTGCTATCTTTTCAATGTATAAATAATACAACAGAGTATGAAGCTTTGTTTCTAGGGCTAGAAATTGCTACTAAACATGGTATAAAATGTTTAAAAGTCTACAGTGATTTAGAATTAGTAGTAGCCCTGGTAAGATCCAAATATACTGTAAATAATGACAGATTGAAAATGTATAGACATGTTATTTGGGATCAAATAGAATTCTTTGATGCCTTTAATATAAACTGGATAGAAAGGTCTAGAAACATAATCGCAGATTTCTTGGCTAATGTTGCCTTGAAAGCTGATGACATGACCTTAAATGGGGTATCAACTGTGGAAGTCAAAAGAAGACTAGTTGTCCCAGACAACATTTACAATTGGCAAGTGTTTGAGGATGACCAAGATATCCTTAGATTTCTTTAGTGCCTTGACCATTATGAGGATGAGCGTATAGATTGTAATAATCTGCTTGAAGTCATTGATGGTAAGGATTGTATACTGGGGGATGAGATTGTCCAACTTAGTTCTAACCAGATTCCTAAGGGACTGGTAGAACTAGAGGCACTGTTTAGTAATCAGAGTGAACAAACATCAAGAATAAGCAATGCCAAGATTGAGGATTTAGAGGAAATAAATTTGGGTTCATAGACCACTCCGCAAATAGTTTACATTGGAAAAGGATTAGACTCTCATGTTAGAACCAACCTGATAAAACTGCTAAGAAAACATAAGCATGTTTTTGCTTGTTCATATGAAGATCTTAAGGCTTATAGAGAGGATCTTTTCCAACATGAAATCCCACTCAAAACTGACATGAAACCATTCAAACAGAAGTAGAGACCTATTAATCCTTTGTTGGCTCCTAAGATGCAACAAGAGGTGATGAAGTTAAAAGATGTTGGAATCATTCAACCAATCAGACACTCAACTTGGGTCTCAAACCTAGTACCAGTAAGAAAGAAGAATGGTGACATAAGAGTGTGTGTAGATTTCAGAAATTTGAATATTGCTTCCTTAAAAGACAACTATTCTCTGCCAAATATGGAAGCAATGTTGCATAAGGTAACTGGTTGTGAGTTGCTATCAATGATGGATAGATTCTCAGGCTACAACTAGGTACTTGTGAAAGAATCAGAGCAATTCAAGACTGCTTTACTACTCCATGGGGAACCTATGTCTATGTCAGAATGCCCTTTGGATTAATAAATGCAGGAGCAACTTTCCAGAGAGCCATGTATGTGGCATTTAAAGAATTTATTGATCTATTCATGGTTATTTATGAAGATGATTTGACTGCATATTCTATAAAAGCAGGGGATCACTGTGAACACCTAGAGAAATTTTTTAATAAGGCTTTAGAGTATGGTGTTTCACTAAACCCTAGAAAATGTCATTTTGCAGTTACAAAAAGAAAGTTACTAGGACATATAGTGTCCAAAGATGGAGTTAGGATAGACCCTAAGAGAATAGAAGCTATCCAAAAGGTCAGTGCTCCAAAAAATATAAAAGGAGTACAATTTTTCTTAGGAAAGATAAACTTTGTCAGAAGATTCATAGCTAACTTTGCAGAGGTTGTCAAACCAATTATCAAGTTGCTAAAGAAAGATGCAAAATTTCATTGGAATGAGGAAGCTCAAATAGCATTTGAGAGAATAAAGAAGGCAGTACAAGAAGCACCTGTTTTGAAATCACTAGACTACAGTAAGCCCTTTTCTTTATTTTCCTTTGCATCTTTTCACACTATTGTTGCTAGTCTGTTACAAATAGATGATGAAGGGTTTGAACATCCAATAGCCTTTTTTAGCAAATCCCTTCAAGCTGCAGAACTGGATTATGAGATGATGGAAAAGAAAGCATATGCCCTGGTAAAGGCTATGAAATCTTTTAGACCATACTTAGTTTGTACTAAAGTGTTGGCATATGTTCCTCATGCAACAGTAAAGGACATTCTTACCCAATCAGAAGTAACTAGAAATAAATGTAAGTGGATCAACCAAATTCAAGAATTTAACTTATAAATCCACATTACAAAATTGGTAAGAGTTCAAGGTTTGAAAAAACTCATGAAAAAGGAGAACTTGGATTTAGTACAAGTAAATCAAACAGAGATACATGATCAGACAATTACAAGTATAGAGAGACAACCATTTTATGCTGACATTGTATATTTCTTAAAAAAAATGCCAAGTGTCTTGATGCTATGATAGATAACCAAAAGAGAAGTCTCAGATTACAGGCTCAGAGATACACCTTAGTACAAGGAGAATTATACTGGAAAGATATAAATGGTGTATTACTTCTATGTCTAGATCAAAGCCAATCTGAGAAAATATTAAATGAAATGCATGTTGGGGTATGTGGAGGCCATTTTTCTGCCAAGACTACTGCCCATAAGATCCTAAGGGCTGGTTATTTTTTGCCTAGCCTATTCAAAGATACCCATGCATATGTTAGAAGATGTGACCCATGTCAAAGGTTCACAAATAAGTTAAATTTTTTAGGAGCTCTGTTACTAAATCTTGTAAGTGTTGAAGCCCCTTTTACTATGTGGGGAATTGATTTTATAGGTGAATTTTCAAAAAAATCCAGTGGTGGACACAGTTGGATACTAGTAGCCACATATTACTTTACAAAATGGATTTTTGCTATCCCCACAAAAAAGGCAACAAGTAAGGTTGTTACTGAATTCCTGATTGAAAATATATTAATCAGATTTGGTGTGCCCGTAAAGTTAGTAATGGACAATGCCATGTGTTTTAGGTCAGATGAGATAAAAGATTTTTGTGAGAAGTATGGGATAATGATGTCATATTCATCCCCATACCATCCTCAAGAAAATGGACAAGCTGAATCTAGTAACAAAAGTATATTGAAGATTTTAAAAAAGACTCTTGAGAAGAACAAGAGGGCATGGCATACAAAATTGAAATTAGCACTATGGTTTGACAGGATAACAGTTAAAAAGGCAACATGCAAATCACCATTTGAACTTGTATATGGTATGAAATCAAGATTGTCTATTAATAATTTGTTACTAGTTTACCAGTTTATACAAGAACAATTAGAGATTTATGACTGTGTGCAAGACAAAGTGATGTTGTTGACAAAGTTGGATGAAATCAGAAAGGATAGCCGAAAGGAGAACATAAAGTTACAACAAAAGATGAAATATTTGTTTGACAAAAGGGCTAGTAACAGAAAACTCCAACTAGATGACCTTGTTTTGGAGTGGAATGTAAGAGCAGAAGATAAAGGAAAGCACAAGAAGTTTGAGTCATTATGGCTTGGACCTTTTGTCATTTCTCAGAGGTTTGGAAAATATTCTTATCTTCTGAAGAATATGAATGGAGAAGAATTTGAGTTGCTTGTGCATGGGCAATTTCTGAAGCCTTTCTTCAGTTGAAAAGATAAAAGTTTTTACGCACAGTAATTTTTTTATCATATATATATATATATATATATATATATATATATATATATATAAGTAGGTTTCCCTTTCAGTTGTGTGTTTCCCTTTAGCAATAGGTTAATCAACGTCAAATAAAAGGTCTACAACCAGAGATTCTGAGATTCTTGTCATAAACTTGTGTTTAGCCATCTTCAGAGAGAGCCACTATTGGTTGTATTTCCTATTTTTTAGTTTTCCCTATAAAATTTTGAAGTTTCCGGTCACTCCCATGCTCAAAAAGTTGATAGTCATGGCCGAAATTGCTTATACCTCTACAAATAAATGTTTTAGCTCAAAACCTAGTTGAAAATGTTAAAACCCTAAGCCCTAGGGTTATTTCTATTTAAAATTTGCAAAAGGCCCTAATTTCTCGGTTGAGTGTCTATTTTGAAGTTACTTTTTCACACTTAAGTCCTGAGAATAAGTCATGTGCTTTTATGTTGGTCGCTTAGTCTCTGGATGTCGTGAGAATATTCCATATGGTTACGAGACTCAGTGAATTGCCTTTGTCGTGCTATCTCTTAATGAAAAAGAATATGTTTCAATGATCACGAGACTTGGCGCAGACCGTCCATCTAATCAAAGATGTAACGGTCGTCGAGTTATCTCTTAATAAGATCAGGGTTAATGATTGTATATCGCGACTTCGAGTTTACTTAGTCACATTATCTCCAGATATAACTTGGGGTTATGTGTTAAGTTAAAAGCTTAAAGATTTCTCTATTGTGGCCAACTCTCGGAATAAAATGTGAGTTAAGTGAAAGATCAGGAGATTTAGCGACAACCGTTCATCTCAGATTAAATCCAATGGCAGTCGAGAAGTCTCCAGATAAAGTCTACGGTTAGTAAATCATTCAGCGACATTGAGTTTTCCTTGGTGGCTAGGTCTCTAAAACGGTCCAGGGTTAAAGATGGTTCAAAAGCAATATAGTCGCCAAGTCTCAGAATAAAAGATGAGTTAAGAAAAAGATTGCGAGACTTGGAGACAACCGTTAGATCAAAGTAAGATCCAATGGATGGCGCGAAGTCGCTTATAGCATTTGAAAGTCGACAGTCATTGAGCGATTAGGAGACAAGGAATGACATTGAGACTCGTGACTAAATATAATAAAGATTAAAGGTATAGTCGCGTGGTCTCTGATTATTTTTTTAAAACAATAAAATTATTTGGCGATTATGAGACAAAGAGTGTTGTCGCCAAGTCTCAAAATAATTTAGGGTTTACATGAAATATTAAGAGACTTAGCAAGAGTTGTTAGATGCTATCAGAAAGAAGATCAATGATTGTCGAATAGTCTACAAATAGGATGGAAAAGTGTATTTTCATTCAGTGACTAAGAGAAAGAAGGAAATAAAGGTTACATTATACTTTAGTCGCCAGGTCTCAAGACATATTGGGGTTTGATATAATTATTATGAGACATAATATTGGTCATCAGATGCTAAGCTAAGAAAGATCAATGGTAGTCGAGGAGTCTCTTGATGGATTTGATAAAGTGAAATTATTTAAGTGAAAATGAGACAAGTTCTAGTCGCGTAGTCTCATAATAAACCCGGAGTAAAGGAAATCTTTGAGCGACTTAGCTTTCCACAGTCGCATGGTCACAAGAAGGTAATCAAGATTTGAATTGAAGTTAATAATACCTTGTCTCACCAAGTCTCATAAAGTGATCACAGTTAAGGATTTTTCTCAACGACATGGAGATAAGTTGTAGTCACGAGGTCGCTAATGAGGAAAAGTGAAAGTTAAGGCATGGTAAAAATTAATATAGCTTCTGACGCGCCAAAGTTGAAAAGTCATCAACCAATGAGGATTCAGAGAAGTTATGACAGCTTGGAAAGGTAGCTGAGGTGTTTGAGGATCAACCAATCAGATCAGAATTGACCTCTTGTAGAATTTAATAAGGATTTTTCATCAATTCTACACTCATTTGAATTTGATTTCCTATCATAATTAGAGGCTACGGCTAGGAGAAAGCATTGATGTCACAGTATGCTAAATTGAAGGAAGAAGTGATGGGATTACCTAATTATGAGCTGCGTAACTTGATCATTCTTTACCATAAATAGATGATATTGTGCTTCATTTTCATTTACATTGCCTTCAGAATCTAGAGCGAAGAAATTACCAAGTTATCAGTCTTTGCAAAAAAGAGAGTTGCCAGCTTTTGAAAGGTCAAGCAATTAAAGTTTCTAGTTCAGAATTCAAAGAATTTGGTTGGTTTTCAGAGCTTTTGATTGTTTTTAGCACATTAAAGTTCAGAAGTAAGGGTTTCCAGTGAGAAGATTTGTTTCAATATCGGTCAGAAAGGTTGTGATAAAAGAAAGCAGCCAGGATGAGTAGAGCAATCAGTCTAGCCTCCACTCATGGGAAAAGTGAAGAAATGGATGATGAGGCCAAGGGGAAAAGGAATTTCTCAGATGAATTTTTGACATTGCTACCCGGATCAACACATAATAAGAAGTTGAAGGATGATATCCTGAATGACGACCTAGCATATATCCGAGATGCCAAAACTCCAGGTACACCAGGTTACTCTCTCTTTAATTATTTTTATAAAAATTCTGATGAAGCTATACCTGTGTATTCATAGATACTGATCTTGTTCTAGCTTTAGCAAATAACTATGATGGGCTTTCTAAGACAATTAAGAGGAGTGATGGCACTACACTAGTAGCCTTAAACATAAATTCATTTATGAAAGCCTTCAACCTCTACTACCCTATGTCAACAGAGATTGACCTGAAGAAACAGGAAGTTGGATATGAAAAATAGGCTGGGGTAGTTAAAAGTTTAGTGTAGAGGCATATTCCTAGACAAATTAAGAATTATATTGCCCCCATGCCAGGTCTTGCACCTTATTCTTATAAGGATTTGAATCATTATATCAAGTACATTGCTTTTTAGCTCTATAGAGTATTAGGGAGGGACGGGGGTACAAAGAGAATCACTGCAGATGTCTTGATGATTACCTTAGACTTGCAGGATGTCCATGCTAGCACCACTTATGATTATATTCAGTATATAATTGATAGAATGCATGAAGGGTTTGTGGCCATCCAGAATAAAGAAAAGGAGCCTAATATTTTGCATTACTCTATCTTGATGCATTTAATAATGTATTACAATTACCCTATAATGGATTTAAATAATTTGAGGCCACAAAGAGTTCACCAGGGTCACCCCAACCTTATTCAATTTTGGATAAGGATTTGGAATTATACTGCTAAGGATTGTAAGTTCTGTGCATTTGAGAACTGGATAGTTTATCCATTACTGCAGTGTCTAGGAGTAAGAAAAACCAGATTACCAACTAAGGTGTTGCAATTGTTGAGGCGTTGTGAGTATGTAGACAAGTGGCCTGGAGATCACAACTGGGGTGATTTCTACTTGGAGAAGAATTTTGCTATGATTCGAGTATATGGATGTTCACATCCACCACACATACTTCCATTTCATGTTCCTGCCAGAATTGCAGCAATGAAGTTTATATGGCAGCTCATGTTAACAGATAAGGAGCATCTGGCTACTCACATGAAAGGGACATTCACTCCCAGAAAATTTAAGGTATATCAATTTACTATTGGCAAGAGAGCCATAGATTTGGTAAACAATTGGCTAAGTCATTATAGGATCGGTGTGGCATTGTATAGATACATTGATATAGAGGGATTTGTTGCAAATGCCAAGAAGCTTCTAACCCCAACCATTCCTTATACTTATTAGCATGAAGAGTGCATGGAAGAAGATGTCATAAGGAACATTATTGAGGATGAAGAAGTGATTTTGAGAGCAAATAAAATTAAAGAATTAATGGACTTGGAAAGGCAAGTAAAGAGAAGAGGATTGTCTTTTGGAGGGTTCTTCCCTAATTTACCTTATTTAAAAAGGATACAGGCCATGATTGACTCTCATACTTTTCTGTGCAATGAATTAGAGGATGCACTAGTAGTTCCAGAGAAGGGTCAAGCAGAGCATTCTGAATCAAAATATGATGATGACAGTGATGAAGGCTACCCCTCGCCCATTGCCCCTCTAGTCAATCAAGTAGTTTCAAAAGAACAAGCAGGAGATGAGAACATTATTGACCTAACAGAGGTCCCAGAAATTGAGGTTACAAATGAGACTCCTTTAAAAAAGAAAAGAATTGAACTTGGAGGGCCTTCCCATGCAATAATCTATGTGAGAAGAGAGAAGAAAAAACATAAATTCAGTGCTCTTATTCCTGGTAATAGACCATGTGATCATCAGTTGAGGAAGGAGATCAGAAAAGGAAAAAAGTTGCAATAGGATGAAGAGGGAAATGTTGAATTACCTCTTAGAACATGCATTGATGAAAGAATAATTTATCAACAACAATTCCTTGATGATGAGAACTTCATGAAAACCAAAGAATTTAAAGACTTCCTTAGATGGAATAAGCAACAACAAGTTGGCAAACAACTTCAGTTGGATGGAGTAGTGCTAGTAACAGCTGAAGCCTTATAGGCTATACAGGATTATGATCCTGAAATAGAACAAATTACTCCAGAGGAAGCAAGGAAAATGGTCAAAGCCAGTGTGATGTTACTTGTTGAAGGCTGGGATTTATCCTCAGCATTTATAATTGATCAAATAAGGAAGCAACTAGACTTGAAATTATCATCAGAAGTGTAGGTTGGAGAACTAATCAAAGGATTTGGTTATAACCCAAATTCCTAGTTTGTTGCAATGTGGAGCTTAGCTCCTAAAGATTAAAAGCCAGCCTTGTTAAATATTCAGGAAAACATGGTGTGTAGTCAGATGGTATGGTCTATTAACAATACTATTGACATGGATATTTAATAGGTATTGTCACATTTTGCCCAATTAAATGTAGCCAAAACTGAACAGGTATCAGAAAGGTATGACAACCTGGTGGAAGAGACAAGTGCTATTGTAAAAGATAGGGAGTTGTGTTACATTAAGATTCATGCTTTGGAGAACACAATTAAAGATTTGACTTAGCAATTGATGGAGAAACCTGAGGTTATCCATGCTTCCCCAAAGGAGGTTACACATGCAGAGGTCCAAACTGAGATAATATGGGAGAATGCTGAAACAAAGGAACAGATCATGGAGCACAATGAGATTGTCCTAGGATCATTAATGAGTATCTTTCAGCATAGGATTGATGTATTAAAGGACAAAACTAATCTCATTTTAAATGCATATAATAAGCTTCCTATTTTGCATGTTGCGGTAACAAATTTTATTTCTATCTTAAACCTCTACTTTGGAACATGGTCTAGTAGGAATCAATTATTTGAGAGGTTGGCATCTTTGCAACCACATAGGAATGATCTTCTAGAGATAGTCACAGAGGTTGATGATGAAATTGAAAAGATAAATGTAACTTTGCCTTTCTTCAAGGGCAAGTTAAATCAGATTGAGGCCAGAATAAATCTCTTTGGATTAGATTTTAACAGATTTATTCCTCTGATCAAGGGAGATGACAATTAGATCAAAGCCTTGGAGGCATGGAAAGAAGAATTTGATACTAAATTGCCTAAGAAAGAGGCATTTATTACTGACAATGCAGAATTAGATATGGAATGTTATAATAAGATTTTGGATGAAGCCTTTAAGGCTGAGACTAATATCAACAAATTTCTAACAGATGTCAAGAGTATAACAGATACTCGATGGAACAGGAAAAAAGCACAACTTGAGAGAATTAAGAGCTTTAATAGGCCTGCTGAAGATGATGTAGCAGCATGGGATGCACTGAAAAAGCCTAAAAAGAAGAAAGTTGTTGCAGAGGACATTGATGTCATTGATGAAGAATAGAGAAACACTTGGTGCCTGCTCTTTGAGCGCAGGGAGGTTAGCAATCTTAAAGAGATCAATGTAAGTTAGCCTGTATTGGCTGTCCGTAGATCTTATTTCAACTATCAGATGCTATCCTAAACACATATAGACAAAGGCGCCAAAGATCAGAAGAAGACAAAGAAGCAAATCAGATTTCATTCTTCATCCTTGTCCTTCCACCGCTTGGTTCATTCCTTTCTTTTGTGTTTTCTGCATTTTAGGGTTAGGTTTTCTAAACCATCCGAAGCTTGTAGCATCCTTACTTCTTAAGGATTCCAAGATGGTTTAGGCCTATATATAGTTCTCTTTTATCATTTTGTAAAGAGGTTGGAATTGGAAATGATGAAATATAGTTGCAAGCCAGACTTCTAAATTTTGGTTTGAGTTTTTTGAGCTTTTAGTCTCTATATGTATTGAAGCAGCAACATATAAATAAAATACAGTGCAGCTCTTATTCTATATTGTTGTTGTCTCTTTACTTACTGTGTATGCTCTTTTATGTTTAAATTGTAAGTTACTTTAAACATATCAGTTACAAGGTAGTTGTCTAACTACCCCCAAGTTTCTTTCAAGGAAAGGACTAAGTTTTGTGAGTAGTTTGAGGGAGTATAATAGTATTTGAGGATTTGATACAATAGTGTGGAAGTAACAGGGTAGTTTGTAAGGCACTTTACCCAAGTTGCATATAGGTTGTAAGGCATCCTATAGTATCTTTATTTATCTTTTTTTTTCTGTGGAATTGCATCTATTGACTCTATAGCTCAAGGATTAGGCACTGGTTTATTATTGGTTAATTAATTAAAAAATGAAGGAGAGAATACTTGTCACCTTACTAATTGTTGTTGTCAAATTATTAGTATGGATCGTTAAGCTCTGTATCAGGATATTCATAGTCTTTTACATAGTCATTTACTTGTTGATCCATTAACAAACATTTCAACATTTCAGTAAGAAGATAATCCACTTAAAAGATACTGTAAATCAGTAATCATACATAGGTAATACCTGCCTGAGCCAATGGATCTCAAAAAAGGAGGAAGTAATAGTTTCCCCAGATGTTATCCAATACCCTTATGAATTAGCCTTTCTTTTGCGTGAAATAGGAGTCTGCATTCAAGTATACAACTATACTGTCATTTTAAAATTATTTCTGCAAGAAAAAGAGCTAACACACTCGAAACGTACGTCCCAATCTTATTCTTCACACTTGCACATAACATCGAAAATTTCCTCCATAGTAAATGTTAGTTCTTTAAAACAAAAGATCAAACTTTTAATCGATATATCCTACTCTTATGGGTCTGCGTTAATTTCAGACTGAGATCTTTGGTATTCGATTATGCATTTTATCGAAGGAATGTTGATTTTAGATTTGTGAGCCCTGCATTTTAGGATTATGTTTAGGATTGCATTTAGATTTTGTAGAGATTTGGTATAGATATTTTAAGGAGAATTTTGGGCATGGACTGTACTCCTATCTAATTTTGGAGTTACATCTTTGAAATGGGCAGTTGGTAACTCAAGTGCTTTCTAGTGGTTATTAGCTAGGTATTGATTGTATTGATGGCGTTACCTTTGCACTATTGCGATCGAGGTGAGACTTAGTTTGCAATTTCTGTAGCATATTCATGTTGTTTTTGTCAAAAAAGCCTGTAGTCTGTGCATCTTTATTTGTGAGTTTCATAGTTAGAGGAGTTTTATAAGATGGATGTTATTGTATATGGCACTGATATAGTTTTATCTTCATACATCTGTTAAGACTGCAAAATGCAGAGGTGTTTTTGATATGTTTTGCATCTTTGGTTCTAAGTGTTCTTTTCCTGTGGTAGATCTATGTCCTTTGTTATGTTTCAGTGTTGACCAGATATAACCAGTTGCAATTCCTTTTAGTCATAATTCACATCTTGATCAAATGTTTTTTTACCGGCTCCATGCAATGTGAATATTTCCTTAACTGGTCATTGTTATCACTAAGTCTTGCATGATATATTTTTAATTATATCCTAGTTACAACCCCTAGAACCCTTGTGTGGGTTTAAACATGTCAAATGTATTATGCATTATTCATTGTTTTCTTGAATTAATTTGATTTAGATGCACAATCCCAAACCCTAGTTGAGAATTTTAGGGTAAATCAAGTAAGTCCTAGTTGAGGACATCACACACATAATTAAATCATTGTAGATCTTATGGCATAATACACATAAAAGATCTATTGAATTAAGTAGATAATATGTGTGTATTTATATGTGAAGATATATATTTGTATGTGTGGCATTGATACTTTCCCATTTTAAAATTGTTGCAAACAATCATTTCATCAAACGCCCATTCACAAGACAATTTGAAGTGAAATATTGATTGTTGTGTAAATTTTTTTAGTGTCATGTTCTCCTTAAACTTCTTGAGAATTTGAAAATGCCCATTTAATTGAGTTTTTCAAAAAAATCTTCTTGTGACATTGATTGCTTCATTGTATGATGTTGGTTTGTTGTTTTAATGAACACAATCATCATAGAAAAAGAAAGCAAAAGTTTGCAAAGGGATGCAAAATTAAAATCAGAGATTCTAATAATGTCAAGTTCAATGAATTTTGGGCTCTTATGTATCGTCAACAATTTTTAAGTTGAAAATTTTATTGAGTATGGGGAATAATTTAAAGATTTCCTTTTTTCTATTTTCACCAGGTGAGGATTAAGGTTGAATCTGACCCATGCATATGAGGTTGCTTCAGATCAAAGCTTACCTAGATAAACTATTTTTCACATGATATACACTACAACACCGTATGTGACCCATAGAACACACCCTTATTTAGGACAAATTACCCAAACTCTTTATATGGTAAAAGCTTAATTGTCTTACATATAAAAATTTAAATGCCATGGACTCGAAAACAATTTTATAGTAGCAATAGTTCTGCCTTGACCATAAAATTCAAAAGCATAAGGAGACACTGACCTCATATGCAAGCTCAGTAGACAGTAGACAAGAATAAACATCAAGTTTGGTCTATGCAAGCATGGTATTTGACAATGAACAAGGATTACGTTGTAGCTACAGTACCTGCCAAATGCCAGAAGCATGCCAAACAGTATTCTGGCCTGCATCCCAGCTATACTTTTTAGTTTAGATGTCAATGTAATGAATTTATATAATATATTGCCATATTGCTTGCTTCTAGTATACTCCCCCTAAGTTCAGGTCTTAGTATGTTTTTGATCCTACATCATAATTGGCTAGTAAGAATGACTTTTAGAAATGAGTAAAACTACACAGTTCAATACAGTTCTAATCCACTTTTGAAAGTTCTTACTTTGAATTTTGAATAAAATAATAATTACTATTATTGTAATTAAGAAAGGATCTGACTAATTGAATGACAACATAATAATCAATTGATGCAACCCAGAAGTATCTTATGATAAAATTAAGTCTTGCAAAGGAAGATGGCTTGTTATGTTGCCAATCAATTCCCTGCAACAAGCAATCTGAATCTATGGACTAGTATCTATATATAATATTATAAAGGAAACAATAATAATACTACAAAGAATAAGCTTTTCAAATGTATATTCCCTGCAACAAGCAATCTGAATCTATGGACTAGTATCTCTATATAATACTATAAAGGAAACAGTAATAATACTACAAAGAATAATATTTTCAAATGTATGCCTAACCATGCGATCTCAAAACCCAAGGCGACCGACACAGGGGAGGCAAAGCCTATGTATATGTGACTTAAACATGTTTTTACCTAAGTAAATTTTTTCGATGAGGGGGCTGTTGAAATGCCTGGTGAGTTCATCATCATCTTGTATAGAAAAAGGACTGAATTGGAAAAATTTGAAGATGACAAGAATGATTGTCCCATATTCCATTTAATGTTTAGCCTTGTGGATATTAAAATATTTTCTTCTCCTTCAATTCAGATATACATACTAGGATACATGAGATAACATTGTCGTGGGCAGACTGGCAGTTTTTTTCTATCTTAAAAATCTAAGGTAATCTTGCTTCACATATTTAAAATCTTCTACTTTTGTTCAAATGAGTCTTTCTATTGGACGTGGCAATAAGGGGATCAGTCACACACATTGTCTATTCTTCTACATTTTTGGTTGCATGCAGCACATGTTTGGCATTCTACAAGGAATTCCACTTGCCCTGTTGATGGAGGTTGAATTTTTTTCAGAAAAGTTTTTTTTATACAAATCTACTTGGGTGTGTTTTTTTTTCCTACAATAGTTGTATTCCAGGAAACTGCAACTTCTTTGAGGAAATTCTGTCAAATAGTTTCTTTAAGTGCACTGTTTATGCTTCCACACTTTGCAGAAATCTACATAGTGCAAAGGTTGGGAGTATTATGGATTCTATGTTGACACCTCTACCTTTGAGTTAGCTGATCCATTCAGCCCTAATTTATTCATTATAATAGGTGGTAATATTTGCTAACTGGTAAATTTTATGAACTATTCCAATCTATTCATGGAAGTCTAAAATAGTATTCTAATCAAATTTAGAGAATCTCTAGCTACCAAAGGGAAGATAAAGATACAACAATATTTGTTATCAAGATGCTACTCATTTTTGCTCTACTTTCATGCTAGTTGAAATCAGTATCCTGATCAGTGTGGGCAATTATGCCTCTCCATGAAATTGGTTGGATAACTCTCAGAAATCATTTATGGTATGCAAGGAAGGGTTATTGCAGTTGAAGTGGATTTGAGAAAGGAGTTCATTGTAATTTTGATTTCTTTTTTTTGTGACCTCTCTTAATACAACCAAAGATAAAACTAGATGAAATCATAATCTATGCAATTAATTTTCTTTGGATGGTGAAAGCGCAGTATCCTTGCCATTACTATTCTAAATGAATCTTCGTTGCTTAGGTATATTATACATAGTCAAGCTTTTGTTTTTGATACCGAGTTAATAAGTTAGTTTGATTTGACCAAAAGAGGAGACAAAGGTTCAAATCCTTGAGAGATTTTGAATTTTACTAGCTTCAATCTGGAGCCATCAACCACCCAGTTGTTCTTTGGGCGAAGTTAACATGACTTATTTTACCCTGAGAGATAATACTTGACAATAAGGCTGATAGTCATATATATTAGCTCTGCAGCTCTATCAAGTGGCCTTGGGGTAGCGAGTTAATAAAATCTATTCCAAGATCCCATTTCTTCAATATCCATTACCAAATATGCATTCAATTCTCAACCTTTTGGGCTTCAAGAAAGAGAAACTCCCTATAACAGATGTAGGATTTTCTTAATACATCAAATGCAACAAATATCTTTGGGAGTCCATTAGCAAAATATAACAAAAACTCCTCCATAAGACAAACAGTTGGCATTCCTCAGTAGGCAGAGCTCAACTTGTGCTATCGGGTCGCCATTTATTTCCTCTCACTGCCTCGTATAGCTACTCACCATGAAGGAATTCAGTGATGTTTCCTTTGGAAAGGTATGTATAAATAAATAAAATTCTCATTGATGGCCTTTAAGACTATTTGTACTAAAAAAATTTAAGTTGGTGGTTAGTGAATACTAAATATTATATCATTCTCTTTTGACCAAGCCTTGGCTACCAAAGCTTCTTGGGATTTCTAACATACATATTATTCCATTCATAGCAGTAAAAATCGTCTAGGGAAAAATTGACAAACTAAAATTATAAGATTTTTTGAATAAATCAGAAAAATATCAAGAAAAAAATAGATCTAAAAAAAATATAAATAGTTAAGAGAAAGACAAAAACTCTTTAGGGCATTTCCGTAGCATAGATTTAAAGAGAGGAAATAAAATAGAGATTAACCCATGAATTGTAGAAGATAGATTTTGTTGTTTGTATTCATATTGCTGATTACATAGGCAAATATTCAGTCAACTTTTGAGGGAAGTCACCAAATAGTTGTTCAAGTTTGAGATCAAATATTAACCAAGTCTATGAAGTAACTGAGATCAAAAATTTTCAGACTACATAAGAGGCTAGTCACCAAATAGTTAATATTAGCTAAGTCTATGAAGTAACCAAGATCAAAATTTGTCAGAAAATGATCTAGCTACTGTTAGGAATTTAGTAAAAGTGGAAGCCATTTTGAAGTAATCCAAGACTTTCATTGTGATTGAGGCAAGTAGTTTTTTAGGGGTATTTCAATATTTGAGAAAGCCTATCAAATCATATTCCACAATTGTGATGCTTTATATTCCATAACGACAATTGGTAAGTCCTTTATATGGGATAGAATTCAACAAAATGTATTTGTTTAGATGAAGTAAAATATTAGCAAGTCACTGGTTTTGGTGAATACAAATGTTACACACACACATTATTAATTCTATACTTGTTTGCATCAGAATCCATGGGGTGGGGCATGCAAAGAGCTCGGGTCATATCGAAGCCGCGATCTAGAAAAAGGTTCATTAGCTAGCTTGAGGATTTGTGATTAATAGGGTATAATCATGATTTGTTGCAGATTATTGCTTTTCTGATTTCATTTGCAGAACCATTGTAAAGGAGAAATATGAAGCACATATGTTTGACCAAATATTTACTATTAGAAACCTCCCATATTCTTTATTGCTAAGTTTATTCAATAAGGAATAAAAAAATCCAACATGCTTGAACTGGAGAATAGGGAAATGTACTGCTGTTCATTTTTGGGAAGAAAGATGGCAATGAGTATAAACAATGATTTTGATTTTTTTCTTGAAAATGGCTAGTAAATCCTTTATACGTTTGATTAACGAAGCAACTCAATTACATATCTAGGTATCTACAAGGTATCAAAATATCATAGGCAAGAAGACGAGTTTATATAATTTCTCATAATCAGAGAATTCAGAGAGGGAAGCAACACCATTACACATCATACCTAATCTACATCCCTAAAAGAAGTCTCTTTGCAAAACCCTTGAATGATAAAGATTCAACAGTGTTGCCCCTCAAATATAGTTCAATGGATGTTGGTCCCTACTAGGGGTTTCAATACTAGACAAAGTTAACAGAGACGAGCACAACACTACATTAACCAGGATTATTTGGCAGAATGTTGAGGGGGACCAAGGTGGGTATTCATACATATAGGGAAGATTTGATGATGTCGCCTGCAAAATTTAAGGTGGACTGGAGGACAATACTATTTTGTGCAAGGATGTGGAATATCATGAAATTGTTAGCACATGCAAACTTCCTATTCAACAATGATTTATGGTGCATGTGTTTTGCATGCTCTATTTGCGCTAAGTTAAATAAGGAGTAGTATAGTCAAGACTCCCTCTTCCTTGCATTCAATCAATTTCCCCGCAATTCTTGTTTATGTGGTGGTTTCTATTGTATAAAACATACAATCTACAAACTCTTGTTTAAGTGGTGGTTTCTATTGTATAAAACATGCAAGCTATTAGGGTTTTTTCTTGCTAGGCCTCTGAAAGATACTTGAAATCTTAAACAACTCTATGACCCCTTAATGCCTTTTGACACTATGACTCAAGCAAGGGAAAAACACTAATTGATGAGGTTCTTGATAACACTGAGGATATCTATCACCACCTCCTTCTTTGTTTAGATCCACTGACTCATGCAGGTTTTACCTATAACTGATTACTGTCTTAACAATATCTTTAGAGTGGATTGAACCTTATGTGCTGAATGCTCTATTTTAGATGGACATGTATATAACAATACAGATGACTATGATTATTCTAAGGATAAGCTTGGCAATCCAAATCAATATCTTAATGATAGCAGACAACAACATGATCAAGAAATACATTCTTCTTTCCTTTTATAACTCTTATGAATCTAGGAGGAATAACCTATTTGATTTTCTCTTTAAGAAATCAACAAACTTCAATTGT
>MU226185.1:2538314-2587472 GCA_018584345.1 Thuja plicata | reverse complement strand
AAGGCCAAAAGGGCCTCATTGGTCACTGTCTCTTCCCCCTCAACCTTTAACTAAGCTCTAATTTGCTCCTTTTTGTACCATCTTAAGAAGTCTTTAAATTCTTTAGTCTTGATGAAATTATCATCACTTAAAAACTATTGTTGATGTATCAACCTTTCATCAATACCAGACTTAAGAGGTAATTCAATATTTTCCTCTATATCAGGTTGCTGCCTCTTGCCCTGCCTAATCAGTTTTCTTAGGTTATGGTCATATAACCTATTTCCAGGAACCAAGGCACTTGCTTTATCCTTTTTCTTTTCTTGTCTCTTAGCTGAAGGCTGGCCTATATCCACCTTTTTCCTTTTGGCTGAAGGCTCCTCTACATCATTTGGTTGTGTGACCTCTATTAAGTCAATAATGTGTCCCTCAGCTCCCTGCAACTGTGGTACCTCCACTTCATCCTATTGAGGCTGATCATATTGAGGTGGACGGGCATAGTCACCATCATCATCACTTTCATATTCTGACTCTGAATGTTCAGGCTCCTGGGGTCCTTTCTTATCTAGGACATTGTCAAGTTGCTCACAAAGCACATAAAAATTATCAATCATGGCTTTGATTCTATCAAAGTAAGGCAAATCAGGATAGAAGCCTCCAAAAGCCAATCCATTTCTCTTTATTTGTGTTTCCAGCCTCAGTAATTCTTGAATCCTCTCCCTTCCTTTCCTGATTTCATCTTCATCAAGAAGATTTCTTGTTGCATCCTCTTCAATACACTCACAATGGACATTTGTATTGGGGATTGTGGGTGTATACAGCCTTCTGACTCCTGCCATGAAACCCTCAGGATCAATATATCTGTATGAGGCTGCCCCCATTCTGCAACTCTCCAACCACTGGCTGACTGTATCAATGGCACCTTTATCAATAGTGAAATTGAAAATTCTGAATTGCCTAGGGGTTAAGGTCCCCTTCCTGTGTGGTGCAAAGTGCTCATTATCTGTTAATAATAACTGCCATATAAATTCCATGGAAGCAACTCTTGATGGCACATGGTAAGGAAAGATATGGGGTGGATGTATACATCCATACACCCTTGTTATGGTAAAGTTCTCTTCAAGGAAGAAATCTCCCCAATTATGATCTCCCTCCCATTTATCTAAATATTCATTAGGCTTTAATAGTTGCATAATCTTAATTGGGAGCCTTGTCCTGCTGATGCCCATGCTCTATATTATTGGATATACAATCCAATTCTTGAATGCACTGTAGTCACAGTCCTTGGATGTATAGTTCCAAATCTTAACCCAAAACTGAAAGGGATTAGGTCTGTCCTGGAAAATACTTTGAGGACCCAAGTTGTTTTACATCCATGATCACAAAATTAAAATGTAATAGGAGATGCATGAGGATGGAGTAGTGGAAGAACCTAGGTTCTTTCTCCTTAGGGTCCTTCATCTTCTTTTGAGTTTCTTCTAATCCCTCATGCATCTTGTCAATGATATATTGTATATATTTATAGCTGGTGCTAGAATGCACCTCATGTAGATCCAGCACCATCATCAATATTCTGGCATTAATTTTTTCTGCTTCCCCATCTATCCCTACCACTCTACATAGGGCATAGGCGATGTACTTAATGTTGAAATGCAGGTCCTTGAAGGAATAAGGGGTTGTCCTAAGTATAGGAGTAAGATGGTTTCTTACCTCCTTGAGCATGTGTTATTGTAACTGTCCCCTAGCAATACCAGGCTTTAACTTATACCTCTCTTCTTTCCTAGTAATGTTAATTTTGGTGGACATGGTACTATACAAGCCAAAAGCTTACATAAATGAATTTCTATTCAGGATGAGCAAGGCAGTGCCATCATTCCTCTTAATTTTCTTAGACAAGACATCATAGTGACTGGCAAGGCCTAAGAACAAATCTACATCTATGTAGATGTCAGGGACAATTAACCTTGCCAAACCACAGGTCCAAGGGTTTGATATTGGAATGGCTTTATCAAAATTTTTATAAAAGTAGTTAAAGAGGGAAAAACCTGTTGTTCCTGGAGTATCAACATCCCTAATTTTGCAGTAGTCATCAGTAAGAACATTAGCATTTGCCCTCTTGTTCTGAGTTGAACCCGGCAGTAATTTGAGGAATTCATCATAGTAATTTCATTTCCCCTTAGCATCTTCATCTATCTCTTCACTTCTCCCATTGGTAGAAGCCACACTGACTGCTCTACTCA
This sequence comes from Thuja plicata, assembly GCA_018584345.1. Lineage (NCBI taxonomy): Eukaryota > Viridiplantae > Streptophyta > Pinopsida > Cupressales > Cupressaceae > Thuja > Thuja plicata. Next base: position 2,585,253 of record MU226185.1, on the reverse strand, counting down.
TGTTCGCTTTGTTTCAATCCCCTTTTCCTTACTGATATTGAAGCAAATCTCCTCTCAAGACTCACTTTACTTCTCTGTGCACAATTCTCAGAAATTCAAAGCCTTTTAATCAATTGAGTACTCTGCAACTTATCCAATTTCTTCTCTCAACTCAGAAAACCTAGCACTCCTTCGTTCTATAATTCTTAAAGCAAGATTAGTTAGAAAATGAACCTTCAATCAACTCTTTATGGTAACTATTTCAAGTACATGACTCATCATTTGAAAAATCATCAATTCTGTATTCAATTCAGCATGCAGTGGAATTGATTGAAAAACTAGTCGTAGTTCATGAGTGTGACAGGAAATCAAATTCATCTATGTGTATCTTCAGAAAAACCTTATAAAATTTGAAGATGATGACATGTCTCAGTGTGATTGGCTCTCTGTCATACATCTCAGCTACCATTTTTATTCATTTTATTCATCAATCAATATTCTAGATTTTCATTGGACGCCGAATGATTCATGTTGTCATGTCAGCAACTGTCGCCTTTTCTAAAATTTCATATTGAGTGACTACGCAACTGTGTATCATCTCCTTGTCACTGACCCAACTTCATAACCCTCAATCCTTGTGCAGACCAAGCGACTATGTTACTTTCTTTTCCTGGCTAACCATGGTTTATTTCTAGCGATCACGCGACTAAAGAAATCAAAATCGCTGGATGTAAAACTTAACTCACAGTTTACTCAGATACTTTGCGACTACCCTTGGTCGCATAATCGCTGATTACAAATGCACAATTATAAATCTTTCAGAGACTACATGACAAACATTGGCTTTTGGTTTTAATTCAGAGACTACGCGACGAACATCTATCTCCCAGTCGCTAACACTTTTACCTTTAAGCCTTTTTTATTAGAGACTACGCGACAACAAAGCACTTTATAACCTTAGTCTCTTAATCGCCAGATGATCCTTTTCCTTTGGGAGACTACATGACATGCTTCTTAATCCTCTCACCTTTGGACACGTGTCCCCTTCTATCACTTGTCTCTAAATCGCTAAGTAGAGAACTGACTCAGCATCCCAATCCCGCAACAACCCAACTGTGTCATATCTCAAATTGTATGTGGTTAGTCACGAAGTCTCAGCATCTTTCCCTTAACCATCATCCCTCCTGGAGACTACGCGACATGAGCTTTTAATCACAGGCCAATTCAGAGACCATGCGACTGAAGCAATTACCAAGTCTCACAACAAATCACTAACTGCTGGCATTTTTACGCGACACCGCGACTCATCTGTGGGCCCATTTACTAATTGCTGACATATTTCTTATTTGGAGACTACACAGCATGAAGGGCTTTGCCAAGTCTCATAAAACAAAAGGAATATTCCAATTCTTTGAGAGACATCCCGACATAAGTCAATTTCCAAGTCTCGAGATAAAAAGGAATATGCTATTAGGATCACGCGACTAGGCGACCATGGCTTAAAACACCTGACTTAAGTTATTTTCAAAAAGGTAACACCAAAATAGAAGTATGATAAACATCTTAGGGTTTTTCTCATTTTGGCCTTATAAACAAGACCTAGGGTTTTGAGGTTTTGCATTTTCACAGAGATTTTGACTTGAAGACCCTAAAAGTTTCAACAGTGATATTACAAGGAACTGAGAGACTTCTGGCTTTAGAAAACAAAAGAGCATGAGGATCACAAAACTTCGGCAAACAGACCAGAACCAGGAATACAACCAACACAAGCATTGTAATTATTATAATGGAATGAGAAGTTTGAATTTATCTTTCCATCAAAGCTATTATGTTTTATTTTTCTGCAAGTAATGTTATTTTTCTTATTTCCTAGCTAGATCTCTTGTGCATCCATAGCTGCAAAATTCTACATGGTATCAGAGCTAGGAAATAAGAGATCTAGCGACAATATAAAATAAGAGAAATCGGTTCAATCTCAGTTGCCATGACTGTTCGATACAAGCCTCTACTCGTGGGCTGAAGTAGAATTTGTGGCTTCCATTCAAAAGAGTTGAATTACATGAGAATGAAAAAAGATGAAAATTTCATTCTTCCAAACTTTGATCTTTTGTACCTACAAAAAAATCTCCTTACTAACATCTGAGCTCTGATACCATGTAGAATTTTCAGCATAGATCTAGCTAGAAAGAAAACAAAAGCTTACTGAAATAGAGTAAAAATAGAGCAGGTCTGAAGGAAAAATAAAATCCAATCTTCTCATTCCATGATAATTTATTACAATATGCTCATAGTGCATGATTTATATAGTACTAAACTAACATTTGCAAGATCAAATTATGGTGAAGACATAAACTAAACACAAGTTTCCTTAGTTAGGCATACATGCGGAGATAATGAGCGACATAAGAGATTGTGGCCAGATCCAAAATTTACAGAGGAGACAGAATGGAGAGTCTCATTTGATCAGTAAGTTATAGAGAATAACTCACGCTAACACCCCTATTAAGTATAACTAAGGAGACAGAAGAGGAAACAAGAGAGGAAAAAGGGAAAACCCAGTTGGAACAAAACCCACCCTCAAAAATATGCTAACAAAAAATATTTTATGATTAGAAAATGGTGGACATTCGTTGAATGATAACTGTCACATTGCTGAATGAAGAGACTTCTTCGAAACCAAGATGAAGATCAGGATCAATCTGCATAAGTGCCCTCAATGACACTACTTGAACAATGAGAAGATGGAAAAAAAAGACAAAATTCTACATGGTATCAAAGCTTATGAGGTGCAAATCCAGCTAGGAAATAAGAGATCTAGCTACCATGTAAAATAAGATAATTTGGTTCAACCTATGTTCCCATGACTGTTTGATACAAGCCTCTACTTGTGGGCTGAAGTAGTGACTTCCATTTGAAATAGTTGAATGACAAAAGCTGAAAATTTCATTCTTCCAAACATGGTATTAGAGCTTAGGAGCTAGGAAGGAGAGTAATTTTTTTTTTTGTAGGTACAGAAGATCAAAGCTTGTAAGAATGAAATTTTCAACTTCTGTCATTCTCATGCCATTCAACTATTTTGAATGGAAACTAGAGATTCTACTTCAACTCACAAGTAGAGGCTTGCTTCGAACAATCATGGCAACAGAGGTTGAACCAAATTCTTCATCACAGACAGGCCAAGGTCATGCTCTTACTGCATGGTCCTTGCCTTCATTTCCTTTTTAGTGACACCATGGCAGTGGACCTATCATTGCCTCTCTTTTCAACATTATGGAGGGTTTCTACTGTTCGTGTTGATGCTTCTTTGGTTCCATAGTTGATCAGTTTTATAGATAATTGGCACCTTTATTTTAAACTAGAATTTTGTTCTTGCATGGTTGATTAGTGGCATTAGGGTCACTCGTACAGATTCATTTTTCATCTGCATCTTTGATTGATAGATGTTTTTCCTTTGTTTTCCATCTATTCACTGTTCGAGGGCGCCTATGCAGATTATCATCTTTTGTATCTTCGATTGACAAATGTTTTGTCTTTGTTTGACATATTCTTATTTTTCGATTAGTGTCATTGGGGGCACTCATGCAGATTGATACTGATCTTCATCTTGGTTTCAGAGGAGTCTCTTCATTCAGCACTATAGCGGTTATCATTCGACAAATGTCCACACTTTTCTTGTCACAAGATTTTCTTTTGCAACTCTTTTATTATAGATTTTGAGGGCGGGTTTTATTCCCACTGGGTTTTCCCTCTTTCCTTTTCTTTTCATTTGGCTTATGTCTCCTTAGTTCTACCTAAGGGGGGTATAATTTTGTAGCTATAGATGAATAGATCTAGCTAGGAAAAGAATAAAACTTGTAGAAATAAAAATACAAAAGAAAAGAACTGCTAAAAAAATGAATGAAATTTTATTAATCACTTGATAATAATCTACAAAGGTTGCACGATTTATACAAAGAATAAATTCTCATAAGAGCTGAAATCACGATGTAAATGGTGGAAGTTCCAAGGAAGAACAATTGCATAATCAAAACTTAAGGTGGCTAACTACCATTTACATGATAAATTTCTATTAGCCTTAGTGTTAACATAGATGAGACTGAAATAAACACAAACTCTTATCTATAAATTATGGATCTGATGGAGACTGCTACTTAAAATTAACGCTAACACCCCCACTTAATTCTAACTAAGGAGACATAAGCTAAATGAAAAGAAAGAGGAAAGAAGGAAAACCCAGTGGGAATAAAACCCTTCCTCAAAATCTACAATAAAAGAGATGCAAAAGAAAATCTTTTGTGACAAGAAAAGTGTGGACATTTGTCGAATGATAACTACCATAGTGTTGAATGAAGAGACTCCTTTGAAACCAAGATGAAGAGAAGGATCAATTTGCATGAGTGCCCCCAACGACACTAATCGAACAATGAGCAGATGACAAACAAAGACAAAACATCTGTTAATCGAAGTTACAAAAGACAATAATCAGCATAGGTGCCCTCGAACAATGAATAGATGGAAAATGAAGGAAAAATATATGTCAATCAAAGATGCGGATGAAAAATGAATCTGTACAAGTGACCCTAACGACACTACTCAACCATGCAAGAGAAAATTGCTAGTTGAAAATACAGGTGCCAATTATTTATAAAACTGATCAACTATGGAACCAAAGAAGCATCAAGACAAACAATAAAAACCCCTCCATAATGTTGAAAAGAAAGGCATGAAAAGTCAACTGACATGGTTTCACTAAAGAGGAAATGAAGGCAAGGACCATGCAATAAGAGAATGACCTTGGCTTGTCTGTGATGAAGAATTTGGTTCAACCTATGTTGCCATGACTGTTTGATGCAAGCCTCTACTTGTGGGCTGAAGTAGAATCTTTGGCTTCCATTCAATATAGTTGAATGACATGAGAATGAAAAAAGTTAAAATTTTCATTCTTCCAAGCTTTGATATTTTTTACCTGCAAACAAAAAAAATTATTCTCCTTCCTAGCTCCTAAGCTCTAATACCATGTATAATTTTCAGAATGAATATTTTCATTCTTCCAAACTCTGATCTTATGACAAGAAAAGTGTAGACATTTTTTGAATAAGAACCGCCATAGTGTTGAATGAAGAGACTCCTCTGAAACCAAGATGAAGATCAGGATCAATCTGCATGAGTGCCCCCAACAACACTAATCGAACAATGAGCATATGGAAAACAAAGGCAAAACTTTTGTCAATCATCCTCATGCTTTTTAATTACAAAATGATCAATGATCAATAGAATTTTCATTCTTAGCTCTATTTTTTTCTTCTGTATTTCATATTTGCAAGTTTTTCTCGTCTTTTTCTTTCAGCTTGATCTAATTTATTTTGCAGTATTAGCTGCAAAATTCTACATGGTATCAAAGCTTAGGAGGTGCAAAACCAACTAGGAAATAAGAGATCTAGCTACCGTGTAAAATAAGAATTCGGTTCAACCTTTGTTTCCATGACTACTTCATACAAGCCTATACTTGTGGGGTGAAGCTGAATTTGTGGCTTCCATTCAAAATAGTTGAATGACACGAGAATGAAAAAAGCTGGAAATTCCATTCTTCTAATATATGATCTTCTGTACCTACAAAAAACATCTCCTTCCTAGCACCTAAGATACAAAGGATAATTAATCTGCATAGGCGCCCCCAAACACTGAATAGATGGAAAACAAAGGCAAACATTTATCAGTCAAGGATGCAGAAGACACATGAATCTGTACAAGTGACCCTAACAACACTAGTCAACCATGCAAGAACAAATTGCAATTTGAAAATACAGGTGCCAATTATCTATAAAATTGATCAGCTATGGAACCAAGGAAGCATCAACATGTGTAGTAGAAACCCCTCCATAATGTTGAAACAAGAGGCATGACAGGTCCACTTACATGGTGTCACTAAAGATAAAATGAAGGAAAGACCCATGCAAAGAGAGCATGACCTTGGCCTATCTATGATGCAGAATTTGATTCAACCTCTATTGCCATGATTGTTCGATGCAAGCCTCTACTTGTGGGATGAAGTAGCATCTTGACTTCCATTTAAAATAATCATATGGCATAAGAAGAAAAAAGACTGAAAACCCTATTCTTTCAAACTTTGATCTTATGTTCCTGCAAAAAAATATTTACTCTCTTTCCTAGCTCCTAAGCTCTGATACCATGTAGATTTGACCATCACACCAAAAGAATGTACTGGTGGTGGAGAGAGATCTCATCATGGATATAGTCGCTATGCCAACACGCCCCCACACGATAGAGCCAGAGACAACCTTGTACCATGTGGGATTTGCACCCACTATGTATCATGTTGAATATGCAGCTAGATCTCTTATACCATTTAGAATTTTGCAGCAATTGTTGCACAAGAGATCTAGCTAGGAAATAAGAAAAATAACATAGCTTGCAGAAGAATAAAATAGAACTTTAATGGAAAAATAAATTCAATCTTGTCATTCCATTATAAAAATTACATTGATTGCATATTTTATACAATAAAAACCACCACTTAAACAAGAGTTTCCAGATTGCATGTTTTATACAATACAAACCACCACATAAACAAGAATTGCAAATAAATTGATTAAATGCAAGGAAGAGGGAGTCTTAACTATACTACTCCTTAGTTAACTTAGTGCTAATAGAGCATGCAAAACACATGCACTGTAAATCATTGTTGATTAGGAATTTTGCATGCGCTAACACCCCCCCCTTAAGTCTAACTAAGGAGAGTAAATCTAATGAAAGGAATGAGGAAAGAGGGAAAACTCAGTGGGAACAACCCCCCCCCCACCTCAAAATTAACAAGAGATGCAACAAGGTGTGGACATTTGCCGAATGATAACCGCCATAGTGTTGAATAAAGAGAGTCCTTTAAAACCAAGATGAAGATCAGGATCAAACTGCATGAGTTCCCCCAATGACACTACTCAAAAAATGAGCAGATGACAGTCAAAGGCAAACATTTGCCAATCAAATATATATAAGACAATAATCTGCATAGGCACCCCCAAACAATGAATAGATGGAAAACAAAGGTAAAACATCTATTAGTCAAGGATGTAAATGACACATGAATCTGTACGACTAACCCTAATGACACTACTCAACCATGCAAGAATAAATTGCTAGTTGAAAGTACAGGTGTCAATTGTCTATAAAACTGATCAACTGTGGAACCAAGGAAGAATCAACATGAACAATAGAAAACCCCTCCATAATGTTGAAAAGAGAGGCATGACAGGTCCACTAACATGGTGTGACTAAAGAGGAAATGAAGGCAAGGCCAATGCGAAGAGAGCATGACCTTGGCCTGTCTATGATACAAAATTCAACTCAACCTCTATTGCCGTGACTATTTTATACAAGCCTCTACTTATGGGTTGAAGAAGAATCTGTGGCTTCCATTAGAAATAGTTGAATGACATGAGAATGACAAAAGCTGAAAATTTTATTCTTCCAAGCTCTGATCTTTTGTACTTGAAAAAAATCTCATTCCTAGCACCTAAGCTTTGATACCATGTAGATTTCACCATCACACCAAAAGCAGGTACTGGTGGTGGAGAGGTCTTATCGTGGATATAGTCACTACGCCAAAAACCCCCCACATGATAGAGTCAGATACAACCACGTACCATGTGGGATTTGCACCCACTACGTACCATGTTTATAAACCAAACTTACGCAAACGAAGGATCTAGGGCTTGGGGGACTCAAATTGATGACCTACGCTCTGATACCATGTAGAATTTTGCAGCTAATGAAGAAAAACAAATTAGAGATCTAACTAGGAAGAAAAAATAAAACTCGCTGAAATAAAATACAGAAAACAAAACTGCACAAAAATTGAATTTTATTGATCACGTTGTATTCAATTGTGTAAATTAGAATGAATATAAATAGATAGAAACAAAAATTATGCATGTAATAGCTAAAGAGGAGGAGAAAACAATGAATAGTTCTCTTTAGTTAGCTTACAAAATCTAGAGCATGCAACATAACCTTCTCCGTCAGTCACAACAAAGATTAAGGTTGTAGATCCAAAAAGAGCAGAGATAACTACAAGTCACGTGAATTGAAATTAACGCTAACAGAAATGTGTACAAAATGTACCCTAAAAATTGTATGTGAAATATGGAAGACAAGGCAAGTGAAAAGTTTTAAGAATGGGGAGCCACAAAAATTCTCAAGATTTTTTCCTTCCCTTTTTAAACTGAAAAAAAAAAAATCTTTCTGATGAAAAAGCACAGGCTGATCAAAAAAACTAAAAACAAGTCATGAAATTTGAAACATTAGAAACATGGAGAAAAAAATTTCAAAATTTTTTTAGTTGATGTTAATAGAAAATATTCAATTGGCAAGAACATTACAAAATTAGCATAGAATGGTATATATGATTTCGAAAGACAGTCATAAAATAAGGTTAAAAGGAGTTGGAAGTTATTTTGTATATGGTAGCAATTTCTAGTTTTTATTTTCTGATATATTTGTTATTTTGATCAGGTGTCCTAAATGAAGATTTCAAAAAGTGTTATGTTGATTTGCAAAGACATAATTGAATTATGTTTTAAGTGGTGTTGAAGGAGCTCTATATCAATCATTATTGAGTTGCAAGGTATCGTCAAAGAATTTATAAATTTTATTTTGTTAAATTTAATGATTGTATATGTTTGTGTTGTTGATTATTCTGGGTATACAAATGTACCTTTTTTAATTTTTTTATTATCAATTTGTTTGTTGTAGTATGTTTTTGCTACCTTTGTATATAGGGTCCAAGCCTATTGGAATACATATTATTTTATTTAGGCCAATCAAACTTTAGAAACTAAAGCAACATAATGAGAAGAAAGTAAGGCTTTAGCGGTGGAAGATTACTCATCATTTTAAATGAATTGAATCATAGAGCAACATTACTGAAAGAAAACATTTTGCTACATTCACAGTCCTCGTGATGTTTTTGACCCTGCCAATTATTTTGTGTAGTATCTGTAGATAAAACTTGAGCATACTGTAGGGTCTATTACTACTGTTCCCATTAGATCTATTAAACTCTATTAATTTTACTCTCTTGATCTTTAAATTTCAATTACTTTTCCAAGTTAATACCAAAGATTTGGATTCAATAAAATTGGTTTGGAAGCAATTTTTGCAAATAATATGCTTAATATTTAGAAGTTAAAACTTAGATTGTTACATAATATTCCTTTTTTTATAACTCAAGTCTTATGAGAAATCAAATTTAGTTTAATTTTGTAATTTCACTATTATGGTTGGTAGGGAGGTATCTTTTGTCGAGCTTGAAAAATATTGAATTATTAATGTAGTCTCAATAGAAAAATAAATTCAGGGGCTTAGTGCACCAAAAATAAGGTTGAAGAGAAGCACGACAACGTAGTATTGTGGGAAGAAAGCAAAGGTTTAAGGATGCATGTTCATTCATATGTTTAAATCATTGATTAATTTTAGTGAATAATCACATTTTTTTAAAAAAAATTCATCATGAATGCTTTCTGGATGTTCATGCAAAATTGACGAATGCTTCAGGAAACATTGAAATATACATTTTTTCTCTTTATTTTCTAACAAAATACTTTTATTGTTAGTAGTTTACTAAATCTTAATATTAATCTTTCATGCAAAATTGATGAATGCTTCAAGAAACACTAAGATCTACATTTTTTCTCTTTATTTTCAAAAAAATTACTTTTACTATTAGTAGTTTACTAAATCTTAATCTTAATCTTATTGTGCATGATAATTTTGTGGACTTTTATCTTAAGGTTGCATTAAACTCTTATTATGTTCTTACCATACTTTATTATTTATCATGGTTGAGTTATATTGGCTCCTTTACATGATGATTGTATGGTCTATGCATCGAGCGACTAATGTCACATGTCACTTAGTTGTATGAGCTTTAGTTTGCATTGAATTCACATGGTGTTCTTATTTGTGCATCATGATTGCATGAATGGTCTAATGACACTTAAGTCATTGAGTTGTATGGGTTTTATTTGAAGTTGCATCAAAATCCTATTGTGTACATAGTGTGTTTGTTTGTGGATCATGGTTGAGTGACAATCTAGTTAGTTTGTTGATGGTTGTATGGCTTTGTTGTCAAGGTTTTAATTACATATGTTGATTGTATGGGTTTTTTAAAGGTTCTAATGGCATATCAACAAGTTTTATGGATTTTGTTTAAAGATTGCATCAAACTCCTATGGTTTGTTTAGTGTGTGTTCGTGCATAATGAGTAAGTGATATTGGCCCTTTTGCGTCATGATTGTATCATTTTTTGTATGAATAGTCTAATGATGTATATTATATTAATTTTTAGGATTTTTTTATTTTGAAGATTATAAAAATTCATGTCATACTTAGATAATGTGCCTAGTGTTCTTATTCATGCGTCATGGTCAAGTGACCTTGTACTTTATGATTATATTGCTTTTTGTGAGAAAGGTCCAATAATTGATTGATTTTGTTTAAAATTTGCATGAGTATTATGCATTTTTAAAAGATCTAATGGTATAGATGTGGATGCATGAGAATGACTCTTGTGCATGATTATTATGAGTTTTGTGTGAAAATCTCAATGATTGATTGACTTATGAGACTAATGCAAATTGTTCCTTAATATATATTTGCGTACTATAGAGTGTGTTGTTTTCTTGTGCATTATAATTGATGACATTGACTATGTGTAATTGATTAATATAGCTCTTTTATAAGTGCTTGAAGAGATGCAGTATCTCATTGATAGTTATATTGTGCATCCTAGTGCCACTCATGGCTTAGAGTTAGATAACATCGATATAATGGATATTATACATCAAACTCCCATGTCATTCCTAGTATTGTTATTCATGCATCATAATTAAATGGAAGTGACTCTTACATCTAACGATTATAGTGGATTGTGACACATATGGTGTGTATTGGAGTTGAATGGCATAAATATAATAGTATGTACAATGAATACAATTATGTTGGTGTGAAGCTTGCATGACAGTCGGTATAAGGGTGGAATGAAATATATATAATAGTATAAACAACGAGTACCATTGTGTTTTTGCTAAGCTTGCATCATGATTGGTATGCTTGTTTAGAGGACATGGTTAGTGACATTCACTCATGCACGATGATTAAATGGCCTTTGTGTGGAAGGTCTAAGGACATCTAATGCCATCACATTGTATATATATTTAAATGAAGGTCATAATGTCATATGTATCATGTATTTGCATGGGTTTTATTGAAGTTTGCATCAAACTCATATGGGGTGCATATTGTGCATGTTTATGCATTGTGATTGAGGACATGAACTCTTCTATATAATGATTTTGTTGAAGGTTTGAATGGAAATGTCATTGATGTATGTATTTTATTTTTGTAGCTGCCTAAAATCGTTCTTGCACATTTATATTAATTTAATTAATATTCCCTTAGCATTCTAGTTAATTCTAGTTAATTAGTTATTTTTGTTATATTCATTTATTGAGTTAATTAAATTAATTCATTATTCTATGGTATTTAAATTTAATTTGAATACATCCTTCTAAATGTATTAAATTTTAAATAGTACATTCCCTTTATTAAATCCCCTTTTAAATACATTTTAATTTATTTATTCCCTCCACATTCTAATATTCTACTAAGCCATGATTAGTCTAAATCTAATTCGGATTAATCCCAAATCCACTTAAAAAGCCTAGTCTACACCCATCACTCTCATCCTAATAAACTTACCCACTAATTAATCATTATTAATTAGCCTAAAAAGGTGGTTTCTAACTTTTTAAAGTGCTAATGAGTTCCTAACATCTATGAGTAACTCATCCCAAAGAAGACACCCAACTTCCTTTAATTCCCTTATAACCTTGTCCCCCACTTCTTCCCCCAAGGTTGCTCACACATGTGTGAGCAACTTTGAGCCTTTCAATCCTTAAATGCTTCAAGTTGACTTTTTGCATACCATGTCATTTTGCCTGTGTCCCTTAAGTGGCTCCTATGTGGATGCCCCATAAGTGCCACCTCATCGAAGCCCTTCCCTTCCCTCCAAAAATCTATAAATAGGAGGTCTCACTCCTTGCAAAACATCTCTAATTTTTACCCATTGTTATCATGTTAGTATTGTTTTAGGATTTCATAGTTTATTTTTATGTTTTTTAATCTAGAAATCACATGATAGGTTAATGGTGAATGAATCTTAGATTAATCTTAGTATTATAGTTTGAATTTCTATTTGCATCGATGGTGAAAGCTTGAGACAAGTTCTTCATACTTGTTCTTGAGTTCTTCATCAATCCATTAGTTTGCATTGTAGGATCAATCACCTCAAGCAATCAATCAATAATGAGATTAGTATTTTGCGTAGGGAGTGCACATCCATATTCCTCTCTAAGAGAAAATCAACAAGTCTTGGGTACATCTCATATGCATAAGTACATGCACCTAGGTGCCACTGTACATCTCATTTCATATCATGGTAAAACAATTGTCAAAAATGTTTATCAATCTAACTGGGAGCTCTCATGGGATTGGCTGGGACAATCCCCCTGTATCTCCTCACCTGTCCTTGGGTGGTCTCATGGTCATTGATCCTGATGACCTCCCTCTAGCCTTGGATGCCCTTCTCTTTGAGAATGGTGGAGCCCTTTGTGCCTCTCCAACTACCTGGTAGTACAAGGTAATGCAATATATGGCCTCTCTGCCTGCCCTCCTTGCCTTCTCTGCATAGCCATGGAATCTAATTACAACCGTGTTACCCCTGGGAATGTGGTTTCTTGTTTGGCAAGCTCTCGCTCAACCTTGTATGTCTCTACTAACGCTGCCATGTGTCCCTATCCCATATCACCTCCTACAGTAGTGCAGTCATATCTTGTACTTGTTGCATCAATTGAATCGCCTCTTGACCTAGCTTATCCCCCTTTCCGCCTGGTACCATAACCACCTCAAACTCCCCAGTGTTGACCCTACTCTGTAGCGCATCATACGTTGCTTGTGTGTTTTCTACCCATGCCTTCTCTATCTCCAGCAACCCCTATAACTTGGCCACCTCAGTCTGCAAACTGTCCCTCTCTGCTAGTACAATATCATATGTGACCTATGGGACATACCCCTGTGGTGGTCTCTATGGCGGTCCTTGTGGCGGTGATCAGTGTAATGGTACTTGTGGTGTTGCAAGTGGTGCTCCCTGTACCTATCCTTGGTCCTATGCAGGGATTGTACCTATGGTGGGGCACCCCCTATGGGTACCTCTACTCTCCCTCTCCTCTCTGTGGGTACTCTATGTCGTACGCTTCTCCCCCCAGATGGTCCTTCTCCACCATCTCCCCCATTACCTCCATCATCTCCATCCCCTCCATCATCCTCTTCTCCTCCCTCTATGTCATGATCTGACCAAGGCTTCTCATCTACCTGTACTTGCATTGGATTCGTAAGACATAGTGGTATGTGTGCAACCCACCATTGTGTATATATTGGATTCATGCTTGCATCTTCGACGATGTCATATCCCTTACCTAAGGTATGTGATCCATCCCTCTCCAAGATGCTCAAGCTCCTATAAGATCCACCCCAATCCCCCATAGCCACCCCACCTCCCGTGTCACCAAAGGATGCGGGAAACCATCTGGTACACTATCCAGAATCATTCCAAATAGTCTCCTCACCTCCGATGGCATGTACCGAGAAATGTGGTACACAGTCCTGGCAATCAACCAACAGTTCGTCTGAACTTAACTCAGATATATCCCATCTAGAGTCCCATCGAGAGTCCCATCCACCCTCTATTACTGCTCATCCTAATACTCTCAGGCCTCACATCCCCTGAAAGGCATTTAGTCAAAATATTGCATGTCATCTAGTATTCTCTGCCAGTAGCCAATTAATTTGGTGGTCCCATGTGTGATAGACGACTGATATTTGCACGCATATGGCTTGTATTGCTACCTCATCTCTTGTCATTGGATTGGCCTGGTGACAATTATGTGCTCTCATGCCCATACTAATAGAAAAGTAACCCCTGGTCCCAAGATTCACCATGTCCTATATGCACACGTGCAAATCATAATATAGCTGCCCCAATAGTAAACGGTGCCATCCTCCTGTAGCATGAGGTTGAGAACCATAGCCTAGTGTGGAAATACCTGTCTTGCATGGTCTGAAATCATCCACCGCCAATCAACCCTGCTAGATAGAGTGTCAGTCGTGGTAACCTGGCTTGCATCACCACCTTCCACGGTATCCACCTTCGTGAGCGTGGTAAGAAGTCAAATATTTTTCTAAAGGTTTCCATGTACAACTTTGCTCTATCTGGCGAGTACTTTGGCACAACTCCTCTGATGGACACTCTATAATCTGAATGCCACCTCTCAATCAAGGCAATCATGAGCACTCTAATCTTGATCCACTCATGTATATGATGTAGTCGACACAGGGTGACTTGTCCCCACGCTGTGGAAGTCAGCTGATCTCGCAGTTCCATCATGTCTGGCTAGCACTCTCTCTAACCAAAGGGAAGTACCTGTCCCTATAACCAGTTCAAATCCTGCCAGTCAATCTATTCTTGCCAATTTTCCCCTATCCCCTTCTAGACTGGGGCATCGTATCTGTAGTCAACCCCGAGTTAGTCCCCGAACCGTCCCAGTTTGATTCTAATATAACCCTTGTTTGTTGGCCCAAAACACAGAGACGTTGATCGACGCATATGTTGATCTACAGAGAAGGCGATTGGCTAATCCCGCCTCTAGTCAACTTGGTCAAACCCCCTCATTCATCATCTCGGTGATTTCCATCTCTGACCCCCTAACCTCATCCTTGCAGATGACGATCGACTGATCAATGTCTACGGAGATGTTAATCGGTCAATCATCATCTTCATCCTGACACTTTCTCCCATGTAAAGCTACGTACAGATGCCATAAATGCTAAAATTAAAAGCATTAAATGAAAGGTATGAAAGTGATCTTTGAGACTCACTGATGGTCGTATTTTGAGAGACCGTTGGTAGACCCTCACACGCTCACCGAGTTATTATCACTTTTTCTCGTTCATCATCTCGCTCTTCTATGCTCTGGGTTGTCTTTATCCTTTGATGAAAATGAATCTTCGTAGGGCTCTCTAGGCCTATTTATAGGTCCCCTAAGGCCCATTTTTTGTCTCGGCCCCTGTTTTATGTCCCATTTTCTCCCAATCCCTGGAGTGTCATTCAAAATATCCATTTTCTTATCTTTTTCCCTAATTTTTGTTTCCCTCCGTCTTTTTTGAGAAAACTACACAAAATTTATTTTTTGTCATTTTCTCGAGGGGGCACATTCTCTCACCTAATCTTCTTTGGGGCATCTTGTTTCCTTTTTTTGACGCGACATCATCCTCAATGCTGCATCAAAGAGGGCCAAACCTAGACTCATAAAATTGCCCATGCACACTTATATTAATTTAATTAATATTCCCTTAGCATTATAGTTAATTCTAGTTAATTAACTATTTTGGTTATATTCATCTATTAATTTAATAAAATTTATTTCATTCATTATTCTATGGTATTTAAATTTAATTTGAACACATCCTTCTTGTATGCAGAGAAATGTGTGCAAAGGAATGCAATTAACTAACAATTACACTTAGAACACAAAACAGTGAAACAATCAAGATAAGACATAAAAAGATAATAAAATAAGTAGGAAAGCAAACCAGCTAAGACCTTGTTTTAGCATCTATGTTGCAACAATTTGTCCAAGGTGTTGTGATTGTATGTGTGCTCACGATTTTGACAGCATAACAGCATCAGGGTGCTCCAAATTTTCTCAAGTTTGGGGGAAGAACCTGTAAGAGGGATTCAAAGGATTTTCACAAGTATGGCTAAGTTTCCCTCAGAAATGCATGAGTTTGCATAATGAGAGAGTGGATAGTGATTTCAATGATTTTTGGATTCAAATTGATAATGGAGTGGGATCAAATGATGATTTCACAAGGATAATGTATGGCTAGAATATATGGATCCTGAATTGGAGGGGAAAAAAAGGATTTTATAGGAGAGTTGAGGAGGTGAGGTCTATCCTCCATTAATGAGGGATGGTCAGATGTCAACCTCTATGTGGTTGGGGTATGGAGAAAGAGAGTTGACATAAATGACAGTTATCTCTCAAAACCCCAAAGTCCAACCTCATTAAGAGGAGTCTTTATGGCAAAATGTTGAGGATTGGGACCTAATCCTCATGCTTAGGAATGTGCAAACATTTAGGAGAAGATTAGGTTAATGAGTTGGGTTAATATTAGGGGGCAAGTGGATAGGTTAGAATAATTCAAGTGGGTGAGAGGATTAGGATGGGATAGGGATTAATTAGATAGATGGGGTATTTATCTAATTAAGGCAGTATTAGGAGTGCAAGTGGGAAAAAGTAGGAGAATGCAAGTGGATGAGAGGAAATGAATTGAATTTTGATTTATTTAATTCAAAATAGGGAAAGAGGATATTTAATTAAACATAAGTTTATTTAATTAAACGGATTTGGACATTAGATAAATTAGATTAATTAATTTATCTAGAGGGAATGTGAAGAGGGTGATATTAATTAAATAAATAGACTATTTAATTAATAAGGTGACTATAGAGGAATATGTACTAATCATTTAATTAAATAAACCTAAACGTCCATTTAATTAAATAGGATAGTGACGTTAG
This sequence comes from Thuja plicata, assembly GCA_018584345.1. Lineage (NCBI taxonomy): Eukaryota > Viridiplantae > Streptophyta > Pinopsida > Cupressales > Cupressaceae > Thuja > Thuja plicata. The sequence continues at coordinate 2,568,560 of MU226185.1, read as the reverse complement.
ATAAATTAAATAAATTAATTTATCTAAGACTATGGAATATGAGTAATTAAATAAATGAATTAATTATGTTTTACATTTAGGTGTCTACATTTTGCCCCTCTTTGACATGGTGCTACAGAGTAGCATCATTTCAAAGAAGATTAATACATAGAGCTAGGAAGAAGATGATTAGATTAGAAAAGATGCCCCAGTCATTTAAAAGGGTGACTAGGAGGAAGGATGGTGTGAGATGGAGATAAGGATGCCCCCTCGAGAGGACATGTGGGTTCAAGAGAACATAGATGTGCTCTCGAAATGAATGAGAGAATGCATGAGTGTTGAATGAATGATAATGGTAATGCACTGATAAGGGGATTAAAGAAGGAAGAAATGAGATAGATGGATGGAATGGATGGATAGTTAGGAATGAAGGATGGTGGATGATTAAGGATAGGAGGAAAGCTTGAGTAGGAGCACCCTAAAAGGGAGTTTTTATGTAGAGATCACTTAATTTTCTATAGCATATGATACTATGCACCATGGTATGAGAAAACCAAGGTGACGTATCACATGCATAGGACTGACACAACAAACACGCAAGGATTTCCCTAGCATCATGTCTGAGTCACAAAGGAATCAGGGTGGATATGGTACTATGGAAGCCACAAGAAAACGATATTCCCCAAGTGCACCATGTGACCACGTGGATCACACGTTGAAAATGCAAGGGTCGTATCTAATTGACTTGAAAGTAAAAGATCAAGATCGTGTCCCAAGTTTAACCATTCGCAACGCACCATGATATAAAGGGTCGTGGCGACTTTGAGGAGGTAAAGCAAGGAAGCTCAAGATAAAAGATAAATAAAGATCCAAAAGCACCAAAGCAATAACAAGCATCTCATGTATCTTTTGCCATAGGAAGGATGATGGATGGGGATTGATTTGATTGGTCTGATATGAGGAAGGATACATCTTGTGAAGACTGATGATGGATTGCTAAACTAGGATTCCTATAACATGAGACAATTAAGACACTCAAACCTCCAAGGGACTAATAGATGATTGATGAAGCACCAGCTAGATAGGGACATAGTCTCAATGACACAAAATGACTGGCATAAAGGATAGGACCTAAGGACACAAATGTACAAAAAATTCTAGGTGGAGACACGCTTGTATAAGACTATATACAAGGTGTTATTTACAAGATATACAAGCTATATGAGGGATTGGGGATTGTGGATGAGGTTGTGAAGATGCAAATCTTCCCAATGACATAGCAGATCCGTCAAATGATATGGCGGGTCCACAAAACTAGATAGAAGTGATAAGATGGATTGATGGTGGATGGGGTTTTGTTGATGTAGGAATGATATATCATGAAACAACACAAGGACTGGGAAGGATGCATCCCAATGATGATGATTGGATTGTGATCATGGCTTGCAGCAAGGATGGGAACAAGACTAAAGATGAGATTGGATTGGTGTATTGATGTTCAAGCTTGGATAGTTGGAGATGGATGGGATATGCATGCGATGGTAGATTGTACGGAGCATGGGGGTAGCCTCGAGCGAGATACCAATGACAAGGGATGTGGAGATGGAGGATATGATGGATGAGGTGATGGTGAAGGATTATGAGACAAGGATTGATGGATTTGAAGGATTATGGGGACAATATATGATGAAGATTGGGAGATAGATGGATTGGGGATAAGGAGATGATAGGAGAGGAGAAATACAAGATGGAAGGATTATGGATGATAGGATGATAGGAGAGAAGAAGTGGTAGAGGAAATGATTATGGATGATACGATGATAGCAGAGAAGAATTGGGAGAGGAAATGATTATGGATGATGAGATGATAAGAGATGAGGAATAGGAGATGGAAGGATTATGGATGATGAGATGATAAGAGATGACAAATAGGAGATGGAAGGATTATGGATGATAAGATGATAAGAGATGAGGTATAGGAGATGGAAGAATTATGGATGATATGATGATAAGAGATGAGGAAGAGGAGATGGAAGGATTATGAATGATGAGATGATAAGAGATGAGGAAGAGGGGATGGAAGGATTATGGATGATGAGATGATAAGAGATGAGGAATATGATATGGAAGGATTATGGATGAGAATATGATAAGAGATAAAGATTTGGAGATGGAAGGATTATGGATGATGAGATGATAAGAGATGAGGAAGAGGAGATGGAAGGATTATAAATGATGAAATGATAAGAGATGAGGAAGAGGAGATGGAAGGATTATGAATGATGAGATGATAAGAGATGAGGAAGAGGAGATGGACAGATTATTGATGATGAGATGATAATAGATTAGGAATACAAGATGGACGGATTGGTGAGCTTAAAAGACCATGACTAGATTCGATATAATTTCCCTACAAAGAGATTTTTTTGTCAGCAAAAAGGTCATATTTGCAATGTGTTTTGCATATATTGTTGGGCGATAAATGACAAAAAAAATTGTCGCCATTTTTTTTTCAAATTTTTATGGAATTGCACTGTTTGTTGGCAGAGCTGTGAGAGGATAGGGCCGACAAGCGTAGGAGAAGGTTTGGCGAATCGGTGGATTTTCTGAAAGAGAATGGCGGGCGGCCAATCCGCTAGTTGAGGACCGATAGATCTGCCGACGAGCGAGGTGGGGATGCTAGCGGATCCACTGCTTAAGGATCAACAGATTTACTGGTAAAGGGCCGACAAATCCATCGGATGGGACTAGCGAATCCATTGGACAGGACCAGCATATTTTTTGATAAAGGTTGAGAGGGAGGGTCGGCAAATATGCCAGATGGGACTGGCAAATTCGCTGGTAAAGGGCGAGAGGGAGGGCCAGCAAATTTGCCGGATAGGACAGCTGGATTCACCGATAAAGGGCCAGTAAATCTATTGGATGGGACCTGTGGATTTGCTGATAAAGGGAGAGATGGAGGGTTGGTGAATCCATCAGATAGGATTGGAGGATTCTCTAGTGAGGGTGAGAATGAGGGAAAGCAAATCCGTCAGATAGGACCGGCGAATTCACCGGTGAAGGCAAGGAGGGGTTGGTGAATTTGCCAAATAAGACTGAAAGATTCACCGGTAAATGGAAATGATGGGGATAGGGTTTAATCCACTGGATGGGACCGTCAGATATGTCAGTGAAGCAAGAGAGGTCCAACAAAAGGAGAGGGACACTAAGGGATAAGCTAGGGGTTGGAGTAGGATAGAGCAAAAAGGGAAACAAAAGTTGGGATAGAGAGTGGAAAAGTATATGGGAGAATTAGGGTGGGGATAGGTGTAGAATGAACATCAGAGAATGACCCAGTGAAAGAGGGTAGGGGGAGATTGGGGTGATGGGTTGGAGTTGACTCAGGGAGACTCGTGTTATGCTGTCAAAATGATAGCTTTTCTATACAATATAGCAGAGGGGCTATGTGGAAATGAATATTTTTTGCGTGCATGATAAAATGGAATGGATAATATACATAGAATGGAAAATGGATGACATTAGAGTACATGAGTGTAGCTTAGAACTAGATATCAATGAAAAGGGATGTAGGAGGAAATGAAATGATATGAGAAGACAAAGGGATGGATGAAGAAGATGACAGTGGGAAATGGTGATGAAATCATTAATAGGCAAGGATTGGTGGATCCAAGGATTTTGGTAAAGGAATGAGGGAGGATAAGGATTGGGAGATGGATGGATTGGGGATAAAGGATGGAGGGAGACAAGGATGGTGGGATGGAAGGATTATGTAACGAAGAATGGGAATGTTGAGATAGATGGAATGAGGATAAAGGATGGAGATAGAGAGGGGTGGGGAGATGGACACTGGATGTGAAAGGTTCGCCAAGGGCTATGTCACCAAGGAGTAAAATGCCCCCACTTAGGATATGTCAGGCATGATGAGGCTTTAGGAGGGGTGTAGTAGGATGGAAGATAGGGTGAAAAGAGAATGAGGAAGGTAGATTGAGGCTAGGATAACAGGTGGATTGGGAAGATATAGGCATTTGAAGGGTTTATATGAATTGGAGGAAGGATAGGTGGAAAGGAGGATATGAAAGATTTGATGGGGAAGCGGATACCAAGAGGTATCTAGAGCATGTATACATGGTGGCTTGTATTTTTATCCATATCCAAAGGAGGATGAAGGAAGTGAAATGGATAAGGTATGATAGGTATGGTAGGTAAAAAATGGCAGGGAGGATATGGTGGACGTATAGCTAGAAGGACTTGCCCCCAAGTATGAAGAACAATTGGATGGAGGGATTACATATAATGCCTATTTGCCAGTTTTTCATCATGGTACTTGTCCAAGGTGCCTGTTTGCCAAGTTTTCACCATTAGACAAAAAAAAAATTCTCTTTACTTTTTTTTGACTTTTTAATGATTTGTTGACCTTTTTGGGAATTTTTGGAGGGAGTTATGGATGAAATGATAACAAGGAGGTGGATGGAAGACCCAAATGACTCAAGAATCAAGTTCTGTATCAAGATAGTAGAAGCTCATTTAGAGTGATCACCATATGTTGGTACAACCTTATTTTGGATGAGTGGCTTATGAAAATGAAGGGATAAGATGGTTACGATGAGGAATATATGTGGGGTAAGGTGTATGGTGGTAGGAAGTGGTTGGATGGAAGGAAGGGGAGTGAGTGTGATAGGGGATGTTGTAAGGATCAACATTGGAATATGTTGTGAGGGGTGCAGAAAAAGTGGAGGGGAAGTGGATGGTAGATGTAGATATGATGGAGGAGTTATGATAGGTAGTTTTGGGACATAAGGACCCAAAATACATTTAGGAGATGAAGGAGAGGAATGCTTAGCTGGTGCATTAGCAACTTTGGATGTGATTGTGGAACTTTATTTTATATGCATTTCTTCTTTTTGCTTTGGGATCCACATAGTTTTTTTTTTTTCTCTGGTGGGCCTTTGTGGCCTTTGAAATGCAGTGCATTTTTTTATTGGATTTTTATTTTCTTGAGTATGTTGTTTAGAGTGGGCATGACAATCTTTAGCTTTTTTTGGATATTTTTCTGTATGCATGTGTGATGTGGCATCCAAGTTATTGCAAGTAATATTGGAAGGGATATGATTTTTTGTATGGGATGGAGGAAATATGGATGAAATTATAGTGGGAGGATGGGGGATGGTGCGTGTGCGTATGTGCCTTTGTTGATACCGATTAGGATTGTAAGAGGTGGGATTTTTAATATCGGATTGGTGGATGAAGGAACGCGTAGGATAAGATGGGAGATGAGATTTTAGGGTATAAGGGCCCAAAATGGGTTTAGTATGTGGAGGATATGCAATGGTGGATTTTTGGGTATAAGGTCTCAAAATAGATTTAGAGGATGAAGGAGGAATGTGGTAGGTTGTCTTAGGTTGCAATGATGGAGGAGGGGGGATGACGGTAAATGTTTTGGACAAATGATGGGAAGATGAAATGGTGGGTTTGGAAGTATGCTTGGATTTTGTATTGGTTATACCAACATTTTTGGATGAAGTGCCTCGGGATTTGTAACCAAGACCATGAGATAGTGGATTTTCTTTGACATGGATGGGCTCTAGGGTACCTTGTTAATGGAGGCCTAAGCCTTTAACTTGATAATTCATTTTCTTGAGCATTCGAGCTAAGATAGGATACTTCTCACTTAGGGAACAAGATGTGAGTCCATTATTAGGTGGAGTGTAGGTGATAGATATGGAATTTATTTCTTCTACTACAAGTGGACCACCATGGATGAATGTAAGTGAACCAAGGGGATATAATTATGGTAGTTTGATAGTTTGGATTGGAGGAGATAAAGGATCATGAACTAGAGTGGGTGGGATGCTAAGATATGTATTTGGATGGGAGGATGGTAATGGATCTTGATTTGGAGTGGGTGGAATGAGAGGATATTTATTTACAAGAGGGGATGATAATAGGTCATGAGATGGAGGAAATGGGATTGTAAGGTCATGATGTGGAGGGGAGGATGGAAATGGATCTTGAGATGGAGTGCGAGGGAGTGATAGGATTTGAAGGTGTGTCAATCAATATTTGGACATGCTCTGGGAAAATCTCTTGACATGATTGAACTAGTGTAGATGGTGTGATGGGGATGAATGATAGAATGTTCAAATGGAGTGGATGGAAGGTTCTTTGATTGGGATGGATGGATGGAGGATGGACTCACAAGGTTCATTGTATTGGGTCTTGATGACCATAAGAGAAGATGAGGACTTGAGGTGGATAGAGTCAATGGATGGAGGTTTCCACTTGTGTTAAGAGGTGGAAGAGATCATTATGTGGGGTTGATGGAAGAGGAATGATAGGTGTAAGAGGTAGAAGCGTCTCATCACTAATCACCTCACATGATGGAGTGGGATGACATGACTCATTATTTTTAAGAGGTGGATTTTTTTATGGCTTCTTTTTGAAGCTCCTTGGAGACTTATGTATTTAAACTAAGAGGGATGAGTAACATGCATGGAGGGTGGTAAGCTAAGATAGTCCACATATGAAGGTGTGGAAGTGGATTGTGAACCTGGTTGATGGAATTATGGTGAGGAAGTGGATGTGGAGGATGACATAGCTAGATAATTCACATAAGCAGGCGCTGAGGTGACTTGTGAATTAGATTGACTAGGTGATGGGGGAGAGGTAGTGGATTGGGATACATAACATGAGGTAGACTGTGGGACGTAGGGAGCTTGTGGAATGGGAGTTGTGGTGTAGGATGGAACAAAAGATGGTGGATTGGGATACGATGGAGTAGATGAAGGTACATTGGAATAGGATGTTGTGGATGGGGGTTGAGGTAGGGAAGAGTAGATGGACAAGTGAGATAGGATAATGTGGATTGTAGATTTGGGATGGTTGAGGGATTATGGTAATAGATTGGAGGATTATTATTAACTGGAGGACTAGGTGTATCAGTTTAAGGATAGTGGGAAGATGGATTTAGACTAGGGGTGAAGGTGAGAGTGTTTTCATGCAAAGATTGAGATTGGAATATGACTATGGGGGAATATGTAGGCATGAATCTTGTATAAGGAGGATATTGGGTTGTGATATAGGAGGGAGATCTAGATGGATGGCCCAATAGATTTCTCTTGTCAAAGGTATGATAGGAAGTACTAGTGGGTATGCATGGCATAGTTTGGAGGAATAAATGGATACTCAAGGATGCTAGGAGAAAGCTTGCTAAGGTTTTCAATGTACTCGTCATGGTCTAAAGAATCTCATCATCATCAGAATGGGGTGGTGTGGAAGAAAAGGAAGGATGACCAAACTCATCATAGTAGAATTGTAACATAATGATTAGCTCATGAGTTTGATAGGGATGAAGGATGTGGATGGATGACAGAAAAAAGATCAAATTAGGATGAACAATAAGCTTATAATAGGATGGGAACTAAGCTCAGATTAGGAGGAAGGACCAACTCCAAAGAGGATGGAAAGGTAATGAGAGATATGGATGTTATGGGCAAAAAGTGCTCTAGGAATGACTATAACTGGATGATGATGACAAATGGATGTAAGATGACGAGGACGTGCTATACAAAAAGATATTTTGATGCTCAGACGTGAGTTGGAACACCTAGTGCTTGCTGGATGGGATTTGATAGTAGTTGTAGAACAGACTGATGGTCCTAGGCTACAAGATCATCAAAGTAAATCAAACCTCTTAATCGAGGTGATATGACAACGATGATGAACAAGAAAATTCAGACAAGATTAGTCTAAAAGTAAGCTATGAGATGATGTTGGATAAAGATGTAGGTGTGGAAACTCAAGGATGCGAGGTCATGCACAAAAAAGGATTTGACTTGATTGACAAGGATCTTGGATTTTGAATTGGATAATGCTGAAGGATTTTTAAGAATTGCAATATGGAGGATGTGGATGATGTCAAACCAACATAGACGTGAAATGACCACAAGAATCTGTTTGCAAAAGTAGATGGCTTGTGAACCAAAGGATGATGCTGACTAGATGTGTTTGTTTGAAAAGATGTGGATGAGGTAGATCTAGCAAGGTCTAATATGTATTTGTGGGGACAATGAACCGGTTGAAGAATAGGCACATCCACAACACGAAAAATCTAAGGCTTAGGAAACATATCTGTGGAACGATGGATTTGAGGTTTTACAATGCGTATATGTGGAATGGTGGATCTTGGGTTTGACAGAGCGTATCTGTAGGTAATTAGATATCAAATATGTTGAACAAACCAAAAAATCCACTTAACAACATGAACAGTGACTACCTAAGTATGTTCAATACTGCCAAAGGAAGATGTACATCTGCACAACATCAAAGCGTATCTGAGGAAATTGGTATGCTAACTGATAGTAAGTTGGATTGATTTTGTTCTAGAAAAATATATGTGATATAAACACAAGAAAACATTTCCTAACCAAAAGCACATGTACAACTTAAGGCGAAAGAGGTACTATTTGTTGAATCCTCACTTGGAATAAATTCTAGTTGCACTTATTCAAAGAGGATAACTTTGAAGCTTGGAGGCACAGGCTCCTCCTTTGTGCACTCACTTCTCAGGCATTCCAAGCATCAAATTCCAAGGGTCATCAATTCCCAAGGAATCGTTATCTCTCCTATGAACCACAAAGTGTGGGGTGTCTTAGTCAGTCTCTGACCTTCTGCACCAGCAAATATGAGATTTTGGAAAACTAGACAATGGTGTTTAATAAGGGTATCCATTCAGGTGGCTATACTCAAACGATATTCCCAATTAAGGGGGCTCTCCCAGTCCTTTCAAAACAAAGTGTTTTATGTCTTGTAGTGAAGGATTTTAATGCATCACAAGGATACTGTAGGAAATTTTCCCTGGTATACCGAACTCAAACCTGTTGATTGTGACTTTTATCACAACCACATTTTTTATATAGCTATTTGGAAATGCTTGGCATTAGTCGTTACCACTTGGTTTGTTCCCTCTCATCCGACCTTATTGGCTAGTCGAGAGGCAGGCCTATCGCACAAAAAACATCAAGCAAAGCTTTATTCACTTTTAAGCACTAAATGAGGGGTTCCTACGCAAAAAGACATGCAGTTCATTGATTAATTAGCTTTTTTTGAAAATAATCCCCTTTCTTTGGCAGTCATGCAAACACACATGTTAATTTTTATGAGGTCTTTGATGGATGCAAGCAACCTTCTTTCTCAATAAGATAAACAACAAGTGTTAGCGGATTAGCAAAATCAAGTGATGAAATAAATGGAAAAAAATAATTTAAAACAACTTATCTGCTGGATGACAGGGCGAATCTATTGTTTCACAAAGTGATTCCCCTGAACGATGTATCTGTTGTTTCACAGAGAAATTCCACAAAACAACAAATCTGCTAATTGGCGATTCTACTGATCGGTGAATCTATTGATTGCCTATTCTATTGATCAGTGAATCTGTTAATCGGCAATTTTGCTGATTGACGAATCTGTTGTTTCACAGAGCGATTTTGCTAAATGGCGTATCTGCTATTTCACAGAGTGATTCCACAAAAAATTAGGAGAATGTTATTTTTATTTTTGGCGATTCTGCTGATTGGCAAACTTTCTGAGGTGAATCTATTGTTTCTTGTATAAAAGCCTCCAAAATTTTCAAGTGTTATAATGTGCCTGGAATACTAAAAATGCTAGTTGTGAACCCGTGAAGTGGGGCCCACCGAGTGTGCCATAAATCTATGCAGAGAAATGTGTGAAAAGGAATATAGTTAATTAATAATTATACTCAGAACACAAAATAGTGCAACAATCAAGATAAGACATAAAAAGACAATAAAACAAGCAGGAAAGCAAACCAGTTAAGACCCTGTTGTAGCCTCTTTGTTGCAACGATTTGTCCAAGGTGTTTTGATTGTATGTGTGCTCATGATTTTGACAACATAACAACATCGGAGTGTTCCATATTTGCTCAAGCTTGGGGGAAGAACCTATAAGAGGGATTCGAAGGATTTTCACAAGTATGGCTAAGTTTCCCTCAAAAATGCATGAGTTTGCATAATGACAGAGTGGATAGTGATTTCAAGGATTTTTGGATTCAAAATAATAATGGAGCGGGATCAAATGATGATTTTACAAGGATAATGGATGGTTAAAATATATGGATCCTAAATTGGAGGGAAATGGGAGGATTTTATAGGTGAGTTGAGGAGGTGAGGGCTATCCTCCATTAATGAGGGATGGCCAGATGTCAACCTCTATGTGGTTGGGGGATGGGGAAAGAGACTTGCCATAAATGATAGTTATCTCTCAAAACCCCAAAGTCCAACCTCATTAAGAGGAGTCTTTATGGAAAAATGTTGAGGATTGGGATGGAGGAAGCAAAGTTATACTTTTCTTCCCTAAACCTCATGTTAGATAAATTAATAAATTTATTTATTTAAGACTATGGAAGATGAGTAATTAATTAAATGAATTAATTACATTTCAGATTTAGGTGTCTACACTTCTAAATGTATTAAATATTATTTAGTATAGTCCCTCAATTAAATCTCTTTTTAAATAAAGTTTAATTTATTTATTCCCTCCACATTCTAATATTCTACTAAGACATGATTAGTCTAAATCTAATTTTGATTAATCCCAAACCCACCTAAAAAACCTTTTCTACACCCATCACTCTCATCCTAATAAGCCTACCCAATAATTAATCTTGTTTAATTATCCTAAAAATGTAATTCCTAACTTTTTAAAGTGCTAGTGAATTGCTCACACGTGTGAGTAACTCATCCCAATGAAGCCACCCAACTTCCTTAAATTCCCTAACAACCTTGTCCCCAACTTCTTCTCCCAAGGTTTCTCAAAAATGTGTTAGCAATCTTGAGCCTCTCAAACCTTAAATGCTCCAAGTTGACTTTTTGCATGGCATGTCATTCTTCTCTTGTGTCCCTTATGTGGCTCCTATGTGGATGTAGCTTAGGTGCCACCTCATCCCAGCCCTTCCTTCCCTCCAAAAATGTATAAATAGGAGGCCTCACTCCTTGCGAATCATCTCTCATTCTTATGTATTGTTATCATGTTAGTATTGTTCTAGGATTTCATAGTGTATTTTCATGCTTTTCAATCTTAGTTCATTATTGAATATGGAAATCACATTCTAAGTTAATGGTGAATGAATGTTAGATTAATCTTGCATTTCATCTTAGTATTATAGTTTGACTCTCTATTTGCATCAATGGTGAAAGCTTGAGACAAGCTCTTCATACTTGTCCTTGAGTTCTTCATCAATCTATTAGTTTGCATTGTAGGATCAATCACCTCAAACAATAAATCGATAGTGGGATTAGTATTTTATGGTGGGAGAGCATACCCACATTCGTCTCTAATTTCAAATCAACAAGTCTTGGGTGCATTTGTTTGGCTCATCGGAGGTTATGTTGGAAGCCATTGTGTAGTTGCAAGTTTTATGAATATGTTTAGATTAGATTGACTGATTTATAACTAATGTTTGAATGTTTGTGCTTGTTCCACACAGGTAGGTTTTCATCATATGAAATTTGAAGATTGTATTAAAGTTGTAAGGTGATCCTAGTGTGTTTTTTCATGCATCATGGTAATTCTAATTCAAATGATTATATTGATTTTATGTGAGGATTATTCACTAGTGTGCATGATATGATTATATGGATCTTGTGTGAAGGGTTAAATGCCATGTCATCGAGTTATATGGTTTTTGTTTGATGGTTGTTCCAAATTCTTGTGGTGTACTTGTTCTTGCATCATGATTGAATGACATTGACTTTTAGTAGGATGACTGTATGCTTTTTGTTGGAGCAGTCTAGTTACATATGTCATTGAGTTACTTTATTTTTGTTTAAAGTTTTTTCATAAAACTCCCATGGTGTGCTTAGTTTGTTCTATGGATTTCGTATGAAGTGTTTGGTGACATCCACTCATGTATGATGATTATATGAATTTTTTGTGAATGGTTGAATGAAATACATGCCATTGAATTGTATAGGTTTTCTTTGATGGTTATACCAAAATCTTATTATTGAGTGCATGGCATCCTTATTCATGTACCATGGTTGAGTGACATTGATTAGTTATTGTGTGGCTTTTGTGTGAAGGGTATAGTGACATGTCATCGGGTCATGAGTTGTTAAAATTGTGTATCAGGTTTTTATGGTTAGTGACTTGACTCATGCAACGATTGCACATTTTTTTGCATAAATGGATTAGTGACATGTCATGAGTTGTATGGACATTTTTCCAAGGTTGTATTATATTCTATGATATGCGTAGTGTGTTTGTTTATGCATCATGGTTTAGACATCAACTATCTTGTGGATGATTATTGTACAAATTTTGCATAAAGGGTCCAATGCCATATACATCATTAAGTTGATGGTCTTTTTAAAGGTACTAATGGGACAAATTCTATTGAGTTGTAAGGGTTTTGTTTGAAGGTTTATTAAACTCTATGGTGTGTTTAGTATGAGTTTTCATCATCCTAGTTGAATGCCATTATATCAAGTATGCATGATGATTGTGTGGATCTTATTTGAAGGCTCTCATAATTCATTGGGTTGTATGCAATTATGCAATATTTGTATAGCTAGTTTGAATCCAACTACTATAGAGTGATAAGTGTCATTGTGCATTTGGATTAATGACAATAATGTATAAATCAGTTTATAGATTTTTTATTAATGGTCTAATAACATGCATGTTATTAATTCATGTGATGTGTCATAGTTTATTTATGCTATATGATTAAGTGGCATTGATTGTAGTCTTGATGTCAATCAAAATCATGGCATGCCTGGCTTTTTTTTAGGCATCATGGTTGAGTAATATTAACTCTTATATGTGATGGTTCTATTGTAATATTATATATAAGGTGTATATTAGGGTTGAATGACATATATGGCACAATATTCTATTAGTGTTGATGGTTTTTATGTTAATCTTGTACCAAAGCTAGTGATTGTTAAAATCTTATGGTGTTCTTATTCATGCACTATGGTTTGTTTAATTTTACCCTTGCTACCTTGTTTTTTATTGATCCCCTAATCAAGATTTTATTAGTTTATTAAAGTAAATGTTTCAAAGGTTTATAAATCTTTTTTAGCCCCTGATTGACTTCGTAAAAGTCTTCTAAACCCAAAAATATCTTGCCACACATATTTTTGTGTCTTCGCCTTTATGCTAGTTTTTTCTCTTGGTTTCAAAAACCATTGTCGTGAATTGATGAGAATATTATAACCCTATCAGTCTTTGATAGAGTTATAGAAACCATCCTAAGTTCCAATAGACCCTCACCCTTAGAAATTTCAAAGTATTTTTTATTTTTGTGTCATTTGTTGGGAGCTAATGAGGTTCTCACAACCCCCTTGGTCTCTAACAAGGTTTTCAAAAAAAATTAACTTTGACCAAAGCACCACTTTCAATAATTGAAAGCTTATTTCTTTATGTTTTGTTTGCCTTCAAACACGGTTTTGAAACTATTGATGGGACTCAACAATGTTTTCACAACCACGTGGGTTCATGATACAAAAGTAGTAACTTGGAAATGCTTGGTCTTTTATAAATGGGATTCTGATAATCTTGCAAGAATGAACTTTGTTAATAATAAGAGAAGAGGTTTTGAGACCCCTTACCATAACAAACAATAATAAGTTATATATTTGAAGAGAGTTTGTAAGTTTATGTGCTAGTAGATCTTTGAATGTTTTGGATTTTGAGATTTTGATGTAGATCAAAGACTAGGGATTTAGGAAGGAGTGTTGATATTTTTAATCCCACAATTAGTATTTGAGTGGACTTTTGAAATGCATTAGTAAAAAATATAATATGTATATGGGTTTCAATTTTTTTTCTCAAAGTTAGTTTGGTTTTGTTTGATTTCATGTTTATTTCAGCTATACAGTGTACGTTATGTCAAATATGTGTCAAACAAATTAAAAACTTGACTTCATTCATTTTTTCATTTGTGGTAGTTTAAGGTGAAGCCAAGACAAAATGTTTATGTGATAAAAGAAAGGTCTTTAAGCTATTGTGTTAGTGGATGACCTTTCAAATGCTTTGTGAAGGAAAGAAAACACTCAAGTCTTGTGAGGTAAGAAAAATAAGAAAAAATAAAGAGATAATGGATAGTCAAGGGGCCAAGTAAGGAAGAATAGAGAAGGTTTTGGGATGAAATTGATGATCAAGAAAGGGATAATAGGAAATGAGAAGGCAGATGGAGTAGATTTTAGTCTAGGGGCCCTGCGTAGAAAGAGGAGGTAGTAAATAGAATGAAATTGTTGCATAAGGAGATTGAAGGGTTAGAAAAGTGAACAAGAAAAAAAAGAGAATGTTGTTTGAGAGAATAGCAGGAGGGCATAAGGAGAGTAGAAAAAGGTGTGTGTCCAAGTGGCTGTGTAGGGTATGAAGCAAGAAAATTTTCAATTGTTGCAATGGAGAATCCACGAGGAAAGTAAAATTTATTACATAAGGGACAAATAAAAATTGAAATTAGAGAGGTTAGGCACTGCAAAAGTTTTAACAAAGCTTTCTAGGTAGAGGAAGAGTATATACTTCATAGATTATAAAATTTCAAATTCTAGTGGTGGAGTTTTTTAAGGACATTTTTTAATAAATCATTACAATTTCCTTAATAAAGATTTTGGGTATATTAAGTGTTGATTTTTTGCTTTTGTAACTCATTGGATTGAATTTGACATTTATTAGTTGTTGTTTTTCATTTTGTCAAGGCTCAATTGATTGAATTGCATCAAATGGTATTTAAACCAGGGTTTAATTGTAGAGATAGCTAATATGGCTTACAAAGGATAGGGTTGGAGAGAAGAAGGGCCTAAATTTTTAGAACCAGAGCTTGTAGAACTAGTAAGTAGTGTAGAAGCAATTTTGAGGCTTGATAGTGTGACTAGATGCTATGGAGTGACAAAGGAGAGGAGTTCACATAGAAGACATTAGTGAAGATGAGGAATACCATGTTGTAGTAGGTGAATAAGTTATTCATCCCACATCCAATGATGTTGTTTGGAATTTGAATTTGATTGAGTAAAGATTTACAATAATCTATGATGATCACTATTAAGCTTGAATATATGACCCTAGAGAAAATGTCTCTAACGAGCAAGCACGCAGACAACCATCGCTAATGTGATCCTTCAGAAGCTCAATTTTATAACTCAATTTACTAGTTCCTTTTTTATTGGAGGCCACGTCAGTTGGTAGGTCTCATAACACGACTTGACATCTCTAGGCTAAAATAACATAAAATAAATAAATAATCACCAAATTAAAATCTAGGACTTGCAAATGTTGAGACTTCCTAATGTCATCATATACCCACTTGTTGAAGATATTTCAAGAGTCAAACAATAATTGACTACTCAAGGTTATGGTGGCTATCGAATCATTAAGACCACCTGAGCATCTTAATGCTCACAAGCTTTGCTAATGAATCTACAAAATTGACAAAACTGCTAATGTTTTCTAATTTCACCTTCCCATCCTCCTCCATGTCTCAAACAAAATGGAATTAAACATCAATGTTCTTCATTGTAGTTTAGAAAGTAATTTTTTTGATAATTAATGACTCCATTGCTGTTAATCATCTATGTATCAAGGCCAACATTTTTTCATTATTATCAAAGCCAAATTTAATTCTTACAAGCATTAGTGGATACTATATACTCTACGCTTTTCATGGAAAAAATATACAATTTGTCGTATACTTATCTAAATGATAGTACTACCAAACATCATGAATAAATATTCACTAGTGGATGTTTTAATATCAATATCATTTGTCCAATCTAAATCCATATATACCATCCAAGACTAACCATAAATTGGCTCACGATTCCAATTGCTTGAGAAATGATTGGACTCTTACAAGCTATAGCATACATCAAACTACCAAGAACAATTGCATATGATACTTTTTTCATTTCATCCATTTGAGGAAGATATTTTTGACAATCTTTGATAAATAACTCCGTTCCTTATAAATTAGGAACATTAAGTTAATGTACTTTCTCTAGCTTAACCCAAGCTTTTTATTGTCTCTATCTCATCTCTAAACCAATAATGTACCTAGATACACAAAGATATTTCATCTCAAATTGTACTAATAGCTAATACTTCAAGTCATTAAATCAAACCTTGATCATTCTTTAAGAGAAATATATTATCAATATATAGAGCAATTTTGAGAATGAGGTCATTATCAATTTTATAGTGAGGTTATATTTTCTACATGAGAGAATATTTCACTATAATCAATTCTTTCCACATATGATTACCCCTTTGTGACCAATTTCTCTTTATTATTTGTAACACTACCTTGAAGACCACAAATTCTTGAACACAGAACCAATGGGTTGACATCCTTAAAAATAAAATGTAACAAATCCCAAGTGTTATTTTTCTTCAATACAACTGCCTCTACATATATGGATTTCATCTAAGTATATACATCACTCATACCTATAGCCTCTTTTATAGTCCTAGACTCATCAATGTTAGTAATCAAAATAAAAATATGTCTTGAATCTAACAATGAATAACCAAAAAATTTCCTTCTATGTAATACTTATGCACTCTTCATTAGTTGGAAGATGTCAACTACCTCTTTTTATTTCTCTTCTTTAAAGGAAGGTTTCATGTATTTGAAAATCACTTTTTTTTTGTAGAGAACCTTCTTAGCCACTTGAGCCCAATGATTTCGCCCTTTCACACCAACTATATATCTAATGTAGATATTTAACTAACTTGATCCCAACTTAGACCCCTTCTCATTTGAAACATGTCCATATGCCTCACAACCAAATAATATGGGATGTATCATTCAAGGATTCTTTCCTAACTACACCTCCATGGGTAGCATATAAACAAGTGGTTGGTATATGAGATATGTTGATTAGATAGTTATAACTGGCTACAATTTTTTTTCAAGACCAACGCCACTCAATATTGTCTATTATTCTATTCATTCTCTATATAAATCCATTTTTCTAAGGGTTGTAGGAGTTTTCTTACACGTTTCAATATTTTATTGTCCACAACTTTTCATTTAATCTCAAGAAGTGAAAGATGTTTCAATAGAAGTTGTGAATTTGTTCAATGAATTTCAAGACATTGATCAAGTACCAGAAGGTTTACTACCAATGAGAAGAATAAGTCATCAAATGGATTTAACACCATAATATAGTTTTCCAAAAAGGGCAGCCCACGTAATGACTTCTACATGAGTTGAAGAGTTGAATAGAAAAGTACAATAATTATTGAAGAAAGGTTTGGTCCAAGAGAGCCTAATTCTATGTGCAATTTAGCTCATGCACCAAGAATATATTAAATTTTTTGATGTATATACTGTAGATGAGGGAAATAGATGATCTATCTTTTTAGATCTTTCCAACATCCAACAATGGAATACTTGTCAAACACACACACACACACACACACACACGTAAAAAAAATATCTAAACTAACCCACACATTCTTGTAAATGGATTTATGATTTCATTGCCCTCCTATCTTTCAAGGTCTTGTTCTCAATAATGGATGCTCTCAGAAGCACATGTACAAGAAGCTATGCAGAACGAAGATTGAGAGATGAATGATAAAAATAGATGCAAAAATGCAAGAGAAATCTAGAATGTAAAACAAATTAGAATGCAAAGGTTGCTAATAACACTACAATGGATGTTGGAATGTAAATGATTGAGTTTAAGAAAAAGTACAGAGGATTTGAAATGAGAAGGGGAATTTTCTTAAATAAATGTCCTTAGGGTGAATCTAGTTTGTAGGAACGAATGTGGGATAAAATAGTGGGCATATCATTGTAAGTGTTAACTCCACATGTGGCAGGTGGATGTAAATGCTAGAGACAAAATATTATAAATAGGGAATGAATTCAATATGAGAGGGATTTAGAAATTTAGTAGAATAATAATATAATATGTTTATTTAATAGATTTAATAGAGAAATATGATAATGATAATATAAACATCATAATGAATGATAAGATATTTATAATATAATGGAGAAATATACATAATATAGTGTAATGAGTAATGAGAGTATTATAATGGAAAATAGAATAATTATATTGGATCCACCTGATTAATAGAAAAAGTGAGTTTGAAGAGGACAATTTTATGTATCTACACATATTAACCCCAGATAGTGGATTTCTTATGTGTTCTTTCATGTCTTGTGCTTTTTCCTTTAAGTTTTCTATGTTTGGGGACATTTTTGAATTGTGATTCTTGACTATATTTAGGAATTAAAGAGAAGAAATCATATTCTCATGCTCCATACCATAAAAACATTTTCTATCATGTACTAAACATACTCTTTCATTTATGCATACATTTTCTATTTCTTCTTTAAATGGCTTCAATTTGTTTCAAACTCCATCTTTTGTTAGTCAGTTGTTGGCTAACAGATTTGTCTCTTATTAAACATTGACTCACTGACTCCAACCCTCCTTAAGAAATAGATCTTTAGACAACAATTGGGTAAAAAACCGCTATGCTTCCCTCTAAATATTAAATAAGGTACAACTCCTTTGTTGGATATTCAATGAATTATCCCTAAACTAATGCATATACATGCTTTTAACCAGAAATCAAATAAGGCAATATTTATTCATTCATTAACATGCAATGAACACATATATTTAAAATAAGTGTATCATAACATCCTAAAAATCACATTTTTCTGTAAATAACTACATTCAATAACATTCAACGATTTTCAAAATTCAATGTGCAAATGTATATTTATCCACACAAACTTGAAATCAAATGAATCTACCAGACATAGATAACCATTCACAAAGAAACAACCATTCCATAAATTCAAATACCCATATTTAAATTTGTCCAACATATCAAAATTCTTTCTATTGACAGACATAAATTTTATCCAGGTTTATACTTCCAAACACCCCTTTACTGTATTATATATTCAAAAGAAATCTCCAACCAAAAATCTGAACCCTTTTACATATCCATGTTCCAGTATATATAGAACTACTTAACCATAATTAACTTAAAACCACTGAAGTTTTAAACCAACCCTAGGGTAAAGTATGAGTAAGTTTCATAACTTAAATTTAGCTAAAGATTTGTTGGAAATGAGTTGAGTAACTAAGAGGGGAGGGGTGAATCAGTTACCACAAAAACAAATCCAAGTCCCTTAGATTTCTTAAACAAATCAATCATTGTTACTCGGTTAACATAGATATTTCACTGTCACTTGATTAACATAGAAAATCTTAAGATATTAACTGTGATTATCTTTAGTAATTAATTACAGAAACATAAACCATAAAGAAAATGAGACGTAAATAGATAACACCAAGATTTAACATGGAAACCCTATATGGGAAAAACTACCAATAGAAACTAGTCACTATTTTTCACTCTTCTGAAGTGAGCCATGTTAGGAGCCAACCTTGTTAAAGGTTACAATAACACACTATTAGGTGTGACCTGGTTAGAGGATTTAATCACCCTGTAAGGAGTGGCCTTGTGAGAGGTCTTCAAACACTTTAATATAGAAATGTTACATTGTTAGAGGATTTGAAAAAGACTGTTAAGTTTACTCTGTTAAGAGATTTTATCATTGTTACAATTGTTAGAGAGTAACAATGGATTGACCTATTTTGATAAGTAATTGTCCTTGCTAATTTAGATCTTTGTTCTAGATTAAGTGTTTGATCCTCACCGATAGGATATTTTGTTGTAGTCCTTTGTATTCTGTCTTCAATTAGAATCACATCTAATTTTTCCTTCACTCTTCATATCACACTTCACAATTATCTCCCACAATATCTTTTATCAATCCATACTTGACCTTACATATATATGTTAAGCCTTGTCAATTCGGCCTCAATATCCTTCCAAATAAATAATAAAACTTATGTTTGTCGACTGCATATAACTAATTATCCATAAAATATAATCCACTGTTAGTCAGCTGACACTAACTATTTTTCTCAGTCAATACTGAAATCCTTTAATGCCTGACCAACACTCTAATGCCCGAGTGAACTCGGTTAGAACTAAAAAAAACTTTGGTCATCTTCAATGCTCGAGAGAGCTTGAAAAACACTGACTGTGCTCAGATAGGATTAGATATTTGTGTAAACATCACTATACTTATGTAAACATCAATGACAATACACAATTGAATAATTGTCATCAACAATCTCCCTCTTTGGAATTGATGGCAAAACAACATGTCATAATACAAATAATTATAGAGAAGTAGACATAAGAATGAAATATTGTTAATGTCCTTAGCTTCATTCTGATTCTCATCCAATTTTATTAATGTCTTTAGCTTCATTTTGATTCACATCCAAAACTCCCTCAAACACTGAAATATAGATTTCTCCCTCTTACATTAATCTTTGTCTCTTATAAATTTCTCCCTTTGTCATCAATCTCTCCGTCAGTAATCTCTCCCTCTTTCAGTGATCATATGGTAATCTCTCCTTCCATCATGAGTTCTTATGACATACAATAATCTCTCCCACTTTGACAACCAATGCCAAAGACACCAACTGATGTATCCAATGAAATTGTAATGTACATGTCTGTACTGATTCATATGCAATAAGCTCTAAATATCTGCATCAACTTGTTAAATCTATTTTGTAGCTTGGTTGATGCATCACTAATTTGTCGATTAGTGACCCTCAATCAGGGGAACTACCCCTATCTTTCCTCTAAGATACAAGGATGCATCCTTAGGTAAAGGTTTTGTGAATATGTCTACAATTTGTTCTTTACTATTCACATATTCTAACCTTACTTCCTTGTCCCGAACCAATTCTCTCAAGAAATGATACTTTATTGCAATGTTTTTAGTCTTATTATGCATCACAGGGTTCTTTGAAATGTTAATAGCACAAGTGTTGTCACAGTAGATAATAATTGGTTCTTTTATTTTCTCCTTCATACCTGACAACAACTGTTTGAACCATATGATAATTGAACAATTTACTACTATAGCAACATACTCTACCTCTGCTGTAGACTTAGAAATGTAGTTTCATTTCTTACTGGTCCAAGAGACTAACCTCTTACCAAGAAATAACGCTCCACCACTA
Organism: Thuja plicata; assembly: GCA_018584345.1. Taxonomy (NCBI): domain Eukaryota; kingdom Viridiplantae; phylum Streptophyta; class Pinopsida; order Cupressales; family Cupressaceae; genus Thuja; species Thuja plicata. The sequence continues at coordinate 2,547,471 of MU226185.1, read as the reverse complement.
GTGCTCTTTCTATCATCAACACTTCCTACCCAATCAACATCAGTAAAAGTCTTCAAATCAAATTTTCCTCCTTTCTTATACCATAATCCATAATCTTCAGTGCCCTTAAGATATCTCAGAAACTGTCAAATGATTCTCTCTAGGATTAGCTGAAAAAATTGCAACAATACCAACTGCTAATGCAATATCAGGTCTAGTGTGAACAACATATTGAATTTTACAAATCATGGATCTGTAGGTAGTCTGATTTACCTCCTTTGAGTCATCATCCTTAGACAACTTATGTCCAATAGACATAGGTGTCCCAACTAATCTGGAATCTTCCATTCAAAATTTCTTCAGTATCTCTTTGATGTATTTAGACTGATTAATGTAGATACCATCCTTCACCTGATGAACTTGTAAACCAACAAAGAATTTGATTTCTCCAAACATAGACATCTCAAATTCCTTACTCATAGCTTCGGAGAGTACTTTGCATAAATCATCATATCCAATGAATAGTATATCATCAACAAATATCTCTACTAATAGTATCTTGTTCTGAGGTCCTTCTTTGATATACAAGATACTATTTTCATTAGTTCTTTGAAATATAATACTTATCAATTAACCATGCAATCTTTCATACTAGGCTCTGGGAGCTTGCTTCAGTCCATACAAGGCTTTGTGAAATTTACAAACCATGCTCCTTTTGTTAGGATCTAGAAAAGCTTCAGGTTGCTCAATATAGACTTCCTCTTCCAGGATTCCATTCAAGAATGTAGATTTTACTTCCATTTGGTATACCTTTAATCCTTTGTGTCCTGCATATGCTAGAAGATTTTTGACTTCTTCAAGTCTTGCAACAGGAGAAAAAGTTTCTCCATAGTCAATACCCTCTTCTTGAGCATATCCTTTACATACTAGTCTGGCTTTTTTTCTAGAAACTTCACCTTTATCAGTCATCTTGTTTCTAAAAACCCACTTAGTACTAATTACATTCTTTCCTTTTGGTCTAGGTACAAGAGTCTAGGTTTTGTTCTTTTCTTTCTACTCAATCTCTGAATTCATTTCTTCAATCCAGCTCTCATCATTCAATGCATCTTTAATAGTTCTAGGCTCAATTTCACTAAGTAAACATGTACCTTTTATCTTTCTCCTTGTCATTACACTTTTTGTCTTATCTCCAATTATTTGTTTAGCTACATGATACCTTCTAACATATTTAGAAAGTACAAGATCCTTCCTCCTTGATTTTGGTCTTGCTCCACTATGTTCACCATGCTCAAATATTTTTTCCTGATATTTTGTCTAATGCTCGGGTTCCACTATCTAAGATTTGAGCGTATCTGTCTATGACTCAGGTACCTCTGTTTGTGACTTAGGTGCCTCTGTCTGTGACTCAGTTTCTTAAGTCTGAGACTCAGTTCCCTCTATTTGTGACTCAGTTTCTTTAGTTAGCATCACTGGTTGCACAGGTTGCAACAAGGCTTGTGCAGATGAATTAAGTGGTTGACCTGCTTATTGTCCAAGCACCATTTCCTGTGTCTTAGGTATAATATCGGGTTCATAATACATATTTTGTAGACTTTAGGATCTTTACTACTTTATTCTTCATTTTTCTCTGCAAACTCATCAACCTTTACATTAATACTTTCTATGACTTTATGAGTATTAAGATTTAAATATTTATATGCTTTGCTTTTGCTAGAGTAGCCTAGGAATATACTTTCATCACTTTTTACATCAAATTTTCCATTTCTTGATTCCTTCAAGATGTAGAATCTACTTCCAAATACTTTGAAATAACGAACATTAGGTTTATAGCCATACCATAATTCAAAATGTTTCTTCTCAGTACCTTTCTTCAGTTGAACTTGGTTTAAGGTGTGAATTGTAGTGCTAATGGCTTCCTTCCATTATTTGGTAGCAACATCCTTCTCAATCATCAAGGTTCTTGCATAATCCATAATGGATCTGTTCCTTCTTTCTGTTATACCCTTCTGTTGTGGTGTACCTGGGGCAGATACATGTCTTTTGATTCCTATTTCATTGTAGAACTCATTGAATTCATTAGAAATGAATTCTCCTCCTCTGTTAGATCTTAAGTATTTAAGTTTCTTTCCTATTTCTTTTTCAACTCTGGCTAGGTACCATTTGAAATTCTGAAAGGCTTCTAATTTGTCTTTGAGAAACATAACAGTAATCATTCTGGAATGATAATCAACAAATAGAATGAAGTACTTCTAACCTGTGTAACTTTTTGTTCCAATTGGTCCACATAGGTCAGTATGCACCAATTCCAAGACTTCTTTTGTATTGTAGTTCTTGCTCTTGAAGCTAGTTTTTCCCATCTTCCCAATTTGACACTGTTTTCATATTGCTAGTTCAGGTTTCTTCAGAATAGGAATACCTCTTACTCTTCTATTCTTACTTATGTTGATCAAGTTTTCAAAGTTCACATGACACAAAATTTTATGCCATAACCATCTTTCTTCTACTTGTGCAATAAAACATGAACTTTCATTGAGATCAAGATAAAATAGATTACCTTTTGTTTGCCTGTCAGTTCCAACTAGGTTTCCTCTACTATCCAGGAGCTTGGCCTTACCATTCATGAATTCTACCTTGAAACCAATGTTATTCAACTGTGCCACACTTAGTATATTATTCCTTAGTCCTTCAACCCAATAAGAATTATCACATTTAATTCTTTCAGTATGAGAAATACAACCTTTACCTTTTACATAGCAGGGTTCATCATTCCCAAAACTAGCACTCCCACCATCATAGTGTTCAAGATGTTCAAATTTGGTTTTATCACCAGTCATGTGGTGAGAACAACCATTATCAATTACCCAGGTGTCATTCTTGCTAATATGAGAATATAGTGTTTTCTTTTCATTGTCTTCACTATCTGACTCATCCTTAATAGCAATGTAAACCATTTAATCTTCATCTTCATTATTGTCAAAATCTTTAGCAATATAACAAGATTTCTTACCTTTGTCCTTGTATTTTTTGTAGCTTTTGTAATCTTTCTTGCCTTTATACTTGTTGAAATTTTTCTCACCTTTGTCTTCCTTGTTCGGACATTTAGCAGCAATGCGACCGACCTCATCACATGCAAAGAAAATCAATGGTATTATTCCTTTGTATTGTCCTTTTCCTTTTGCAGCTCTCCTTGCAAGTAATGCTTTAATTATTTCCATATCCTCATCATCAGAATCATCATCACTATCACTGTCAATCTATTTTCCTTTCATCTTTCCAAGGTTTAATTTAGATTTGAATGTTGACTCAAGATTTCTAGGATTAGGAGAATAATTATCAAAGTTATTCAACTCAAAAATTGATAATTTTCCAATCAATCCATCTAGAGTTATACCATTACTGCATCTCATCTCTTGAGTAGCTGAAACTCTAATTGCATAGATAGGAAGTAAAGTTCTCAATACCTTGCTAACCACTATTGTATATTTAATTACTCCACCTGTAGCTCAGATTGCACTGACACTTTTCTTGATTCTTTCACTGTATTTTTTAATGTCCTCTCCTTCTTTCATTTTCATCATATCAAATTGACCTCTAAGACTTTCTGCTTTGGCTCTTTTTACATTTGCATCTCCTCCATAGATATCATGATAATTGTTCCACATATCAAAGGATGTAGGGAAATCCTTGACTTCATCAAATTTACTGAGTGCAAAGGCTATATCAATCATCATTATGTTATGATACTTCTTTTCCACCATCTGATCCACAGACATAGGTCTTGGTGGTTCCACATACTTGTGATCTAGGAATTGCAAACCAGTATCTCCAATAGTAGATAGATGTAGCCACATCAGATCTTGCCATGCATCGAAGTTTTCCTTGTTGAGCTTAGGGATCTCCTTTCTGTAAGACATCTCTGATCTTTAGCTTAGGCCTTTAAAGCTTCCCTGTAAGCACTTGCAGCTCTGATACCAATTGTTAGAAATGATTTGAGTAACTAAGAGGGGAGGCGTGAATCAGTTACCACAAAAACAAATCCAAGTCCCTTAGATGTCTTAAACAAATCATTCATTGTTGCTTGGTTAACATAGATATTTCATGGCCCATTAATGGGAGTGTGAGGGTTCAACCTCTTTTCAAGGAAGTAGGAGAGTATAGAAACAATTGGCAACCACCATCCCCCAAATGGATTAAGATTAATTTTGATGGTGCCTCGCAAGGCAATCCTGGAACTTCGGGAATTGGATATATAGCTCAGAATGACAAGGGGGACATTATGGCCCTAGGTGCTAAAAGGTTATGAAATGGTACAAATAATGAGGTAGAATGCCTAGCTGTAGTTGAAGTTATCCTCATGGCGAGAAAACTCCAGTTTAGGAAAGTTCACCTAGAAGGTGACTCCCTCTTGGTCGTAAATGGAACTAATAAGGGTCAAATGGGCACATGGTACCTGAATAAGCATATCAGAAGGCTTAGAAGCATGTTGGTAGAGTTAGAAGATTTCAAAACCTCTCATGTGCCAAGAGCGGCAAACAATTTGGCTGATAAACTCTCAAATGTTGGAGCAGACAGATCTCTTGAGGATAAATTCAAAATCTTTGAGGACTTCATAAATAATGAATAATCTTAGGAAATATGTAGGGGTGTAATCATTGCTGAAGCTGCTCTCCCAAAATATGAGCATGCAAAATCACACCACCATACTATGTGGTAGGTCTTCAAGAAACTAAACCTCGAATGTTGCCATGGGAAGAGTGCAAGGGTGTAATTAATAGAAATCCCCAACCTGAGATCTCATGGTAAGTGAAGGTTGAGATCGTACTTGAGGGAGTTAATAGCAATGATGATTTTCTCGGCAAGTTGATGGAAACATCATCTATTCTAGAGGCTTCAAAGGCAAGTTAAAGACACTGGCGACATCAGCAAAGTCGCATCCTTCGAGTCAAAGTGGAAATATCAGAGCTATGGAGGTGAATTTATCTCTATCGAGTAATGGGAAGATTCCTGCATTTGATACTCTCATCACTTTGAATAGGCTGAGCCATATCTTCACAGGAGAGAGAGATGAATTTTGGGCGGCCATCAGAGAAATCCTTGGAGAACATTTTCTATAGAAAGGGTGGTGGCCAGGAACAAATCTGGATATCTCATCCTTTTTTGTGGCTCTTGCTCTAATGGTTGCAGAATCAAAGGTGGAAGTGGGGATTTTTATCAGGCAATGCATGGTTGTGAAGTGGGTCGGTGGTGTGGAGGAAATAATTATGTGTGCAGAGGTTGGTCTGGGGATGCAAATGGGTGATGGGCCTTTCCAAATGGTGGGAAGAGGGAGTCGTGGGCTGCAACCACTCATTGTCTGGTCGATGGCTAGCCCAGAAGATGTCCATCTGGCATGCGCATTGGGTGGGTGGAAGGAACTGCTAACGGCACTGGAGAAGAACAGGGTGGAATTGGAAAAGGAAGAGGCTGAACTCACGGCCTAAAAAAGGAAGAGATCACCCATAAATTCCTCCATGTCCCTAGACAAAGATGGAAGACCACTAGTTCAAAGGAAACTACTGGTCACTAGGCGAGGAGAAAGAGCCTATGCAGCTAGGCAGGCTAGAGCGGAACCAGAACTGGCCATTGGCCCAAGTGGAGGTGGTGGTGACATCACCCGAGTCGGGGCACTTATGGACAAGTGGGGAGATTTTGTGAACTTTACCAAAGGAGATGCTGCAAAGTGGTTCCCATAGTTGAACCTTAGGAGGTTTTTTTGGTTTGATCGTCATTGTATGTTGACATCTATTAATAGAGGTCTTTCTGCTTTAGTACTTACCTTTTCATAGCTATCCATATTAGTTAAGCTTTGAAGTCAAGTCTTTTTTTTGTATTTTGGAAAGGAATACCTTTGATGGCCAATATGTAACCTCTTTTTCTAAATCAATACAAAATCAAATATTACCGATAAAAAAAAACATAGATATTTCACTGTCACTCAGTTAACATAGCAAATCTTAAGATATTAATTGTGATTATCTTTAGTAATTAATTAGAAAAACATAAACCATAAATCAAATGAAATGTACACAGATAACACCAAGATTTAACATGGAACCCCAATATGGGAAAAACCACCAATAGAAACTAGTCACTGTTTTTCACTCTTCTGAAGTGAGCCCTGTTAGGATCCAACCCTGTTAAAGATTACAATAACACACTGTTAGGTGTGACCTGGTTAGAGGATTTAATCACCCTATAAGGAGTGGCCTTGTGAGATGTCTTCAAACACTTGAATATAGAAATGTCACATTGTTAGAGGATTTACAAAAGACTGTTAAGTCTACTCTGTTAAGAGATTTTATCATTGTTATAATTGTTAGAGAGTAACAATGGATTGACCTGTTTTCATAAGAAACTATCCTTGCTGATTCAGATCTATGTTCTAGTTTAAGTTCTTGATCCTCACTGATCGAATATTCTTTTGTAGTCCTTTGTATTCTGTCTTCAATCATAATCAAATCTTATTTTGCCTTCACTCTTCATATCACGTTTCACAATTATCTCACACAATATCTTTTATCAATCCAAACTTAACCTTACATATATATGTTAGGCCTTGTCAAGTTGGCCTCAATATCCTTCCAAATAAATAATAAAACTTATGTTTGTCAACTACATATAACTAATTATCCATAAAGTATAATCCACTGTTAGTCGGCTGACACTAACTATTCTTCTCAGTCAATACTAAAATCCTTCACCACCCGACCAACACTCTAATGCCCGAGTGAACTTGGTTAGAACTAAAAAACACTTTGGTCATCTTCAATGCTTTAGAGACCTCGAAAAACACTGACTATGCTCAGATAGGATTAGAAATTTGTGTAAGAATCACTATACTTGTGTAAACATCAATGACAATACACAATTGCATAATTTTCATCAACAAGATTAACATCCCCAAATTTTAGAGAAACCCTCTTTTAAATCAAACATGAAAACTAGGTGGCAACATGCGATTCTGGGTTCATAGATTGGTTGTGTCCAGAGGAGGCACCATGTAAGGCCTTCCACTCTTTGTATGCATTAACAGACTCCTAGATTTCCAGAAAATTGGGATTCTTGTTGTGTAGGATCCTCAGATTCCATGGGTCTTTCTCCCAATTGAGTTTAGCTACCTTGTCTGCATACTTCAACAGTTGACCAAAACATAGATAAAGCAAAGCCTCAACCTTCGCCACCTTAGTGAAATCAATTGTAGTTTGAGCTCTCTCCTTCATCTGTTCAACCTCATCTTTGAATGTTTTTTATGAAATCATTCATGTCATGATCCACTATACCATCATGCCATACATATTTTTCATTAATGCGTCACAAGTCATTCACAAGGCATTGTTTTAGTTTTTGTAGTTCTTTCTCCAACTTTTTGAACTCTATAAGGGAATCTTTGATCACACAATTCTTCCAATATATATTTTTATTTAATGCAAACAACATACCTTCATCCATGTATTTTAGGGGCTTTTCATATAGAAACTTAGCAACTTCGTGTTTCTAAATCCCATGGATCTGCAAAGAGGCATCTCTCCACTTTGATTAATTTGCTTCTTCACCTGATTCCAAGTCTATTATTATTTCATGGCTCAATTCCTTCTTCCTATTGGCATTTTTCTTTGACCTGGTTACTCGTGTGGTAGAGTGTGCAACAATAGGACATGTGGGTTGTTTGTTGGTAGCTAACCGCTTGGCTCTAGATTTGGTTCCACCTGCATCACAAATTGAAACATCATCATCAGAAATTAAATCTAGGGGAGGGGATTTAGGAGTATTTTTAGACATCATGGGATTACAACCCTGGGTTCTTGTTTTTCCTTTTATCCCTAAGCCAATTCCCAGTCCTCTTTATGAAACCTAGAGTTCTCATCTCTATATCATCATTTTCAGTCTCTATCTAGTTTACTTCAGGAAGAGGTTGACTCTTTATCTCTTCAAATTTTGAATCAATTAGATCTTCACTATCTTCCCAAACTTCATTAATATCCATCTTCAATCCCATGGATACAATCTATTGCAGACAAAATCTTCTCCAATGCCTCTTCCTCACTTCCATCTCATCAAGGAAATCTTCCTAGAAATCTTCAAGATGAGGTATAGATAAAAATTGATCACCTAACTTCATGCGTTGTCTAGCAAAACTTTTGTTGTCAAATTTGTGTCTGGCTTTATAATATTTGAAATCAAATCTTTTCAGATCATACCCCACACTTAATGTATCAGAGAAAGTTTTGTACGAACATTGAACTAGTTCAAGAGGAAAAGAACTCTTACGTTCTTCTTTTGGTATATGTTTCTTGGTAACATATGCTAGTTGTCTACATAACTCGGCCAACACAAATAATCTAGGGCATACCTTGGTAGTTTCATCGGTTCACCTTCATAGCCTCCTACACAAATGTATGTGAAATGGAGGTATTGAATATAATAGCTACCATAAATGTTCACAATCTTCTTTACTTCATCAGTCATCCTCTTGATCAATGCGCCAATTATTTTGAAAAATAATTTACCAGTAAAGACATCATTCACCCTTTTGTAATCTTCAATTGTTTCTTCTCCTTGCAGAAGGGGGTAATATTCATATATTTGTTAGGAATAAGGTGTCTCAACCTTGGATAATTCCTATTCTTATTATTTGTTTTGTAAAATGTATTTCTTGCAAATAATGTAATTAAGTGTGAGTGTACATGTCTAGTTGGCATGTTTATGTGTCACTCCACTTGATGTGTCGGCATCTTGAATTGTGTGTAAGGAGATCATGGCTGAAATGGTTATGACGGATTCCTATGACATGTAAGAGCTATTTCTAGAAGTTTCAATGATGGGTGAAGACATGCAATGACATGTGGCAATTGATAAATTTGAGTACTGTACACTCTTCCACAATCGTGGGGTTCCTATTTTCTTAGAGAATGGTAAAACCCTAATACGGCTATCTTAGGAAGTTGCCCTAAAAAGAAAAGCGCGTGATATAAGCATTTTTTTAGGGTTGCAGATAGATATAGAAAAAGAGTCTATTGTTGGTATGATCTGGTGCTACTAGATTTGTCTTTGAGTGTCGATTGTCTCCTGAAAGAACTTGCATTGCAAGTGTGTTGTAACCATTGTGTTGAAGATAATACATTGTGCAGGTTTTGGAGTG
>MU226185.1:2490844-2520241 GCA_018584345.1 Thuja plicata | reverse complement strand
ATCCATATAAGACATCAACATAAGCTGAAACTAAATCAGAACATAAACATCTCAAAAGTACCCTGATTACAAAATCAGGTGTTGAATATATAACACAGGATTCCACCGATCCTCAAAAGTACCAAAAAAGTCTCTCTGATAGTCAAAGTATGTCAGAGCATAAAACTACTAAAAGCATGAAACAAAATAGTAACTATAGCAGTCTAGTGTAGGTCTCACACTATTCTGCACTTTACCTTTCTAAAAAATTCCACCTCATAGACATTTGGATGCAATCTATCACTTGGGTTGATGGAACAAAGATGTTGAATATCACTCCCAAGAATATATATAGATCTCTTATCAATTCTTATTCTCTTTTAATTCATTGTAATACTTCTTGGAATATTTCTTTTTCTAATAAAATGTGGTGGTATATGGGTATTCCAAAAATATTATGGAACCCAAAAAAAACATGTTTTAGATGGCTTCTTCTTCTTCAAAAACTTGCTTGTAAAATTATGCATAAAGAATCTAATCTATGTACAATATGTAGAGTCTCTAAATCTATTAAACGCGTCTTTTTTATTGTTTTATAGCTAAGGAGATCTAGAGCATTTTTTGTAGTATTCTAAATAAATGAAGCGGCAATAATAATTGGATGGATATATTATTTGGCAAAATTAGTAAAATGAATAATTCGATGAAATAATTTTAGCTTATAACATCTACTAAATTAAAGATAGTAGTTCTCCACAATCCATAGTATTGTATAATGTTGATTTTGGAAATTGTTGTGTTATTTTTTGCATCTAAAAAAAATAACACATAAACGTTTCCAAAACGGTCTAAAATATTGTGGCAATTTTAGATTTTCAGAAATGAAAATAAATTAAAGGGTAAGGAGAGATCTTTTACTGAGTTTGTAAGAAAACTCATATTTTCTAATGTTGCTACATAGGTAATTGTCACTATGAAGATATCGAAGAGGACATTTGAGAAGTAATTGGAAGACAAACTTATTATAGTCAATGCATTAGAGATCTTATATGGACAAATGTGGGTAAACAAAAAAACAAGAGAATCAACCATTTCTCCAATGTATCCTCAAGTTCATTAAGAGGTGGAATGAACTAAATGAGGACAAGAATAATAAATCCTTCAAAAGGAGAAAAAACAACAATGCACAAAAGGATACACCACAATCTAAAGTGAATCCCAAAGTTGTTAACTGAGTTTGTAGCTAGTACTTCTATGAATAGTAGTTGATGAACAATATTTTTGGTATATTCAATCCTTGCATCTTTTTGTATATGTTTGATATATGGTAAAGATATACTAGTATTATCTATAGAATTGTAACTAACTAATGCTCTAGTAGACAACAATAGGCATGGTAATCTAAGACCAAAACAACTTTGACTTATTTTGTAATGTTTATGCACTATATCTAATACTAAAATTAAATCATACAACTCAAAAAATTGTATCAAATCTAGAGTTATAAACAATCATATCATATCTAGGTGAAAATCAAAAGGGCTGAAATCAAATGTAATATTCTTAAATATAGTTTGCATTCATTGTGATTAGATTGAAGCAATCACTATAGAGAGATTGATTTTAGTTTGTACCATTCTTTAGATATCTTCAAATCCTATAATCTTGAAGCCCAACAAATCTTGTAATTTCCTAGTATTTTTTCATATCTTAAAATAATAGATTTTCTCATATCAATAATAGTTACAATCCATTCAAGATTATGTATGTGATAATAATTTCGAACCATTTAGAGAAGGCCTTGTAGAGTGTATGCTTGTAAAGTGTATGTCAAGGTTTGAAGTGTAAACTAAATTATTTTATTTTCATTATTATTCTAATCCTCTTTTCATGCCCCATCTTCTAAGTTTAGAATTAAAATTGGATTGAAGTGTGAACACTGAGCAACATATGCCGCCAAGGCTACTTCAATGTGTTGATTAATGATTACATTTATTTAGAAAAATATAAATATTATAAATTAAATAAATGTGTTTATAAATGAAATAAATGCATCTTGTGTACATATATCAAATTGTACTATATTACATGTTAACTTCTATATAATTTTATATTGACATGACCCTTGCACCTCATTCCTCTATGAAAGTTACTAGGTCTCTGAGCGACACTCACAAAGATTAGGAAATTTGATTTTATCCTAAGTCTTGACCAATGAGTTGACACTATGTACCTATACCAAGTTGATAGAAAATTAATTTAATAGATAAATTTTACCTCAACATTTGGGTTTGCGTAGAAGCTAAAATAGGTTGCTTGTGTGTGTGTTGATACTAGCCACCTAAGTCCATTGAAGATGTACATCATTGAAGTAGCTTAGAAATTTGTGTAACATGAGACATTATAGCTTAGAAAGTTGTGTCACGCTATACACATTTCCATTCTTCACTCCAATTAATAAATTGGTGACAAAACTTATAAAAATATGTTGTGTTCAGTAAAAAGATCAATTAAAGAGAAAATTTACCGAAGAAAGTTGATTCAAAGAAAAGCTATGCCATCAAAGCACATAAAAAGTTAGAATTTATCTTTAATATACAATCAATACAATGTTAGAAGTTGTCTTAAAAACATAATTAAATTTGTGTCGAAGCCTATAAAACTCTGTCAAAGGATCAACTAAAGAGAAAGTCCACTAAATATATTTGATTCAAAGAAAATGTGCACTGTCAAAACACATAAAAAGTTAGAAGTTCTCTTAAACACATAATGAATACAAAGTTAGAATTTGTCTTAAACACAATTAAATTAGGGTTGGAGCTTACAAAAATCTGTGAAATGAACAATTGAAGAAAAAATACAGTAAAAGAATTTGATTCAAAGAAAAGGTATGCCATGTACAAAGTTAGAAGTTATCTTGAACACAAAATTAATACAAAGTTAAAAATTGTCTTTTAAACATGTGATTAAATTTGTATCAAAGCCTGCAGAAATATGTCAAAGGATCAAATGAAGAGTTTTGATTAAGATAAAATTAACCCGACAAACCACATATAAAGTTTCAAATTGTTTTAAACACGTAATTAATACAAAGTTAGAAGTTGTCTCAAACACGAAATTAAATTTATGTTGAAGGATGAAAAAATTGTGAAAGGGTCAACTAAAGAAAAAATCCACTGAAGAGTTTTGATTCACAGAAATTGTAAATTGTCGAAGCACGAACAAAGTTAGATGTTGTTTAAACATAATTAATACAAAGTTAAAAGTTTTCTTAAACACAATTAGATTCATGTCAAATCTTGCAAAAATATTTGGAAGAATCAACTAAGGATAAAATCAATTGAAAAAAAATTGATTGAAAAGATAGGTACATCGTCGAAGCATGTACAAAGTTTATAGTTGTCTTAAAAATTCAACTAATACAAAGATAAAAGTTGTCTTAACCACACATTTAAATTTGTGTCAAAGTCTGCAAAATTTTATGAAAGGATAAATTGAAAAAAATCCACTAAAGAGATTTGATTCAAAGAAAATGTATGTCGTCTAAGTACATTAAAATTTTCAAGTTGTCTTAAATACGTAATTAATATTAAATTAAACATTGTCTTAAAAAAGTATTAAAATTCATGTTGAAGCCTACAAAAATATGTGGAAGGATTAACTAAAGATAAAATGTATTAAAGAGCATCAATTCAAAGAAAAAGTATACCTTTGAACAACGTACAAAGTTAGAAGTTGTCCTAAACATGCAATTAATACAAAATTAAAAGTTGCCTTGAACACGTAATTAAAATTGTGTCAAAGCCTACAAAATCTGTGAAAGGATTAATTGAAAAGAAAATCCACTAAACATATTTTATTAAAAACAAAGTTACGTCGTCAAAGCACGTTCAAAGTTAGAAACTGTATTAAACACAATTAAATTCATGTCAAAACCTGCATAAATCTATGAAAGGATCAATTGAAGAGAAAATCCATTGCAAAGTTTTGAATTAAAGAAAAGGTACGTCATCGAAGCACATACAAACTTAGAAGTTGTCTTAAAAATGCAATTAATAGAAATTCAAAAGTTGTTTTTAACACAATTGAATTTATGTCGAAGCCTGCAAATTTTTTGGAAAGGATCAATAGAAAAGAAAATCCATTGAAGAGATTTGATTCGAAGAAAAGGTACTTGATTGAAGCATGTACAAAGTGAGAAGTTGCCTTAAACACCCAACTAATAGAAAGTTAAAAGTTGTCTTAAACACAATTAAATTCGTGATAAAAATTTGTGAAAGGATCAATTGAAGAGAAATCTGCCGGAGAGATTTGATTTAAAAAGAAGGTACATCGTTGAAACAAGTACAAAATTAGAAGTTCTTTAAACACGCAACTAGTATAAAGTTAGAAGTTTTCTTAAACATACAATTAAATTTGTGTCAAAGCCTGCAAATATTTTTGAAAATATCAACTAAAGAGAAAATCTATTGAAAATATTTGATTCAAAAAAAAGTATGACATTGAGGCATGTACGAAGTTTGAAGTTTTCTTAAATACGCAACCAATTCAAAGTTAGAAAGTGTCTTAAAAATAAGCAATTAAATTTGTGTTGAAGCCTCCAAAAATTTGAGAAAGGAGCAATTGAAGAGAAAATTCTAATGACATGTAACTGATTGAATGTTTGAAGATGTTAAGTTGATCACCGAAAAGCAGAAGGATAATGCAAGACATTAAATCATTTAATCGATTGTATTGTCATTGATGTCAACTTGATATAATCTAATCAGTTATAATCAAAGTGTCAAAGACTTCAGAGAATCAGAGAGATAAAGATTATTCTTTCAGTAATGCATAAAAGACAAGCATTCACAATGTGGCTTCAAACACTGACAGCTAGTGGAACCCGAAATACATAGATCACCAAAATTCAAGTCACAGTGATGCCCGAGCAAGAACACTGACAAACATTACCGACGACCAGAATCACAAGCATAATTGACGGCCAAAAACATAGTGTAAACTGACGGAGAAGCCCAAGGAGAACTAGAGTGTTGACCGAAGCTATCAAAGAGTTAAAACACTAAAATTAACTCGAGTTCGGAAATGATAAAATATCTAGCTGGCAGAGCTAAATATGGACTTAACTGATAGTTATCTTTGTTTTCATCGACAAGATTTAAAGCCAGAGATAAGTAAAGGATTTAAAGTTGTTTTGTCCAGTTGGCAAGAAGATCTGTATGAGATAAAACATGAGTTTTTATTTAAATCTAATTGGCTAAGATTGCGAATCATGCCAAGATCAAAGAAAATCAAGAACCTAACAATGGTGATATTATGTTTATAAAAGAGAAAACTTAATTCATTTCTAATTGAGAGAATGAATGAATGAAAAAGAGGATGCTGAAGAGAAACTTCATACAGTCCTGATCAATCAAGCTGAGGAAAGAGCTAAATTTTTCTACGAACACCGAGCAACAAAGTACAACATCACCGAGCAGATTAAAAGTAGAGCAAAGGTATTAACAGAGATATATTGATCAGATTATTTTTATGAGCTTACAGTAGATCTAAAAATATGAAAGTATAAGTTGTATATGTGAATAGATCATACTATTTCAATTTAACCATTGATTCAGAAAGTCTCTTAACCAAGTAGGATTTAAAGATCCTTTCTATATTGAGATACATCCCAAGGAGTATCAAAAATTTTGATCATGAAGATAGCATGAGATGCCAGATACCTATTGACAGGCCAAGTGAGTGTATGATCAAGGAAGGTATCATAGAGATGCCTGATATCAAGTGACAGACTAAACTTTTAAATCCTCTAACAAGGTCACACCTAACAGTGTGTTTGTAACCTTTAACAAGGTTGGCTCTTCACCAAGCTCACTTTAGAAGAGTGAAAATTTTGGGTTACTGGTCCCAAGTGGTTTTTTCCTCAAAAGGTTTTCCATGTTAAAAATCCATGTGTCAATGTTTTTATGAGTCATTACTTTTTTTTTTTTATTACACATAGCTTAACTAGATTGATCGATATACTCTAGATAATTTACTGTCTTTTGGTAAATTAACAGACTGTTATTTGGTAAACATACAGTATAAGGTTTAAAAAAGCATTCTGAGAAGTAGTAATTTGATAATTGTATTTGAAGGCATTCATCTTATAGGACTGAAGATAATTAGAGGCTTAATATTATGGTACTAATTTTTTTGGGTTGATTATTGGAATATTTTTTAGGCCAATGATTCACCCCCCCTCTCAATTATTACTAATAATTGGTATCAGAGCTTGTGTTCTTAGAAAGGGAGTTTAACAAATCAAGAAAAATATCACAAGATGAACCAATGAGATGCGCCCAAGTTGAATAAAGACAACTTTGCATCATGGAAAAGTAGAATCAGACTCCACCTATTAGGTATTGGAAATGATATTACTCAATACCTTGATACTGAATATGTGTTGCCTACATGACCTCACACTCTTGAGAAATTAAGAGTGAAGCATGAGCATAAATGCTTGATGATAGAACTTCCATCATCACTCTCTGATGTTAAGTTTGAAGATGTCAAAACCTACACCTTTGCAAAGAAAATGTGGGATAAGTTGAAGCTAGTACATGGAGGAGATGCTAATGTACTAAGAGCCAAGGCAGAAAGCCTAAGAGGGAGGTTTGATGAATTAAGGATAAAAGAAGGAGAAAATATCACTCGATATAGCTACAAAATCAAAGAGGTAGTCAATTCTATCCAAGGAGTTGGATGTGTACTTAAAGAGGAGATAGTGGTAAGTAAAATCTTAAGAACCTTATTGTCTATATATGTTATTAGAGTTTCTTCTATTCAAGAAATGAGAGCAGTTGCAAACAATACAGTTACTCTAGATAGTCTGATTGATAGACTGATTTCATTTGAGATGAATAAATTTGATAATAGTGTCTTACCATCTATAGAATCTGCATTCAAATCTTCTTTAAAGATAAGTAACTCAATTCATAGACATGTTTTTAGAAATGATAGTGACAGTGATAATGAGGATCAAGGACTTGATGAGATTGAAGCACTAATGGCCAGAAGATTGCAGAGAGGCAAAGGTAGATGCAAAGGTAAATTACCACTTGTATGTTTCAATTGTAAATAGGTTGGACACTTTGCTACAAAATGTCCAAACAGAAGAAAAGATGACAGAGGAAATGACTGTTCATATGAGAAAAAGTTTGATAGAGGTGATAACAGAGATTACTGAAGCAACCGACAATCTGACAAAATAGATACCCAAGACTACAAGGAAAAAGGGAATAAAGCTTGTTACCTAGCTGAGAATAGAGCTAATGACACTGACACCGAATTAGAAGAAGACATTGAGATGGTATTTGTAGCCATGAAGGATGATTCAGACAAAGAAGAAGAAAGGTATGTAGAAACTGCACTTATATCTAAAGTTAGTAAGAATTATGTCCGGATCAAAGATAGTGGTTGCACTCACCATATGACTGGTGATAAACAAAAGTTTGAGACTTTTGAATACTATAATGGTGGTTCAGTAAGAATGGGAAATGATACACCTTGTCCAGTTGAAGGTAAAGGAACCATAATGTTGAATAACCTGATAAAATGTGAAAATGCTTATTGGGTAAAAGGACTGGATTATAATTTGTTAAGTGTTTCACAGCTGAATAATACAAGTCACCCAGAGGCATTTTAAAATAAGAAGGTAAAGATCTTCAATGAATCAGGAAGATTGATTGGAACCGGTGAGCAGAAAATAGGTAACCTTTTCTATCTTGATGACACTAACACCACTTGTTTAATGGCTAGAAATGAAGACATATGGTTGTGGCACAAAATATTGTATCATGTGAAATTTGACAACATGATAAAGATAAGCAACAAAAGGAATGTCAGAGGCTTACCGAGCATGACTAAGCTCGATTATATCATGTGCAAGAATTATCAAAAAGGTAAGATGACAAAGTCTAGTTTCAAGAGTAAAACCCATACATCTAATGCAATTCTAGAATTAGTTAATAAAGAACTATGTGGACCCATGAGGCCAAAGAGCTACTATAGAGATAGGTATTTTATTCTCTTTGTTGAGGATTATTCTAGAATGATGAGAATCATGTTCTTAAAAGATAAATCAGAAGCATTTAAGATGTTTAAATGGTACAAGGCTATGGTAGAAAAACAAAGTCTAAATAAATTTAAATGTTTAAGGTCAAATAGAGGAGGGGAATGTACTTCAGATGAATTCACTAACTATTGCAATGATCATGGAATTAAAAGATATATTTCTACACTAAGAACACGACAGCAAAATGGAATTGCTGAAAGGAGAAACAGAAAAGGTATGTTGTTAAAGCATGTATAAAGTTAGAAGTCGTTCTAAAAACAAATACATTCATGTAAAAACCTACAAAAAGTTTGTGAAAAGATCAATTGAAAATCAAATCTACTAAAGAAATTTGATTCAAATAAAAGGTATGTCATCGAAGTACATACAATGTTATAAGTTGTCTTAAACACAACAAATAAAAAGTTAGAAGTTGTCTTTAACATAATTAAATTTATGTCAAATCTTTCAAAAATATGTGAAATGATTAACTAAAAAAATCTACTAAAATGATTCAATTTAAAAAAGGTATGTTGTCAAAGTATGTACAAAGTTTGAAGTTGTCTTAAACATGCAACTAATTCAAAGTTAGAATTTATCTTAAACATGCATTAAAATTCGTGTTGAAGCTTGCAAGAATTTGTAAAAGGATCAAGTGAAAATAAAATCAAC
This sequence comes from Thuja plicata, assembly GCA_018584345.1. Taxonomy (NCBI): domain Eukaryota; kingdom Viridiplantae; phylum Streptophyta; class Pinopsida; order Cupressales; family Cupressaceae; genus Thuja; species Thuja plicata. The sequence continues at coordinate 2,511,495 of MU226185.1, read as the reverse complement.
TTAAAAGATTTGATTTAGAGAAAAGGTACAACATAGAAGCATGTACAAAGTTAGAAGTTGTTTTAAACATTAATATAAAGTTTTTGATTAAGGTAACAACAGGTTTTGAAGGGGCCCTGAAACCCTTTACAAAGCACCATAAAGATAGATATTAAAGGACAAAGACAAAAACAAACTGTCAAACATGACAAAAAGCCAAAAGAGGGCTAAACCCCATATTAAATAGTAAATACCATAACAAAATAGAACTACAAAAAACTAAAAGCTTCCAGCAAACAATAGACAAAAAACTTCCAACGATCAAAACATTCCAGCAATGAAGCTAAACAGCTTCCATCTGATCTTCCAGCATCTGAACTTCAACCATCTGTAGTTCCATGCTCTGGATCGATTCTCGCAAGTTGGTGATATCTTTGATCTGAATATCGGCTTTCTTTTTAGTGCTAGAGGGAGTCCTTGTGCTTGGCCCCAATATGTTGATTTCCTGAGGGACACCATCCTCCTGCCTAGCCTTATCTTTATAGTTACCTTCCAGAAGGGTATACAAAGATTTCAGATTGTCCGTAGAGTTTTTCATGCCCATTTTGTTGATAGTAGTAAGTTTTTTGAGAAGAGCCTTGTTGTTGTTGACCTTGTCATTAATTTTTTTGAGCATGTTATCAACCATGGTGCTAATCTTGGTGTCCATATTCTTAACCTTATCAAAAAAATCATTCCCTTGCTGGTACATAATAGCATCATTATGAATTTTTTCCACAATTTCCTCTAGCAATGCATTTCTTTCTTCCAAGTTCTTATAATTAGCTTTAATCTTGTTAATATCATCCTGAATCCATTTATCCATATTATAGCTGTTCTCCACTTTATTTATGGCCATTTGCAAGAAAGATAGAGTAGCCACCCTTTTGACATTGACCTCTATCTCATGGAGATCATCCTCAAGGCTCTTCATGTTATGGTCATTCTTCACCTCAAAATCATCTTTCAGAATATCTTGGTTGTACTCATCCTTCTCATTATCTGTGTTATCCTTTTCAATTTTGTCAGCTTCCTCTTCTGGGACAATATTGTCCTCATTGGTCTCAATTTTGCCATTGTAATCTTTGTTTCCTCCATGTCTCCTGTCCCCCTATGAGATTTCTAAAGGTCTTGATTCTGGTCTTCTTCACCATCAATATTAATAGTGTAGTCATCAATGTGGGAATCAATGTCCCCCGACTCCCTGTGAGAATCCTAAATTTCATTTTTTTGCTCCTCTTTACCATCATTTTTGAAAGTATGGTCCTCCATGTGGGTATCAATAAGATTGTCAATTTCTTCAGTGATTTCCTCCAGAATGTTGTTCCATCTTCTGGGTTTCCTTATTATCCTCTTTACCACCCGTAGGCTTGGTGGTGTTCATCTTTAGATCATCATTTTTGCTCAGTTCCCCAGTGAATCCCTCATCCTTGGAAGACTCGATATCCTATTCTTCATTGGTTCTCATCCCTTAGATGTCATCATAAATTAACAGAGAGATATCAGTAGCAATAGGGCTTTTATGACTTTTTTTAGCTTTCTCCTTCCTAGAGCTCTTACCAGTCGACAACTCCAAACTCTTCCTTTTAACATTCTCAATGCTCTTAGGAATGGGGTCAGGGATATGGTTTTTAACATAGTCTGTAATCAACATAATTAGACCCTCATGTAAAATAGGAGCATATTTAACTCTATGATCAATAATGCTCTGATTGAGTGAGCTTAAGAGATAGTAGGGAAAGCAAACCCTAATGTCATGATGGAAGTGGTTGACCAGAACAAAGTGGTAGTTGTATACCTTTGAATACCTGTCATCAAGGGTAAAGTACTCCATGATAGCCCTGATCATGAATACCCATATGCGCTTAATGTTTGAAAAATTTACAAATTCCAGATCACCCTTCACGAGCATAGCCATCTCCTCATAAGTTGTCTAATATAAAGTTATAATTTGTCATAAACACACAATTATTTTGTGTTGAAACCTAAAAAATCTGTTAAAGAATCAACTGAAAAGAAAATATATTGAAAGGATTTTGATTCAAAAAAAGGTACATTATCTAAGTATGTACAAAGTTTGAATTTGTATTGAACACACAACTAATACACAATTATAATTTGTTTTACACCCAATTAAATTCGTGTTGAAGCCTGCAAAAAATTGTGAAAGGGTCAACTAAAGAGAAAATCTATTGAAAATATTTGATTTAAACAAAATATATGTCGTTGAAGCACGTATAAAGCTAGAATTTGTATTAAACACACAATTCATACAAAGTTAGAATCTTTCATAAACACATAATTGAATTCATGTCCAAGATGCAAAAATATTTGAAAGAATCAATTGAAGAAAAACTCCTCTTATGAAATTTGAATCAAAGAAAAGGTATGTCATTGAAGCACATACAAATTTTGAAGTTTTCTCAAACACACAACTTATATAAAGTTAGAAGTCGTCTTAAAAATGTAATTAAATTTATATTGAAACTTACAAAAATTATATGAAAGGATCAACTGAGGATAAAATCAATTAAAAATATTTAACTCAAAGTGTATTGTCCTAAATTGTAAGCACATATAATTAGATGTTCAATTAGGCCTCATTTTAGCATGTATGGGCTCCTGCATTGATTGTTGGTATTCCAACCTCATATCGCTTAAGATTTTGACATCTTCTCTACATTCCAAACTCCCAAAATAAATTTCATGACTTTTCGAGGGGAATAAGTTTCCGTACTTGACCTATTCCTTATATTTTTCCCCAAAATTAGAGTTGGGTGCCTATCTCATTGGTTAAGCAAGAAATATAAAAACTCATTGAATTACTTCAGGTTTTGAGCTCCAAATATTGTTAAATGTATAAAAGAAACCTACCTCTCATCATTTTGACATCCACATTCAAGATTTCATAAGCTTTCAAAATCTAAGCTTAAGATCTCAAGCATTTTAAGGCATATTTTCAAGCATTCCAAGGTGTTTTCAAGACAATATTATCCATGGATCATGCATCTTTCCCTCATTCAAGGATAAGAAGAGGATTCCATCATCAAGGAATAAGATCTTAGAATAAGCATCCATCCACACACATTTAGGCATTTCAACATCTATTCATTCAACTCTTCAAGTCATCTCTCTCTCTCTCTCTCTCAAGTTTGTGAAAAACTAAAACACTTAATATGCAAGGCATTTCTTTCATGATTTCCTTTTAGGTTTCTGTGTGGAGTCAAAGTTATTCCATCAATACTTTCGACCACATTCAAAGAAGCACTTGAATTGTTAAGGTATAGTACACTTCATTTTTTAGATCTAGTGTCTACTCTATGTTAGCATGCTTATGTTTTATTTATTATATTTTTAGTTTGATTTAAAATTGGGGTTGACTGAGGCAAACCCCTCTCTACACATTAGTTTTCCTTACTTTTTGTGTTTAAGAATAGGTGATACTCGCACCAAATTCAGATCTAGGAATTTTAAGACCTTGCGGGTAGTTTGCAACTAAAAACAGTCAGAAGTATAGGGAATAGGTCAGCCCAGACAACCTAGTCCCTCCAAAATAACATCAAGTTGATTTTATAGGTTATTCATAGCTTTTGGTTTCTATTTTTGGCACATGTACATTGGTTTTTCAGGTTCCTATCAATGTGTGTGCACAAAAAGTCATATTTTCCTCCATTTCACCCTAGCCCTCACATCTGCCTATCAATTCTCCATATTAGTGAAGGATCTTGATACCCATTTAGCGCTTAGACCCTTCTAATCCTATTGGGTTATCTCTCCTTCCTAATGTGCAATAAGAAATAGGATAGATCCCATTTGAATCTACATATTTTTGTACTATATATTTTGGTGAATCTGATGCATGACATTTTCATTTTGATTTAGTGTTTAGATTTAATTTCTATATATTTCATTGTTAGATCTGATTTGGGTAGCTTTAATTTTCATCATGGACTTTACTAAATTAGATTGGTGTGTTATATCTCATATTATTACATTCCTTCTTATCTTTATCAAACACATGGAGTAGATAATAATTTCTTGTATTTCATGGTGTTTGGTTCCCTTCATTGTATTGTTGCATATGGAATCATGATAATTTAAAATTTTCTTCCTCCTTACAAAATATTTTTCAAGGCTTTTATCAATGTTTCATGTAATTTTCTCATAAGGATTTTAACTAAATGCATGAAATGTGATGATTACATAAGGGTTTTTGTTGAAAATGATGAACCTAAAGATGACATTGGTTTAAGTAATATTAATCCTTCTCCTAGGGTGTCTCTTAGTGATGAGGATAGAGATCCCACTTCTAAAAATCATATATTGGTGAGACCTAGATCCTCTCCTCCTAAACCTGCCTTAGTTGGCGAACTTAACGAAGCTAGTTTATGCACTTATTTAGATAATCTTAAAAATTCCTCTTTTTATCAAGGAATTTTTAATAATATTGATGTTAAGTATTTCCTTGATGATTTATATCCAAATATAAAATTAAGTAAACATGAAGATCTTGATAAACCTTCTTCTTCTTTCTCACCCAAAGAATATGAGAATAGTGATAGGAATCCTAATCTCCCAAAAGAGAACAATTCTATTTCTATTCCTCTCTATACTATCTACATTTCCATAAAATTCATGATGAATGTCCTTCTCTATATACATTAAAGGCTAATTATAATTTGGGTTATGACATTACTTCTGAACAAGGTTATAGTGGATGCGCATCTTGGTATTCATGAATAAGGTAAAAAATCCCTATACATCCTCCTACACAAGTCACTGGAAATGTCCTAAGTTTTATACCTCAAGCCAACATCTTGACTTCTTCCAATTCTATTGCTTCTTATTCATCATAACCTATACATCCTTGTTTAAGAATTTCTTTACCAACACCATATGTTGTTACACCTTTCGATGACCATTTATCTTAGGTTAATATATTTTTTTGGAGACTTAAATATGATACTAAAATTCACTTTCCTTTTTGATATTTTCCAAAGAATAAAAAATATCATAATGGTTATTTCATTGTTTCATCATAACAATAAACATTCTCTTGTTTATTGTATTGAATTTAGACAATTTGTTCAATATTTAGTAAATAGAGCTCTTATTACCTTAACAGTAGATCTTATAATTTTTCTTGATCTAAAATACATACCTTAGCAGTCCTTTTTTCCTATTATGTTTCTTTGGATCATGCACTCCTAGTGGCTTACTTGATTGGTGGTCCTTTGTTTTGCATGGTGCTACATTTTACTTTTCAATCTTTCATTTGGAGCAGCATAATAGGTCCTTGCCCTTGTCTTTCTGCTTGGGGGGCAAGGTTCCGTCATATATTCTTCTTTTGAAGGACCCATTTTCCCTTTGTGGGTTTGTATATTTTACATTATCATATCCTTTTTGGCATGTAATCCTTTCTTTACACAAAGTATTTAATCTTTGTTAACGATCATTTTGATGCTTCAAAATGCATATCTATTATAACTGATCTTTCACTTACGTGTTTTATGTATTGTTCTCCTTTTTTCAAAAGATTTATTATCTCTTTGTTTTTTGTATCAATTATACCATGATATCCTTCCTTACATGGACTTGCTTTTTTTAGGATCTTTCTCTTTTTTTAGAGATTGATATTCTTGTTTAAAATCTCTTCCTTGTTTGGAAGTGTATATCTATTACAATTGATCATTAACTTAGCATGCATATTGTGTTATCTTTTATTTTGCCTCTGTGATTGGGAACCAAGGTGTTTTCTTTGTATTTATTTTCCTTTTTCCAAGATTCCACTTTCCTTGGGGAGAAACATCTATTTATCATGTGACATTCTTTCTCATATGAAATAATTTCTCTTGATTTGAGAATCTCTCTTATGCAATAGGTGTGTATCACAACCTTTTCTTTATTTTCAAAAGCATGTTCATCCTAAACAAATACCCTTACTTGGGGGCTTAGAGTGTGTCACCCTTCATCAAAAATCCTTTTTCCACCTAGCAATAGGGAGGGGGCTAAAAGGGTGCATTTTTGTTCCCCTCTTTGTCTTGAAAAGTTTATTTTTATTTAAGAACTCCTATTGGAGGTAGGTGTCTTGTAACAAAGATCTTTTCCTCCCAAGGGTCTATTTTCATATGTTGAAAATATTTCTTTCACGGGTATCTTAAACACATCATTAATTCAAAGTTATAAGTTGTCTTAAACACAAAATTGAATTCGTGTCAAAACCTTAAAAAATAAGGGAAAGGATCACTTGAAGAGAAAATCCACTAAAATAATTTTATTAAAAAAGGATGTTGTCGAAAAATGTAAAAAGTTTGAAGTTGTCTTAAAAAGACAACTGATACATAGTTAGAAGTTTTCTTAAACATGTAATTAAATTTGTGTCAAAACTTATGAAAATATGTGAAAGGGTCAAGTGAAGATAAAATCCACTAAATGGACTTGATTCAAAGAAATAGTACATTGTCAAAATACGTACAAAGTTTGAAGTTGTCTTAAACACGAAATCAATACAAAGTTAAAAGTTGTTTTAAACCCATAATTAAATTTGTGTTGAAGCTTGCAAATATTTTTGAAATAATTAACTGAACATAAAGTCCAGTAAAGAGATTTGATTCATAGAAAATGTAATCCCTCGAAGTACTCACAAATTTTTATGTTGTCTTAGATACACAATTAATATAAAGTTATAAGTTGTCTTAAACATATAATTAAATTCTTGTCAAAGCCTGTAAAAATGTGTGGAAGGATCAAATAAAGAGAAAATATAAATCCCATGCTCATTCTTGCTCCAAATATGTGGAATGATTCGAGACATAAATCCCATGCTCATTCTTTCTCCAAATATCCTCTTCATTGACAACTTTCTCTGCACTTCTTCTCTTTCTTCTGTCTGATTCATCTAGTTACTCTACTCTGAACTTCCTTTGTCACACCTCACATCAACATCAGAATCCATACTACCACCTCCCTTCTTTTGCACATCTTATTTACCTCTGTTTCAAGAATTCATCTTATCAACAACCAAAGTCTTTTGTCATTTCTGTTAATCAAATGATGGAGATGATGAAGACCGAGTGATAATTAGTATACATGTTTGTAGAAATGGTTAGATCAGTTGTTATTTACTCATTGATGTCAAGTAATTGATTACTGATCTATATTGAGTTACCATATCATAAGAAGGAGAAGTTAAATGGGTGACAAATATAGATCAGACAATGATGAAGTAATGTTGATATAGTTGTTTGCTACTATATATTTGATGTTAAGAAGTCAGTACATTTGACTGATTAAGTTAGAGATTGAAAAGAGTTAAGTTGTGACTGAAAAGAGTTACTCTACCAAGCTAGACAGAGTTAGTCAGTATAGAGTTGTGTTAGTTGGTTTCAGTTACGGAGCACTGAGGATGAGTTAGGCACCGAGAAGTGAATGAAGTTAGTTACCGAGCTGCAAGGCAAGTTACCAAGTATAGCATATTGATTGAGAATGATGATAAGATCTAATTTAATATGAAGCTATGATGATCTAGATGTTGATAAGGATTAAAGGAAGTTTTTTAGAAGATCTATGATTGAGAAAATTCAATGAGAATATCTAAGGTGAAGCTTAAGTGGTTAAACCTGATTATTAGAGTTCCAAGAAAAAGTTCAAATCATGTGGTAAAAGTCAAATGGTTTACAGAGCTAAGATTTATGAAGAAGATGATCGAACGACTGAGAGAAAATAATGGAAAACCTAAGAAAGGATTTTAAGAGGCAAAAACATTTCTATATAAAGGATGAGAACTAATGAGAGAAAAGATGCTGGTGAGTTGAATTGAGAAGCAAAAGAAGCCGAAGAACAGAAGTTATCGAGTAAAGCAGAGAAGCAAAAAGAGTAGAATCTACAGTCAAGAGAAGAGAAAAATGGAGTATGTGATGCCAGTATTCATATGAGCATAAAGGATCTGACCCAAGAAAATCTAGTTGCTATATTTACATATCAAATTTTTATTATTGCTTATTAGCATTTTTAACAGAGAAAATCTCTTAACCGAGTATATTTAACAGTCCTATTTGTAAATCCTAGAAGTAGGTGAAATTCCAAAAGAGTGTTTAAAGACCTCTAACAAGGCCACTCCTAATAGGGTAAAGATCTTAATAGATCTGAGGTAAATTCCTTAATAGGGTCACATCTACCAAATGTGTTTGTAATCTTTAACAGGATAAGTTCTTAACCGAGCGTACTTCAGAAGGGTAGATTTTTATTGTGGGTCACAATTCCCACACAGGTTTTTCCCTTATTGGTTTTTCTCATTAAATATAGTGTTCACTGAGTTTGAATGATTGATTTACATATTATGAGATGTATGGTTGTTTAAGTATTAAGTTATTTGGCAAGTCGGTCATTACTGTATTCAATTCTACCGAGTGAATCAATGAGCTAAGTTTTAAGTATTAAAGTTTGATTTTTTCTGATTCACCCCCCAATGGACCAACAGTTTCACCTTACCCTTCTTGTTATCTGATACCAAGTGATTCTCAGATCTTCCTTCAAGATCATTCCTCAAATCCATATCATCCTTTGTATTCTACCTCCCTGAACAATAACTCTTCACAATGCTTAGATTCCTTGCACTTCTCTCCTCTGTCTCCTTCAAGGGAACCAAAGTAAACTTGTGTCCATCCTTCTCTATTGTGATCAATTTACTTCCACAATCATGGAAAGATATATGATTCAAAGAAAAGGTACGTTGTCAAAGAATATACAAAGTAAGAAGTGATTTTAAACACCTAATTAATACAAAGATAAAAGTTGCCTTAAATATGTGATTAAATTCATGTTCAAGCCTATAATAATTTATGAAAAAATTAATTAAACAAAAAATCTAATGAAGATATTTTATCTAGAGAAGAAGTACATAGTCAAAGCATGTACAAAATTTGAAATTTTCTTAAACATGTAATTAGTACAAAATGAGAAGTTGTATTAAACACATAATTAAATTCATGTCAAAGCCTACCAAAATCTACAAAAAGATCAACTAATATAAAGTAATCTTTAAGATTCAATTAATATAAATTTCAAGGTTGTCTTAAATGCATAATTAAATCAGTGTTACAGCCTACAAAAACCTATGAAATAGTCAATTGAAGAGAAAATCTATTGAAAAATATTGATTCAAACAAAAGGTATACCATCGAACCACGTACAAAGTTAGAAGTTGTCTTAAAAATGCAATTAAATTCATGTTGAAGCCTACAAAAAAGTATGAAAGGATCAACTGAAAGGAAAATCCACTAAAAATATTTAATTCAAAGAAAAGGTACACCATTGAAGCACGTACAAAGTTTGAAGTTGTCTTAAACACAAAACTAATATAAAGTTAGAAGTTTTCTTAAATACATAATTAAATTCATGTCAAAGTCTACAAAAATCTCTGAAAGGGTCAACTGAAAAAATCAACAGAAAAAATTTGATTCAAAGAAAAGGTACCTTTTAGAAGCACTATAAAGTTAGAATTTGTCTTAAACACGCAATTAGTACATTATAAATTGTCTTAAACACGTATTTAAATTCATGGCAAAGCCTGCACAACTCTATGAAAGGACCAATTAATGAGAAAACCCACAGAAAAGTTTGATTAAAAAATATATATCGTCGAAGTGCATACAAAATTTTAAGTTTATACAATTAAAGTAATGTAAAAATTGTCTTAAACACGTAATTAAATTCAAAACCTACAAAAAATCATGAAAGGATCAATCAAAGAGAAAATCTATGAATACATTTGATTCAAAGAAAAGATATGTAGTCAAAACACATAAAAGATTTGTTGTATTAAACAAATAATTAATACAAAGTTAGAAGTTGTCATGAACACAATTAAATTCGTAACATAGCTTGAAAAAATCTATGAAAGGATCAACTTAAGAGATAATCCGCTGAGGATGTGTAATTTAAAGAAAAGGTACACCATTGAAGTATTTACAAAGTTAGAATTTATCTTAAACGTGCAATTAAATTTGTGTCGAAGCTCGTAAAGATTTCTGAAATGATCAACTAAAGAGAAAATCCATTGAAGATATTTGATTCGAAGAAACAGTATGTCGTCAAAGTACGTACAAAGTTAGAAGTTCTCTTAAACACACAATTAATACAAATTTGTCTTAAACATATAATTAAATTCATGTCAAAACTTACAAAAATATGTGAAAGAATCAACCCAAAAAATTTACTAAAGGGATTTGATTCAAATAAAATGTGCGTCGTCAAAGCCTCTACAAAATAAGAAGTTGTCTTAAACACACAATTGATACACGTTTGAATTTATCTTAAACATACAATTAATACTAAAATTAAAAGTTTTTTAAACACACAGTCAAATTTGTATTGAATATTGCAAAAATCTATAAAATAATCAACTAAAGATAAAATATTTTGAGGATATTTGATTTAAATAAAAGGTACATCATTGAAGCATGTACAAAATTTGAATTTGTCTTAAACACCTAAATAATATAAAGTTAAAATTTATCTTAAACATGCAATTAAATTTATGTAAAGCCTACAAAAGTTTGTGAAAAGATCAACCAAAGAGAAAATCAACTGAAAATAATTGATTTAGAGAAAAGGTATGTCGTTGAAGCACATACAAAGATAGTGTTAGGAATAAAAATCCACAAGACAACTGAGAGGGGGGTGAATCAGTTGTAATATAGATTATTAAACTTTAAACTTTGTAAGCCAAAACTACAATGCAAATGATAACACAGTAAATGTCAACACCATAACACAATACTTGTTGTCAAGGAAATCGTGTTAAAGGTAAAACCCCGGTGGGAATTAGCACCCACAAAGAATGTACTGAGAGTATAGTATCCCTGTTAAAATATTTATCCCTATTAGGATCTTAATACAATATTACAATACACATTCCCTATTAGGAGTCAATAAAAATAGTAGGCTCACTGCCTAGGCATACTCCCCAAAGAAGGTTAAAACCACCCTCAAGGATTCACAATCCAAACAAGTGTATATAGAAAATATACAATCCAGTGAATAGTCTGATAGAAACTATCTTTTCTTGGTCAGTTCCAATGAAGTACTCTTGTCACAAAACTCTTCTCTACATCCAGTAGAAAAATAAGCATCGCAACTTCCACTTCTCTTTCCCTTTTTAATTTGTACCACATCTTTCCAAAAGAAAAGATCTCATATATAGCCCTTTACAATAATTCTTTAGGCGAACAATTAAGCTTTCCAAATATATAAAAAAAAATTATAAATTCCCTTGCTAAGATACACACAGTACCTATAACAAGTAAACTATAATATACAATCCCTCACATATACTTCTAGATCTGCAATCCACGCTCACAATTTGTTTCACATGCTTCATGTATGAAGTCGGCCACTAGATAGGTCTCCTCTGGAATATACGCCACAGCTGATGTCACCCATAATCACACAACAATCAAACTCAACCCATTATTTCAACATATGTTGACTATCCACTAATAAGTTGGCTTTATCTGAAATATCTTCGCCAGAAAGATATACTCGAAACATAGAGACCTGCTCTGTCGAGCATCACAGTTACAGTCCAGAAATCAGTCTTCACCAAATCAACTATAACATCCACAATATGCAACATAAATCCAAGAGACCTTAGAAATAAGGTCAACACACATCCTTCCTCATATATCCAACTTTGATCATTCTCAATCATCCATACAGTGTCCGTACACTTCTGCTAGTTAAGTAACCATTCCGTCCTCTCCACAGAAACATATGTTGACATCAGTGACAAAACATGAATATCAATAGTATGATCAATACCAAAAAATGATATCATCCAATAATCTTCCCCTTTGGCATTGATGGCAACATATGGGAAAATCCATATGCATCAACCCTAAAGTATTCTCTTTTAATACAATCTTCTCAATATCCTCAACACAAGTCTCCTAAAATAGTAGGGATTTTCACATAGTACTCTTTCCCCTTTTGGCAGCAATGGAAAAGGGTGCCATAAATCATATGTATTCTTCTATAAGGTGTAGCTTTTTCAAAACTTCATGTCCAATCTGATCAGGTGCAAAATCACTTAAACATTCTTTAGTGTTCCTGTGATCACTCCCCCTGAGGAGTAGATCCATACATCAAGTCCAGAAAATGATATAGCTCTGAAAGCCACTGGACTGATGCATATCTGCATCAATTAATTACCACTGGGAGGGGCCATCACCCCAAGCATGCTTCTGAGGTATTCAAAAGCATCTTTTGGCAAAGGTTTATTAAATATATCTGCTATTTGTTCCTTTATGATAATGTATTCCAGTTTAATTTCTTCTTTGCTACCTTCTCCCTCAAGAAATGATACTTACTGGAAATGAGCTTAGTTTTTTAATGTATTATAAGATTTTTCAGCATGTTTACTATGCTAGTGTTATCACAGTGGATAACTACTGGTTCTTCAAAAATTATTCCAATATATTTTAGCATTTGTTTCATCCAAACAACTTGTGTGCAATTTATTGCAGCAGCAACATATTTTGACTCAGCAGTAGATTGAGCAATACAGTTTTGCTTCTTGGTCAACCAAGAAACCAGCCTTTTCCCAAGGAAAAATGCACCACCACTTGTACTCTTTCTGTCATCCACATTACCTACCTAATCAGCATCAATATAAGCCTGCAAGGTAAAATCCTATGATTTTTCATACCTTAATCCATATTCTATTGTCCCTTTCAAATATCTAAAAATTCTTTTCACAGCATCAAAATGTATTTCCTTAGGATATGCTTGATATCTAGCCACAATTCCAACTGCATTAGTAATATCTAGTCTACTATGAGTTAGATATTGTAGACCACTAATCATAGATCTATACTTTGTCTGAACAACACTTTGAGTTTCATCATTGCTAGTTAGTTTGTGTCCAGTCACCATGGATGTTCCAACATGTTTACAATCTTCCATTCCAAATTTCTTCAACATTTCCTTAAGATACTTGCTCTTAGATATAAAAATGCCATTCTTACTTTGATTAATTTGCAAACCAAGAAAAATTTTCATTTCACCAATCATTGACATCTCAAATTCATTTTCTATTTCTTTACAAAGCTTCTTACTCTTCTTGTCATTGCCTCCAAAAATTATATCATCAACAAAAACTTCTATAATCAATATTCCATCTTTATCAGTTCTTAAATATAAATTATTGTCTGCATTACCTTTCCTGAAACCAAGATGAAGTAAGTACTTGTCTAGCCTTGAATACCATGCCCTCGGTGCTTGTTTAAGTCCATACAGTGATTTCTTTAGCTTACAAACCATGTTTTCATCATCTATCAAAGGAAAACCATTAGGTTTCTCAATGTAAACTTCTTTTAGATCACCATTCAAGAATGTTGACATCACATCCATCTGATAAACTTTAAAGTCTTTATGTGTAGCATAAGAGATAAATAATCTCACAACTTCCAATCTAGAAACAAGAGAATAGTCTATGCCTTATTGTTTTGAATAGCCTTTACATACCAGTCTAGCCTTGTTTCTTACCACTGTTCCTTCCTCATCCATCTTGTTTCTAAAAACCCATTTAGTACCAATCACATTTTTGTTCTTAGGTCTTGGAACCAATTCCCAAGTAATATTTTTCCTTTATATGTTCAAGTTCTTCTTCCATAGCTTTAGTCCAAGATTCATCTCTACATGCTTCATCAGTAGTTGTCGTTTCAACTTGAGAAATCAAACAAATTTCTTCTCTAGCTTTAGATCTAGTCATCATGCCCTTACTTACATCATCAATTATTTGATCTTCAGGATGGTTCTTATTTACATACCTCAGTGTCTTAGGAGTCTCAGTAACCTCAATTAGTTCATCTTCAATCTCATTGTCAACCATCAGATATTCTTCAGGTTTAGCAGTAACCTCTTTCATTTCTGTAATTTGACCACAGTCATATATTCTTTCCTGAATCTGAAACTTTTCATCTATGCTAACATTGGCGGTTTCAATCAATTTCCTCAATCTCAGATTGTAACATTTATATGCTTTACTCTTAGTAGAATAACTAATAAAAATTCCTTCATAACTTCTAGCATCAAACTTGCCTATCTCATCGTCTCTCTTTATATAACATTTACTACCGAATATTCTGAAATATTTCACAGTAGGTATATGATCAAACCATAATTCATAAGGAGTTTTACTTGTACTTTCTCTTATCTAAATTTTGTTCAAAGTGTATATAGCAGTACCAAAAGCTTCTCTCCAATGAACATGTGATACATTACCTTCTAGTAGCAGAGTCCTTGTAGCATCTAATATAACTATGTTTCTTTTCTCTGCAATCCCATTTTGTTGTGGTGTCCTAGGTGCAGATGTCTGTCTGAATATTCCATGCTCTTCACAGTATGAATTAAATAACTCTGATGTAAAATCACCACCTATGTCTGATCTCAAAAACTTTATCTTCAGGCCAGATTCCTTCTCAACTTTTTCTTTAAATAACTTGAACTTGTCAAATGCTTCAAATTTCTCTCTCAAATATGTAACCCACATCATCCTAGAAAAATCAGCAACAAAAAGTATAAAGTACCTTTTACCATAGTATGATCTAGTTCTTGTAGGACCACACAGATCTGTATGCACCAATCCAACTTCCCTTTTGTTGAATAAGATTTTCTTTTAAAAGTGCTTCTAGTTTGCTTCCCCATAACACACTCTCTACACATAGTGTTAGATGGCTTCACAATCTTAGGTAGATCTCTTACTTCTTTTTTCATACTTTCCTTCACAATGTTATCAAAGTTAACATGAAAAAATATGTTGTGCCATAACCAAATATCATCAACCTTCACAATAAAATAATAATCTTCAGATGTGTTCAATTCAAATACATTACCTCTAGATTTAGTACCAGATGTGATCAAGTGTCTTGATTTAGTTTTGATAGAGCATTTCCCATCAATGAATTTTAATTGATAACCTGTGTCCACTAATTGTCCAACACTCAACAGATTATGCTTAAGTCCATCAACAAGTAATACATTGTCAGTATTAGTCTTCCCATCCAGAGAAATAGATCATATTCCAATGATAATCTTAGGAGTATTTTCACCAAATCTAACAACTCCACCATCATGTCTTTTCAAAATAACAAACTTATTTTTATCTTTAGTCATATGATGTGAACAACCACTGTCTATAATCTCCTCTATATCCTATACTTTGGTTTTGTAGATAGGTGTCAAAGATCTGAGTATCTTTTCAATCACTTCTTCCTAACTGTAAGTGCCTCTAGATTTTTTTATGTCAGTAACCACTTCTATAATTCTCTATGCATATTCCCTAATGTTCTCATCTTCTTTCATCTTCATTGATTCCATTTTTGTCTTCCAGTTCTCTAGATTTTTATATTTAGTAAACTTATCTCCAATATGAAAAGCTTCTAATCTTGTCCATATCACATGTGCAGAGTCCAGGTCTTTTACTTCTATGAATTCACCTTCAGAAAGTGCATTGATCAAGGATTCCCTTGCAACCATATTACATGAAAATAGCTTATTTTTATCTTCAGTATCCTTCTCCATTTCATCCTTAGTCGCTATCTTTTCACTCTTCTTTGTGATCATCTAGTAGTCAATTCCCAAACATAGTAAGTGTGTTCTCATATTGTTCTTCCAACTATCAAATTTTTCAGGATCAAATTTTGGACTATCCTTCCTGTAGTAAGTCATCTTCAAGATCACCTCAAGCTGTTAAGCTTTCTCTCTAAGGACTAGTATCTTTGATACCAATTGTTAGGAATAACATTCCACAAGACAACTGAGAGGGGGGGTGAATCAGTTTCAATATAGATTATTAAACTTTAAACTTTGTAAGCCAAAACTACAATGAAAATGATAACACAGTAAATGTCAACACCATAATGTAATACTTGTTGTCGAGGAAACCCTATTAAAGGTAAAAACCCGGTGGGAATTAGCACCCAGAAATAATGTACTGAGAGTATAGTATCCCTATTAAAATATTTATCCCTGTTATGAGCTTATTACAACATTACAGTACACAGTCCCTGTTAGGAGTCAAGAAAAATAGTAGGCTCACTGCCTACGCATATTTCCCAAAGAAGGTTAAAACCACCCTTAAGGATTCACAATCTTAACAAGTGTATATAGCAAATATACAATCCAGTGAACTGTCTGATAGAAACTATCTTTTCTTGGTCAGTTCCAATGAAGCACTCTTGTCACATAACTCTTCTCTACATCTAATAGAAAAACAAGCCTCGCAGCTTCCACTTCTCTTTCCCTTTTTAATCTCTACCATGTCTTTCCAAAAGAAAAGATCTCACATATATACCCCTTTACAATAATTCTTTAGGTCTACTAATTAAGCTTTCCAAATATACAAACAATTATATAATCCCTTGCTAAGATACACACGATACCTATAACAAGTAAACATCAAATAAAATCCATCACATATACTTCTATATCTGCAATCCACTCTCACAATTCATTTTAAACGCTTCATGTCTGAAGTCGGCCACCAGATAGGTCTCCTCCAGAATATACACCACAACTAACATCACCAATAATCACACAATAATCAAACTCAAACCATTGTTCCAACATATGTCAGCTATCCACCAGTAAGCTCTCTTTATCTAAAATATCTTTTCCAGAAAGATATAGCTGAAGCACAGAGACCTGCTCTGTCCAGCATCACAGTTATAGTCTAGAAACCAGTCTTCACCAAATCAACTGTAACATATGCAATATGCAACATAAAGCCAAGCGAACTTAGAAATAAGTTCAACACACATCCTTCTTCATATATCCAACTTTGATCATTCTGAATCATCCATACAGTGTTCGTACACTTCTTCCAGTTAAGTAACCATTTTGTCCTCTCCACATAAACATATGTTGACATCAGTGACAAAACATGAATATCAACAATATGATCAATACCAAAAAATAATATCATCCAACATATAGAAGTTGTTTTAAATACATAATTAATAAAAAAAATAGAATTTGTCTTAGACACATATTTAAATTCATTTTGAGCCTTGTAAACATCTATAAAAAGATCAACTGAAGAGAAAATCTACTGAAAAAAAAAAAACTATTCAAAGAAAAAGTATAGAAATAAAGCACATACAAAGTTTGAAGTTGTCTTAAATACACAATTATTTTTTTTTCAAAACCCACAAAAATCTATTAAAAGATCAACTAAAGCGAAAATCTATTGAAAAGATTTTATTCAAGGAAAATGTAAATCATTGAAGCACATAAAAAGTTAGAAGTTGTCTTAAACACACAGTTAATAATACAAAGTTAGAAGTTATCTTAAATAAGCAATTAATACAAAGTTATACGTTGTCTTAAACACATAATTGAATTCATGTTGAAATCGATAAAAATCTATGAAAAAATCAACTAAAGAGAAGATTTAGTGAAGATATTTGATTCAAAGAAAAGATATGTTGTTGAAGCCTGTACAAAATTAAAAGTTTTATTAAACACAAAATTAATACAAAGTTATAAGTTTTTTTAAACACGATTAAATTCATGTCGAAGCTTGAAAAAATCTATGAGAAGATCAAGTAATAATAAAATCCACTAAAGAGATTTGATTTAAATAAAAGGTATGTCGTCGAAGCACATACAAAGTTAGAAGTTGTCTTAAATACACAATTAATACAAAGTTAAAAGTTGTCTTGAACACACAATTAATTTTGCGTTGAAGCCTATAAAAGTTTGTGAATGGATCAAATTAAAAAAAAAAAATCACTAGAGAAATTTGATTCAAAGAAATGATATGTCATTGAAGCATTGCACAAAGATAGAAGTTATTTTGAACTCACAATTAATACACACTTCAAAATTGTCTTAAACAAGAAATTAAATTTGTGTCGAAGCCTAATAAAACCCGTTAAAAGATCAACTAAAGATCCACTAGAAAGTTAGAATTTATGGTAACACAATTAATACAAAGTTAGAAGTCATCTTAAACACATAATTAAATTCATGTCAAACCCTACAAAAAATTGTGGAAGGATAAAATAAAGAGAAAACCCACTAAAGAGATTTGATTCAAAGAAAAAGGTACGTTGTCAAAGCACATACAAATTTAGAAGTTGTCTTAAATACGAAACTAAAGAGAAAATATTTTGAAGATATTTGATTCAAAGAAAAGGTACATCATTGAAGCATGTACAAAATTTGAAGTTGTCTTAAACACCTAGCTAATATAAAGTTAAAATTTGTCTTAAACATGCAATTAAATTTATGTAAAGCCTACAAAAGTTTGTGAAATGATCAACCAAAGAGAAAATCAACTGAAAAGAATTAATTCAAAGAAAAGGTATGTCGTCGAAGCACGTACAAAGATGGTGTTAGGAACAACAGTCCACAAGAAAACTGAGAGGGGGGGTGAATCAGTTGTAATATAGATTATTAAACTTTAAAATTTGTAAGCCAAAAGTGTCTACCTATGGACTTTTTAGTGTTTCAGATGCTGAAACACCAAAAAGTGCTGACGTCCCCCCACATGCTATATAAGGGCTTAAGGCCCTAAAATTACATTCACTTTGCATTTTGTTCTCCGACATCTTCTGATCTCGCCGCGACTTCGCCATTTCATTGATTTTGCTCCTCTTGGCTGATTGCTCTGCATCTGTGGCCTCTTGTCCCCGTCTTCCACTCCTAGCTCTCGAGGTAGGTTTGCTAATTTTTTTCCTTGTTTTTTTTTGTTAGGTTTAGGTTTTATTTTTCATTTTAGGGTTTATTTGGTTTAGTGTGCCTCCCACCACTAAATCCTTAGGGTTTTCTTTGCACCCTTGGCCTTGTGGGGGAGGCCTCTCCTGATCTTGTCAGTTCTTGGTGTTGTTCATGTTTTCCCCCTTCGTGTTTTCTTTTTTCTTTTTTCATGACCTTTGTCGCAAGTTTTTGGCCTCCAAAAACTGGGTCGGGTCTCTGTCGCCCAAGAGCTCCTCAGAGATTCATCCTTTTCATCATTTTGGACCTCTGAGATGCCCAAAGTGATGACAAGTTTGAATCCCCGTAAGTGTTGTCTGCCTTGCAGATTTCAAACTTTTGGAGTCTGAGATCCCATTTAGACTTTTAGAGTCTGAATAAACCTTTTGGACTTTCACACGCTGAAAAGTTTGACAGGTCTCGCTCCTCATCACGAACTGCTTTTCACACTTTTGGCCTTTTCGGACTCTGAACCAATTTTCAAGGTTTGAAATCCTAAAAAAAGGTTGAAAGTGCGAAATTTGCATTTTTGGATACTTAAAGATATTTTTACTTCTATTTTTCTAGATTAGTTAGTTCTTTCCTTTTTTAGTTTCTTCTTCAAATAAAACACTGATACTTGCACCCTCCTTGCAGGAATGCCTCAAAAATAGACTGCATCACCAATGAAGTACCTATACAAGGGGAACACTCCCCCTTCAAAGATTGGCAACAAACACATTGAGATCACCGATATTGACATCAGGAACATAGATTGGGATCAGTTCCTGACAAGATGTTCCCAACCAGCAGGGAGAATTGAGGACTGCACCTCACTAGTCTTGTCTGGCCTAGTCAATGCAGCAGCCCACCCAGTGATTATCACATCATCCGAGTTGATCATGACCTTAGAAAACCACTACAATCTAGATAAAAGGGTGGTCCAAAACATAGAGGGACAGGTGGTACTTGAAATTAGACTGGATATCATAGTGTATCATCTTAAAATGGAAGCACTTCCATTTTGATAGGTTTAGCACCCTTATTTAGTATGTTTGCATATTAGATTTGCATCTATTCTTGATTATACATGTGTAGGTGAAATTAGGGTTAGGATCTTATGGATCCTCCTAGATTTCCCTCTCCATGGCTCTTCTCTCGAGGTAGGACCTATGTATTGGTCCTCTTGGGCCTTATCCTACTCTCTCTCTGGGCCTCTGGGCCTTCTTAACATTCTGGTATATTCCCCCACCTTCCTAGGTCCCCGGCTAACCTAGGAACCTCTCAGCAACTATCTGGTGACCTGCCTGAAACCTCAGGTCAGGGTCGAGGTGTTTGTAATAACTGAGAGGGGGGGTGACTCAGTGGCCTCAAAAATTTATCCTTTTAAACTTCAATCCACCATTTAATACACCTCAGATTATTAAGTCCCTACAATATGTATGCCTTTGAAATACTTAAAATAAATAACTTTTTGTCGGTTTACCTTGTCTATCTTTCTTCTCCTTGATAACCGATAAGTAGTAAAACATATTTACCGATACTTAGTAAATATGTAGAGTATACCAGTCAATCCATAAATGCATATGTGAAATGTAAAACAATAAATTAATAAACCATACACACATAACACAAGGATTTTAACGTGGAAACCCTGTTAAGGGAAAAACCACTGGGACCGGTACCCCAAATTTTCACTCTTCTAAAGTGAGCCCTGTTAGGAGCCAACCCTATTAAAGGTTACAAACACATGGTTAAGTGTGACCTTGTTAGAGGATTTTTATACATAGGTTGTCACTTAGTATCTGGCATCTATGCTACCATCCTTGAATCAGTCTCTAGACTGTCAATAGGCTTTATGCTAATCTTACTACCATCCTTGAATCAGCCTCCTT
>MU226185.1:2452168-2471511 GCA_018584345.1 Thuja plicata | reverse complement strand
TTAATAATAATAACTCTTCAATTCCTTTTATGTATATTAGCCAAAGAGGGTGTATTTGATTTAATTAAAAGTGATTTAGGACTTTAGGATTAAATCAATTAATCATAGGGGTTTTAGCTAATAATCATTTTAGATTTAGGAATTAAATTGTAATGTCAGATTTATGCAAATGTGGGTTTTCTGCATTTGAAACTCAGTCGATTAAAGTCAATTAGAAGAATTTGCCTAGTAAAATAGGACTTCGAAGATAAGAAAATGCACCAAAATTGATTAAGTTATTAGGTGCCAATTTTGGGGTGTTACAACTCCTTTCAATCCTTTTTATCATAATAATTAAATGTAAGAAACTAAAATTAGCCTTAGGATCTCTCTCTCATCTCATTATGCAAATCTTATTTAAGCAATCCTTTATGAGCCAAATTTTATATATTACACATAGAAGAGGTCTTCCACCTCCAAAAAGGCATAAAATAGTTCTATGACTTCTTCATTGAGAAAGGAAAAATATGGTTCAACAATAAAGGGGAAGATGCATATGACATTGTCAATAAAAACTACCTTGAGCAACCTCTCCCAAAAACAAAACTGGATAAGATAGACCTTAGGAGGGAGTACATGAAAGATGATATCTAGGCAGCAATAACACTACTAAGCCAGGTATATGGACTACCTCAATCTATCCAGCTGGAGAATTGGATGATCCTCCTAATAGAGAAGATCAAAGGATGTAAGTCCAGGTTCAGTTGGGGCACCATCATTAGTGACAGGTTGGATGAACGGTTGATTGTAGTAAAGCACAATCCCAAATTCTATATGAGTACCTATGTGGTGTACTTATTAGCAGCACAAGAAAACTACCTAGGACTCAGCAAGAGGGGAAACATAAATGATTTGAATGCCTGGCCTAACATTGTATACCCACAGCTGGTGAAAAGGACAAACATGTCAGAGGATAGCCTTGACTATAGGATAGTTAATGATACCTTCATCTTCATAATCATCTGATCCATTGAAGGTGATTTTGCGAAGAGGATGTTAGAGGAAGAAGCCGCCAAGGTGAGGGCAATTGGGGCCTACTACATACAATATAAGACATTCACATACATATATGTGTTAGGGTCTACTTTGAAACCAAAGAAGTTACCCAGATATCCATCTGATTGCAAAATCACTTTAGAAATGCCCAGACAGCTCACTCATGCCTATGAGCATATAAAGCACAAGAAGAAACATTGTTGGGACTTCCCTATTCTTTTGGGACTATACACTCTATAGGATATGAAGGTTTGCAAATCCTTGGCCTTTGAATGGGATGAATGCCCACTTTAGCTTTATAAAATAGTTTGACCCAATAGGTACGTACAACCACATCATCGGCAGGTTCTATATCCATGAACCGCATCTTGAAGATTACTAGATCAATTGTGTAGATGATCATGAGGTCGAGATCAGGGACTATTGTAGGATGTCCCTTACCCTTGCACAAGGTACTTTGAAGAACTCAATTCCCCTGAAGGTTTGGAAAAATGATTTAGACAGGGTATTAGAGGCAATTTACACTTTGGATAAGATATATGATAGGCCCATCATGAATGCAAAAGTTGATAAAGATGAGAATGATGACATTGAGTTCCAAGCTAGGAATGTGCTCCAAACAACTAAAAATTGGATCCAAAGGCCTTATAAGATGGATCCAATCTCGGTGAAGACATTAATGGATCCACCCAAGAAGGCGGATAAACAGCATGGGGAGAAAATAACAATGCCATAATATAAGAAAATGCCACCATAGAAGCCAAGCACAATTTATGGCCATAAACACACAGTAGAATATGGGTCAAATCCAAGGCACAAAGATCCAAAGACTAGGATAAATAGACAAATAGATCCTCTACTGAAGTCATCATAGGCCCCATAAGATGAAGGCCCTTTCACTTCTGGCCAATCTCCTCCTACTATCGAAAAGGGTAAGAAAACATATAAAAGGAAGAGAGCTTCTGCATCTCCCCAACTAGAAACCTTATAGGAGGAACCAAAAGAAGAGGAAGAAGTACCTCTGGTCAAAAGGACAAGATCTCAAAAGAGGAAGGAAAATGAAACTACCATGAAATATAAAGAGGACCCTAAGGAACAAGACAATCCTTTAGAGGCCTTAGGATTAGATGAATTCCAGATATCTGAATTTGAAGGTCTAGAGGGATTTTCAAACCAAGGGAAAGACACATCACATTATGCAAAAGGGTATGACATGGGAGCTCCATCACTCTTCCATCCCCAAGTGAATCTCACTCCACCTTGAACTTAGTTCACCAATCCATCATTGAACGTGCCTATCACAGAGGTGAGCTCCAACACAGACCAAGGGCCTAGAAATCAAGATGCCCCAATAGCCCAAGACATGACAGGGGATAAGGCCATAGGAGAGAATGCTACTACCCCTCCACTACCTCACATTCCCACTCCACCAACTACTCTCCCACCTCCAATTCCTACTCCACCCCATTTCTCCCAACTCCAACACCAACTCTGCCTCAGACTACTACTCTCCCACTTCCCATACCAACTCTTCCTACACCTACTCCACCACCATCAGTCTCTTTTCCTTGCTCCATCCCAACCCCTAGAGGATCAGTAAGTGCAAAAGTTGTGTCACCTTTCAGATCCACACTTAAAGCAATGATCGGTCTTAATACAGAAGTGTTGATCAGCTCCTCAGGAGATGAAGACCAAGACAAGGAAAGACAAGATAAGGCAATAGAAGAAGAAAAGGTAGAAGAGGGAAGAGGAGAAAGACAAGGACTAGGAGAAGGAATGAATGAGGGAGAGGTTGAATAGGTAAGGGAATAGAAAGAAGGGTCAGAGAAAGAAGTAACCCTCAGGTCCCAAAACTTGGCTTCAATCCTCCATGTTGCCCCATATGAGCCAGTCACTACATTTAGTAAACCTACTTGGTTCACTAAAGAGATTCAATTGAGGAAGAGAACATACAGAGATGAGGATAAAGGGGAATATATAAATATGATTTATGTAGGGAAATCCTTCCACCAAACAAGGGTCACCATACCAGCACAGACAATATCCTATGTTACCCTAGACACTAGGGGTCGCTAGAAGGCACAATTTGCAATTCCTTCTACTAGAACCTCTTAGGCATTAGAGACCCCAAAAGATTACACATTCAAAGAGGTAGACTTGGGTGAGCCCACCAAGGAAGGGAGAAAAACACTGGCAGCCTTAGGGCTTAACCATGCTCTAGGGTTCATGAGCAAGGATGAGGAAACCATACAATCCTTGACAGAACAGAATGAAGCTTTGAAGAAGTTTGTTCACAAAATGGTTGGTCCTATTGACCCAAGTTGCCCGAAGGCCTCATTAAAGGAAGTATTAGAAAAAAGGAACACTTCAGACTTGTTGGTGGGTTTGACCCCATCCTTTATCCAGGCAAGTGCATATTGGAATGGTGATTTTGAGCAATATGGAGAAGAGGCCATCAAACGGGTATTTAAACCTTACAGGGTCATTTTTATTGAAGCTAAAAATTTAATAGAATTGATGGAGAATGAAGGAGGCTTGGATTCTAAGATAGA
This sequence comes from Thuja plicata, assembly GCA_018584345.1. Taxonomy (NCBI): domain Eukaryota; kingdom Viridiplantae; phylum Streptophyta; class Pinopsida; order Cupressales; family Cupressaceae; genus Thuja; species Thuja plicata. Next base: position 2,467,924 of record MU226185.1, on the reverse strand, counting down.
AAAATGGCAAGTCGCCTTCCAAGACCTAGAAATAATTAGGAAACAACGTTTCCAGATATTGGTAAAAATATATGAAGGCAAAGAGCTTGACAACTTTGAGATCTAGATAAAATGGATGGCCAAGATAATTAAGGTCTGTAAGAAATGTGAAGCCTCCATATTGGAAAAGCATAAAGATATCTTGGAGTGTGTAGAAGAAATAGATGTTTTCTTCACAGGAATTGGCCTTGATTTGTACCGAGATGAAGATAAACATATCTTACATCCATCAAAAGACGTGGTCTAATAGTTTAGGGATATTTTGGAAGGTATCAATACCAAGGAGGCCTTACAATAGATGTTCTATTCGAAAGAAGAGATGTTAAGGATGTCATAGCATGAAGAGGAGATCCATTTCTTTGCTTCCAAATTGACTATATTTAAAGAGAAGAAAGAATGAAAGGTCAACAAGGTAAAAAGGAAAGAGATAAACTATGAGGAAGTTTAGGAGATCATATAGAGGCTCTGGGAAGTACATCTAGAATTCTTCCCAAACTGACTCCTCAGACCCCCTAAGGATTTTGGGGAAGACAGTCTCAACACTTAGAAAATTTATTCCAAAGGAAGGTTTCAGCCTTTCAGCCCTGTCGGCTAGTACAGTTTTTGGCCTTTTCACCCTTCGAAGCATTTCAGCCTTTTGGCCTTCAAAAGAGCCAAAAATTTTATACTTCCAGAATTAGTTTGACACTTATCCATTTTTGGGTACTAAATACTTTAGAGTAGAGGTCGAGGGTTGAAATTGTGAGTGTTTCCAGTGAGATCACCTTTTTGCATGGAAGTTGAACTCCAATTCAGATTGATGATTAACTTTAGTTCATTTTTGAAGGAATAAGGGTCCCCTATCAATTCCCACCACAAGAAGAACCTCTAGTTGAAGATTCCAAGGAGGAACTCCAATAATCAAGAAGAAGACTCCAAGTTCTCAGAAGAAACCCTATCTTCTTTCTCTTTCTTTTCTTGATGAGTTTGATCCCTCTTGCATGGACAAATTTATTGTAAATGGATTTAAAATCCATGCAAGCTATTTAGTATCAGTTGGCAATAGTTTATTTTCAGCAAAGTTTTAGTTTTAGTTTCTTTTCATAAATTTAGACTCTTTGGTGCCCTAATTTCGGCATTCAAAGTTGTAGATCAAAACTCTATATATTGTAATCAAATCAATGTAATAGGGTCAGACTCTCAATGCAATAAAGATCTACATTTGGTGCTTCATTTGTGGTGTGTTAATTTCTTCCATCTATGCGAATTAGTGAATGTGTACATACATTGTTCATTATTTTCCAAGAGCCTTTTGTTTTGTTGTGTTTTGAATTTGCATTTACCATAGTTGGAGTTTGATGCTGTATATCTACCTTGCTGTGATGAATGCATGGAAGGGATTATCTATTGGGCTTAACAATAAATCCATCTTGTGGGTGCGCACATCTTTGTGGCTTCACCATTTGATAGATTTTGAATATCTTGTATGAGTGAATTCATCTTCTCTCCAAACGCTTGCATCCATTTGGTATACAATTGTGACTTTGTCTGATTTATACCTCTTGGGTTTGTTCCAAATCACTCCATCATTCAATTAGAAAGGAAGGGTTTACAAAAGTTTATGTCTGTAGGATTTTGTTTAGTAATTTTTTTTATTCCTTGTTACCTTGCTCTGTTAAATTTTGTCTTAAAACTAAAAGTAATCATCTTGAAATACAAAATTACTCTTTTAGTTAAACGTAAATCTTGTTAAAACACAAAACCCCAAAAATAGTACTAAAGATTTTTTTGCAGTTTGATGTCTTGAATGTACCAGCAAAGGCCTCATAAAAATTCACATTTATCTTCAATTGAGTAACCAAGCAGGTTGTGACCCGACCCCAGAGAACCTTGGGAATAACTTCGTTATTCTTTCAAGAGAGGAAATCAAATCTTGAGTTCCTAGGAAGTTGGCTTATGTAAAAACAATGCTCAATAGAAGTGGCGCTAGATGGAGGGAATCAAGACTAAAAAACTAGAAAATATTGGATCCTTTTCTCTGGAGTGGTTCGAGCGAGTGCTTAGATCATCTCCAAAAAGAAGCGAGTTCATTGAACTCACTCGCCATCATAGACCTCGCAGCGACAAAGGGAAAACAAGAGAGAACTCCTCTCACCATCCCATTGAGTCACAGAATCCACTTGGACAACAATCATACATCACTATCCTGATTGTTCCCATAGCCATAGATCAAAATTAGTACTTGCAAAATCAAAATTTACAACAACCTCATCTAATGGCTTTCTTCACTAATGCACAAAGTTCACCGTTGAATTTCATTGGACAACTCCATGAACTGTGCAAGAATTTGGAAAGGTTTTGCACATGTTTCATATATGGCGAATCAAGAACAATAGAAGAGCACATCTGTGCCTTTAAATAAATTTGCAACCGCAAGGAGGTTTCCCACCAGGACATTGTTTTTCATCTTTTCCCTTACACCTTGGGAGAATTTGCATAAAATTGGTACCTTAATTTACCAAGGGGGTCTATCTTTGCATGGAATGAATTTGAAACCAAATTTCTCAACCAATTCAAATTATACATGGATCCAACTACAATATGCCAGCAATTCATTATAACAAGAAAAGATCCTAAGGAGCCCATCGCCATGTTCAACCATCGCTTCCATAAAATGCATGAAAAGTTGGAAGCTCCTTAAACCATACAAGAGGCAACTGTCATATAATTTTATCTTAAAGCTTTAGACCCCTTAACCTCAATTTTACTAAGAATACTTCCCCCTGTAGATAGAGACACAATGGAAAAGGTGTACAATGAGGCCATTACATTTACACAGCAAATGGATCCACAAGAAGGGAACTTCACAGTCATGTACATCAGTAACAACACCACTTCCCCACATCCTTTTGCAAAAAATAGTTAAACTCTGGCCACCCACATGCCCTAAATGAATCCAATTCCACTACAACCATTCACAGCCATACCACCATCCATCACCTACCTGGGCTATGAATCCGATAAGGAAGTATTTGTAGAGAAAAGAGTTGTGCCCCAAACCAAACCTGATACCCTCATGGCTTCTAAGCTAGACGTTGTGAAGAAAACCTTGTCACAAATCACAAGTGAGCTCACCAAGATGAAGTTAAATCCATCCCAAAACCAAGGTGGATACCAGAGGACATATGTTGGTCTGAATGCCTATCCTCAGAATCCAAATTGGAGTTTCAATACCTACAACAACAACAATACATAAGAGAAATCATTGGGGTAGAAGAGGCCCAATAGACCATGGAACACCCAACCAAAAAATGGTAGCATCCCCATGGACAATACAAACACATATGAAGCTTCAGAAGAAAAAAAATTTGGAGATCCAAACTCATACCAAAGCCATGAAGGATATGGAGGTAACTCCTACAACCATCATACTCAGAATCCCGATGAGCCACCCATTCAATTCAACGCCATGATGTTCAATTCTTACAAGTGTAGAAATGGAGAAGGTTTGGATAAATATGGAAGAGAAGAAGAGTTTGTGTTCCCATTTCAAAAAGATGATGAACTTGAATACTCTGAAGTACATGCCTTCCAAAATGATCACCAAAATTTGTATAATCTACGAAGCAGGAAAGAACCTCTCACTGACGGTATACATCCTAGTAAACAACTAGCTCCCCCATATCCTTGGGCTAGCAACAACCCCATGCCTCCTAAAGGGCCGAATGCTCCTATGACTCCTCCCCCAAACACATTTGTTGGTTACAGGAGCGCAACATGGTCAAGTGAAAAATATAGTGCAGTTGAAGAGTTGAAGAAGACCAAGGTGAACATATCTATGTTTGAACTACTACAAGGTTTCCCATCTCAAAAAGAACTCCTTTTAAAGTCTTTGGACCATTCAAAGCAATTTCCATCAACTAATAGTACAAGAGAACCCACATCCAATGTCAACACTTCTGAGGCTTTTCCCATGATGTTCAAAGACAAGATGGAGGTACCACCATTTCTACTCAGTTTGCGGATGTTTGGGAATAATTTACACAATTGCTTGATTGATTTAGGAGCATCATGCAACTTCATGCCCTTGTCAATTTGTCAAAAACTGGGGATGGTGCCCCAATAACCAACCGGGTAGTAATACAACTCGATAAAAATGAAGTCACAGTAATCGGCGTGCTCAAAGATGTACATATTCAATTGGTTGCAGATCTAAGGATACAAGAGTGCATTGATGTGCATATAGTAGACATCCCTAAAACCTATGGAATGTTGTTAAGCTAGGAATGGACCAAATGTCTAAGGGGATGGTTTTCTATAGATTTCACTCAAATCTGGTTGCCATGGAGAGGATTGAACAATCAGATCAAGATAGACGCAGAACCAAACTTGAAAAAGATGATCACAAAATATAATTCTCCTAATGAAGTTATGTTCACACAAACTAACTTAGGCACTTATCGGATGGATGACATCCTCATGTTTCAAATTTGAGAAGGAGAAGAGTCAAACCATAGTCCCGTCTAGGGCCTTCTAGAGTTACCCATCTGTGATGACGTCTTTAGAAGTTTTATTGATAGTACTACATCAAGCTTGAGGCATCTAGGATGGGATGATGATCCCAACATCTTTTTACTATCTTGTTACTACCAGGTTACTACCAATTACACCAATAGGTCATCTAGAGTTCACATGCCCCAGATCCCAGGAGACATTGTCATGAATATTAGCCCAGATCGCCCTACCAAAGAAGGTACTAGAAGAACCTATAATGGAAGAAGATAGCTTTGAGGTGGCAAATAAGAGCAGCACCTTGCCAGGGGAAGAGAGCCTAGTCAATTTGGAAACTCCAAACCAAATTCAGGATAGTGAGTCAGACCCCAATAGCAAAATCCCTACCCTAAACATACTTAGCAACTGGAGCACTTCAAATTATGGAGCATTTCCTCCCTACAAGGGGTTACTAGAGGATGGAAATAGTAAATATGTTGAAATATCTAAACCCAAACCTATCCAGAAGATAGGGAAAGAAGAGTCAACTTCCTCAGATAGTGATGAAGGGAAGGAACAAAAGACTAAAACCACGGGTTTCACCAAGAAGGTCCCCACCAAGTCCAACCCTGCTAAGCAACAACAGATATGGAAATTACACTTCGACGACTCTAAGTTTAAACAAGGAGCAGGTGCAGGGATCGAACTCATAAACTTGAGAGGTAAGTCTTTTTATGTTGCATACAGATTACAATTTTTATGCACTAACAATGTTGCAGAGTATGAAGCATTGATCTATGGACTCCTCATGGCCTATGAGAAAGGAATAAAGGCCTTAACGGTGGAAGCAGATTCACAATTGGTCATTAAGAAATTCCACAGTCAGTATTCTTGCAACGATAAGAGGCTCTTAGCCTACCGAAACAGGGCATGGGATTTAATCAGTGACTTTGAAGCCTTCAACATCCAATCCATCCCATGAAGAAAGAATGTTATCACTAACGCCCTAGCTGTATCCATCAGTTCATTACATCCAATGGAGAAGTCCAAGATAAAGAAGTTTTCAGTTGACATCATTGCAGTGTCGGTCATCCTAGATAACATCACTAATTTCTAAGTCTTCCAAGATGATCAACACATCCTTGAGTTCATCATGTGTGCTGGTATATTCAAAAAATAGATCATAGATGAAAGGAAGGAAGGAAGAACAAGAAGAAGCATTCGACCCTGAGGATCTTGATGACCATGGTATTATAAACCTAAGGACCAATGCTATACCAAAAGGGGATGGTAGAGCTGGAAAGGATTTTTGATAGTGATGTGACTGCCATAAAGAGACACCCAAACATAACTCTCGATGGCAAAGAGTGTGAGACATACAACCTTGGTACAGAGGAAGAACCAAAAGAGGTTCACATCGACAAAGTGGGTACCAAAGAAGAAAAGGAGAAAATGGTCCAACTCCTCACCGAATATCAGGATGTCATAGCTTGGAGCTATGAATAATTGAAGACATATGATACCTCAGTCATAGTACACAAAATGCCTCTAAAACTAGATTCCAAACCCTTTAGCCAATGCCAAAGGCTCGTGAACCCTACTATAGAGCCCTTAATCCAAAAGGAAGTCTAGAAGTTACTAGATGCCAGAATCATTTTTCTAATTCGACATTCCATGTGGGTCGCAAACTTGGTACTAGTAAGAAAGAAGACTGGTGAGATCAGTTTATGCATGCACTTATGGAACCTGAATAAATCCTCCCAAAAGGACAACTACCCACTCCTGTCTCTCGACAAAGTATTACAGATAGTCAATGGATCCAAAATGATGTCCTTCCTATATGGTTACTCAGGATATAATCAAGTAATGGTGCAGGAAGAGGATAGGTTGAACACAACATTTACAACAAAATGGGGAACCTTCACCTACCGACGGATGCCCTTCACCTTGATAAATGTCGGGGCCACTTTCCAAAGGGAAATGGACATAGCTTTCAAAGGGTTAGTTGGGAAGTACATTATCATTTACATGGATGACCTCACCATATTTTTAAAACAAAGAGATGACCACATAAATGATCTCATAAAATGTCCATAAAGGTGCAGGAGATATAGGATTTCTCTCAATCCTAATAAATACATGTTTGGGGTAACTGAAGGGAAGCTATTGGGACACATCATTTTAGAGGATGGGATAGTCATAGACCCCAAAAGGCTAGAAGCTATCCTAAATTTGATGCCACCCCAAAACCGCAAATAGTTGAAATCTTTCTTCGGGAAGATTTACTTCATAAGGAAGTTCATTAGTAGCTTCGCGGAGATAGTAAAGCCATTAAATGACATGCTCAAAAAGGATGCCAAGGTCAAATGGACTATCCAAGTAAAGAAAAATTTTGAGGAAATAAAAAGTGCCATCACCTCGGCCCCAGTCCCCATCAGTCCTAAATATACCATACCCTTCAAGGTCTATTCTTTTTTTTTCAAACACTCATGTACATGCATCCTAATGCAGAATAAGGACAGTGAAGACAAAAAGCCTATAAGGATGTTGAGATTAGGTACCCCAAATTGGATAAACAGTATGTTTCCCTTGTCAAAGTAGTAAAGAAATTTTGACACTACATCTTGAGGAGCAAGGTCTTCAGGATAGTCCCTGATGTGGTTGTCAAATCTCTTTTGATGCAGAATGAGTTGGGAGAGCGAAGAGGAAAATGGATGGAAATCCTCCAAGAGTTTGACCTAGAGATGCAACTGATGAAATTAGTGAGAGGCCAAGGCCTGACAAAGTTGATCTCTAAAGTTGAAGAAGGTCCGGTGTGTCAGACCTACATCAATCAAGGTGTAATTACCGATATATGGTACCAAGACATAGTTTACTACCTCCTACAAAATTGCTACCCAGAGGGGATGAATGGTTCATAGAGAAGAGCTCTAAAAAATAAAAAGTAGCTCCTACATTCTAAAGAATGGCTAGTTGTATAAACACAATTATGAGGTTTTGTACCTCAGGTGTCTGGATAGGCTGGAGGCAAAACACATCCTAGAAGATTTTCATGACAAATATGGGACCGGGCACGGTTCAGCTGAAGAAAATTCTCACCTAATCTTGAGAGTGGGACATTTCTGGCCAACAATATTAAAATACACTCACAAGCACATGAGATCATGCCACACTTTCCAAATGAGTGCAACCCGGGAGATAAATCCAGCAATGCCCCTATAGCCGATATATAAGGTATGTCTGTTCACCCAATGGGGCTTAGATTTTGTTGGATTTATTAACCCCCCTTCATCTACAGGATAGAAGTTTATTCTGACAGCCACTGATTACTATACATGTTGGATGGACGCTCAAGCTCTAAAAAATTGCACCATGGAGGTCGTAACCAAGTTCTTAGAGCGCATCATAACTAGGTTTGGAATGCCATTATATCTAGTATGTGACAATGCTCCCTCTTTCTCCTTTGCCTTGCTTATGAAATGGGCCTTCAAAAACTAGGTAATCCTCAAATTCTCCTCTAATTATTATCCATAAGGAAACGGAGTAGCAGAGTCTACCAACAAGAACTTGACAATAGTGATCAAACATCTCCTAGACGACAATCCCTGGGATTGGCACACACAACTGAAATATGCCCTATGGACCGATCGGGTGAGGATCAAGAACACTCTGGGGACATCCCCATATCAATTGGTTTATGGCTTGCAACTAGTCTTCCCTATGAACTTGAAAATCCCAATTTTGAGATTTATGGACCAGTATGTGGGAGGTGAAGATCGACTACAATTCACACTCATGAATCTCCTCAACCTAGAGGAGAAATGAACATTGGCCCTGGAGCATGTGTCAAAGAACCAGGCCATTGTCAAGAGGTGGTTTGACAAGAGAGCCACCATTAAATCCTTTAGGATCTTTGACCTTGTCCTCATGTGAGATAAGGCAAAAGAAAAGTCGGGCAGCCACACCAAATTCCAAAAATTGTGGACAGGCCCTTATCAGATATCAAAAATCTTGGGGGAGAACACTTTTAGGATCAACACCTTAGATGGAGATTTGACCCCATTTCTAGTCAATGGGAAATTTATCAAACATTATTTTGGATCCTAAGCGGGACTGTCTTCCGTCCCCTGTATCATAATCCTTTTTGCTTTCTTTGCTTTCTTTTTTTCTTTGTCATCCCCACTGTCAGTCCTTTCTTCTTTCCGTGGTCATTCCTCCTTCTTGTCGGGGATTATTTTTCTTTGGTTCAAGTGTGTCTCAGATTCATTCCAACTGGTTCCTAAATAGGAGTAGAGGTTTTGCTTAGTCAAATTATCCAAGGAAACATACAATGCAGAGAACACTCCAAAAGACAAATTGATGGAATCTATCATTGGCAGACAGGAAGAGATTGAAAGCTCGGTCATCCTAATCACCAAAACACATTAATAAATGGCACCCAAGAACATTGGTTTCTAGAGTGTTCATCAGTTGCAATCAACATTAGTGCATGGATTTGGGTACCCACCGATCCTAGAACTCAAGTCTGAATGAATGCAAAGACAGTAGCAAAAGAAAAGAAGAGAAATAGCTGAAGAAAGAAATTAAGAACACACAAAAAGAAAAGTGGCCCGAAGTGGTCACGAGTGTGGAATCTGGGTAGCGCAGCCTAATTGCTACTCAGATCAATCGAAGAAGAAAATAGGGACCTGAATGCATGAAATAAACATACATCCAAGCGGGATACATTTCATGTACCTAGAAAAGATAAGAACAATTATCCAAAGAACAATAACTCTCAAGCAAAAGCCTACAGCCCAGTAGACAAAGCAAACTAGAGTGACTATGACAATCTCTACCAAGGCTATGAACATCCGATTGGTAGTATAGTAAGGTTATACTTGGGATTTGGGGAAAACTTTGTAGGGGCTATGAATGTCTAACTAGAAGTAAATCTCTTTCTGGGAAGCCCTGAAGCTCTTTCTGGGAAGCCCTGAATCTCTTTCTGGGAAACGCTGGTCTACATGGTGAAGGTTGGGAATAGTTGATGAACATTTGGGTTACCGCAATCAAAGGTCAAGGAATAAACACATGTGAACACACACTAGGGAGACCAACAGAAACTTTAGATTTGGAAGTCATTGAGAGATTGTTAACTCATACATCTCTTGGTTTTTGTTCTATTGAAAAATTAGAACCTGGAAGAGTCTTGACGATGAAGAAATGCCTTGGTCATTCCTCCTTTTATCGGGGATATTTTTTGTGGGTCCACAACACGCACCCCATTTTGGTCCTCTGGCCATGGGGACCTCCCTTTTTTTGTGTCTTTTGGTCTTTTAAGTTTTCCCCCTTTCCCAATCCCTCATAAATGGGTCTCATTATCAGCTTGTTGAACAAAATCAAGACACTTTTTTGGCCTTTTCGCCCTTTTGGCATTTTGGAGGACCTTAAGTCCTCCGAAATTGTGAAATGGCTAAAAGGTCAAAGCTCATCCCTTTCATTGTTTTCAGCCTCCAAAACCACTGAAAGGCTGAAAGTATCTACCTACAAACTTTTTGGTGTTTCGGATGCTGAAACATCGAAAAGTGTTGATGTCCCCCCACGGGCTATATAAGGGCTTAAGGCCCTAAAATGGCATTCACTTTGCATTTTCTTCTCCAGCGTCTTCTGATCTCCTCATGACTTTGTCATTCCATCAATTTCACTCCTCTTGGCTGATTGCTCTACATCTGCGGTCTCTTGCCCCAGTCTTCCACTCCTAGCTCTTGAGGTAGGTTCGCTAGGTCATTTTCCTTATTTTTTGCTGTTAGGTTTAGGTTTTCTTTTATATTTTGAGGTTTTTTTGGTTTAGTGTGCCTCCCCCCCCAAATCCTTAGGGTTTTCTTTGTACCCTTGGCCTTGCAAGGGAGGCCTCTCCTGGTCTCATCATTTATTTGTGTTGTTCATGTTTGCCCCCTTCGAGTTTTCTTTTTTCTTCTATCGTGAACTTTGTTGCACATTTTTAGCCTTTGAAAGGCCAAAATTTGGGCCGGGTCTCTGTCACCCAAGAGCTCCTCAAAGATTTGGCCTTTTCAGCATTTTAGACCTCTGAGATGTCCAAAGTGCCGACAATTCTGAATCCCCGTAGGTGTTGTCTTCCTTGCAGATTTTGGACTTTCAAAGTTTGAGATCCCATTCGTACTTTTAGAGTCTGAATAACCCTTTTGGACTTTCATACGCAGAGAAGTCTGACAGGTCTCGCTCCTCATCGCTGACTGCTTTTTTGTGCTATTGGCCTTTTTAGACTCCCAACTAGTTTTCGGCGTCTGAAATCTCAAAAAAGGTCAAAAGTGCAAAATTTGCATTTTTGGCTACTTAAAGAGCTTTTTAATTCTATTTTCCTAGATTATTCAACTCTTTCCTTTTTTAGTTTCTTCTTCAAATAAAATGGTGATACTTGCACCCTCCTTGCAGGAATGCCTGAGAAATGGACTGCATCACCAATGAAGTACCTATACAAGGGGAACACCCCCCTTCAAATATTGGCAACAAACACATTGAGATCACTGATATTGACATCGGGAATGTAGATTGGGATCATTTCCTAACAAGATGTTCTCAACCAGCAAGGAGAACTGAGGACTGAACCTCACTAGTCTTGTCTGGCCTAGTCAACGCAACAGCCCACCCAGTGGCTGTCACATCATCTGATTTGATCATGACCTTGGAAAACTACTACAATCCAGATAAAAGGGTGGTCCAAAACGTAGAGGGATAGGTGGTACTAGAAATTAGACCAAATATCATAGAAGAGGTCTTCCACCTCCAAAAAGGCATAGACAAGTTCTATGACTTCTTCGTCAAGAAAGGAAATAGATGGTTCAACAATAAAGGGGAAGAGGCATATGACATTTTCAATAAAAAAATACCTTGAGAAACCTCTCCTCAAAAACAAATTGGATAAGATAAACCTCAGGAGGGGGTACATGAAAGATGATATCCAGGTAGCAATAACACTACTAAGCTAGGTATATGGACTACCTTAGTCTATCCAGTTGGAGAATTGAATGATACTACTAATAGAGAAGATCAGGGGTCATAAGTCTAGGTTTTATTGGGGCACCATCAGTAGTGACAGGTTGGATGAATATTTGATTGCAGTAAAGTACAATCCAAATTCTATATAAGTACCTATGTGGTGTGCTTATTAGCAGCACAGGGAAACTACCCAAGACTCACCAAGAGGGGAAAAATAAATGATCTAAATGTCTAGCCCCACATTGTATACCCACAGCTGGTGAAAAGGACAAACATGTCAGAGGAAAACCCTGACTAAAGGATAGTCAATGATGCCTTCATCTTCACAATCATCTGATCCATTGAAGGTGATTTTACAAAGAGGATGTCAGAGGAAGTAGTTGAAAGGGTGAGGGCCATTGGGGCCTACTACATACAATATAAGACACTCACATACATCCATGTGGTAGGGTCTACTTTGAAACCTAAAAATTTACCCAGATATCCATCTGATTGGATAATCACTTTAGAAATGGCCAAACAGCTTGCTTATTCCTATGAGCATATAAATCACAAGAAGAAACATTGTTGGGACTTTCCTATTACTCTGGGCCCATACACTCTATAGGATATGAAGGTTTGCAAATCATTGGCCTTCGAATGGGATGAATGCCCACTTCAGCTTTAAAAAATAGTTCAGCCCAGGTTCAACCCAATAGGTACATACAACCATATCATTGGCAGGTTCTATATCCATGAACCACATCTTAAAGATCACTGGATCAATTTTTTAGATTATCATGAGGTCAGGATCAGGGACTATTGCAGGATGTCCCTTACCCTTGCACAAGATACTTTGAAGACCTCAATTCCCCTTAAGTTTTTGGAAAATTATTCAGATGGGATATTAGAGGCAATTTACACTTTGGATGACATATATGACATGCCCATCATGAATGTCGAAGTTGATAAAGATGATAATGATGACATTGAGTTCTGATTTAGGCATGTTCTCCGAACAACTAAAACTTGGATCCAAAGGCCTTATAAGATGGATCCAATCTTGGTGAAGACATTAATGGATCCACCCAAGAAGGCGGATAAATAGAATGGGGAGAAAAATACAGTGCCACAATATAAGAAAGTGCCACCACATAAACCAAGCATGGTTCATGGCCATGAACGCGCGATAGAGTATGGGTCAAATCCAAGGCATAAAGCTCCAAAGACTAGGATGACTAGCCAATAGATCCTCTAGTGCAACTATCATAGGCCCCACAAGATGAAGACCCTTCCACTTCTAGCCAATCTCCTCCTACTACCGAAAAGGGTAAGAAAATGTATAAAAGGAAGACATCTTCTACATCTCCCCAACTAGAAACCTTACAGGAGGAACCAGAAGAAGAGGAAGAAGTACCTCTGGTCAAAAGGACAAAATCTCAAAAGAGAAAGGAAAAAGAAACTACCAGGAAACATAAAGAGGACCCTTAGGAACAAGACAATCCTTTGGAGGCCATAGGATCAGATGAATTCTAGATATCTTACTTTGAAGATCTAGAGGGCTTTTCAAACCAAGGGAAAGACACATTAGATTATGAAATAGGGTATGACATGGGATCTCCATCACTCTTCTAGCCCCTGGTGACCCTCTTTCCACCTCCCACTCTGTTCATTAATCCAGCACTGAATGTGCCTATCACAGAGGTGAGTTCTAACACAGACCAAGGGCCTAGAAATAAATATGCCCTAATAGCCCAAGACATGATAGGGGATAAGGCCATAGGAGAAACTCCTGATACCCCTCCACCACCTCAAATTCCCACTCCACCAACTACTCTCCCACCTCCAATTCCAGCTCTACCACCATTTCTCCCAACTCCAACACCAACTCCGCCTCCAACTACTACTCTCTCAGTTCCCATACCAACTCTTCCTACACCTACTCCACCACTATCAATCTCTTTTCCTTGCTCCATCCAAACCCCAGGAGGGTCAGTAAGTGCAAAAGTCATGTCACCTTTCAAAACCACACTGAAAGCAATGACCGGTCTTAATACGTAAGTGTTGATTAGCTCCTCAGGAGATGAAGACCAAGATAAGGAAAGACAAGATAAGGCAGCAGAAGAAGAAAAGGTAGAAGATGGAAGGGAAGAAAGAGAAGGACCAGGAGAAGGAATGAATGAGGGGGAGGGTGAATAGGGAAGGGAACAGGAAGAAGGGTCAAAGAAAGAAGTAACCCCAGGGTCCCAAAACTTGGCTTCAATCCTCCATGTTGCCCCATATGAGGCAGTCACCGCATTTAGTAAATCTACCTAGTTCACTATAGAGATTCAGTTGAGGAAGAGAATTTACATAGATTAGGAAGAAGGGGAAGATACAAATATGGCATCTGTAGGGAAATCCTTCCACCAAACAAGGGTCACCATACCATCACAGACAATATCCTATGTTACCCAAGACACCAGGGGTTGCTGGAAGGCACATGTTGCAATTCCTTCTGCTAGGACCCTCTTAGGCATAAGCGACCCCAAAAGACTACACATTCGAAGCGGTAGACTTAGGTGAGCCCACCAAGGAAGGGAGAAAAACACTAGCATCCTTAGGGCTTAAGCATGCTCTAGGGTTCATGAGAAAGGATGAGGAAACCATAAAATCCTTGACAGAACAAAATGAAGCTTTGAAGAATTTCATTCACAAAATGGTTGGTCCTATTGACCCAAGTTGCCTGGAGGCCTCATTATAGGTAGTATTAGAAAAAAAGAACACTCAATACTTGCTGATAGGTTTGACCCCATCCTTTATCCAAGCAAGTGTAGATTGGAAAGGTGATTTTGAGTAAAACAAAGAAGAGGCCATCAAACGGGTATTTAAACCAAAGTAATTTTTAATGTTGAATATTTGCCTTTTGGCAAATTCTAGGAAATATGTATCGCAGAATTGGTGAATCACGCATGTTATACAATGACCCAAATCTCCCAATCTTGACACAGAAATGGTTAAATATTAATTGGAATTACCAATAAGATTTTTCGTTTAATGAGGTTGACCAATATATTCACCTTTAACAAATCTGAAGTGGTTCTTTTAACGGTCTCTTATTCGCCTTTAACAAATCTGACGTGGTTTTTTAAGGGTCTCTTATTCACCCAGGGTATTAATTATGAATTACATGTAAAATTTAAAATAGCCAAATGGTTTATATTTTTATCTTAACCATGACCTATTTTGCCACCCATTAAATAATAGGTTTATAGACCACGACCTATTTCGTCAACCGTTAATTCATTGTTATATAGACCACGACCTTATTTCGCCAGCCGTTAATTAATTGTTATATTTCCCATGACCTTATTTTGCCAACTGTAAATTAATTTCTATTTTTCCCACCACCTTATTTTGCCAACCCTTAATTAATTATTATATCGCCGACGACCTTATTTCACCATCCGTTTGTTAATACTAGATTCAGGTCGGCCCATATTCGCCAAAAGCCTAGGAATTAAAAAAATGGAAATTTGAATCATGGATTGATATAAATTAATATGAGATTTGTTAGTTTTTAAGTAAACAGATGATTCAGCATTTTAGAGAATAAGAATTCAGAGGCTGGACCAAGGTAAGCAATTATTTGTTCATATTTCACAGTAAAAGTATTGCTATTAATTTCCTAGTGCCTAGTGAGAGGTCAAGATGTCAGATAAGGGTGACTATCCTGAGTATCGTCAGGCTGTTGAAGGGATTGAGATGTCAGGGGAGGTTGAACTTGAGACTCAGACTTCTCACTGTGCTCAGGGAAGTGAAGGGATTGGAAACCTAGACAAGGTTAAGACTCCTGATCGTCAGGGTAGTGAAGGGTAGGCTAAGACTCCTCAGGGAAGTGTAGGGTTTGGGAGTCCATCAAAGTGCCCAAAAATTAAAGATACTACCATAAAGGCTTTCTTTGGACTTGGCAATGTTTCTGTGCCATCAACTTCTGCAATTCCAAGTGCAAAAGCCATTCACAGTAGCTCACCAGTACCACTACCACAACTTCCACAAGCTGGGATTGTCATTGAGTTAAATGAAAATCAAAATTCTTAAAATGAGGATAACAATGGTGGCATGACAGAAGATGTTATAAGGGATGCCCAGAACCAGTTGGATGAAAATTTTGGTTAAAAGGTATTTATACACTGTATACTTATTACCTTTTAGTTATTACTATAAGTGAACTTGTTGGACTTGAATATTGACAATTTGACTCATATTACAATTAATAAGTATTGTTCATGA
>MU226185.1:2433064-2451019 GCA_018584345.1 Thuja plicata | reverse complement strand
CTTCTTACCATCTCCGCTATCATCTAATCGTGTCTCTTTTTCGCTACATGTAAATTAGAGGCCTTTGGAACCCTTCCAAAGTTACGGTGACGGTCTTCTTAACATCTCCACTATCATATAACCTTGCGAAGTCCCGCACAAAGCCTTTCATAACTTCTGAACTGTTAAATCTTCTAGCTGATTAACCTTTCCAAAGTTACACCAATCTTCCAAATGCTTCATCACAAATTTGTAGCCGCCAAACTATCCTTGAGACTCTGAGAGCAACTTGAACTCACAAATAAGCACACAATTACCTTGTAACTGATATGTTTAACATGCCTTACAGTTTAAACATACAAAAGTTGAATGAAAATTAAAGAAGACATTAATGATTTGAGATTGGAAATTCCATTGTAATTTTATTAATAATATTATGACTTCAATACATTCAAAATGACTATAAAATTTAAAACTAGATACAGTCACACAATTCAAAATCCTGCCTTGTAGTTTTGATTTTACCATCCTTTTCAATATAATACAACTTGCTATTTATAGATAGCCTTAGTCATCTTGGAATCCTTCAAGAATCAAGGATGCAACAAGCTTTAGATGACTAAGCTATAGGACAAATTTTGGACCTCCCAGATAAGACAAAATAGCAGGCGGAGAGAATAACCACTTTTATACAAGATATTGTTAATGTTTTGTCTTAGGACCACTTGAAAGCTTGTAACTACTTCAAAATTGTTAGGCCTTACTGCCTTTTTTTGCTGGATCAACTGCCTTATATTTGTTTCTCCAAGAGGTAAACACCTCATCACTTGGCCACTTGAAGCTGATAACATCATCCTTTTGGCTACTGAATTCCTCCCAACTAACATTGGCCTTTTCAACCTCTGCCTCCCAAGATTCAAAAAAATCCCCGGTTTTGGTGATGACCTCAATGGACGTGACAAACCAACCTATATTTTCCAATGCGATAATACTGTTTGTCCTATTAGTCAGTGCTTCATTCAATTGTCTTAACCACAGGGCTTCATTCTTTATGTCTCCATCTTTGTTGAACATCTTAGGAAATAGATCATATTTGCACTTAGAAAATTCTCTCCTTATAGTCTCCACCTTTTGGATAACCAGGCTTCTCTTGGCATCTACGTTTGTCATCAACTTAAGGCACTTATGGGTATTAGTCAGGGTGATATCAATGTTGTTCTGTTCCTTGGAAATAGAATAAAATGATTTTATCTCAGCTTTCTTTACTTTCCAATTGTCCATAATCAATCCCCAGTGTTCTTTACCTTCATCATGTCTATCTATTATGCTAGCAATCTTTTTTCCCATTAGATATATAGTTTTAATACTATAAATACTGTATTTTATTCGCCAATATATATATTTTTATTAAAAAATAATGTTTTTCATTCGCCATTATATATTTTTTATACTATCAATACTATTTTTCATTTGCCATTATGTAATTTTAATACTATCAATACTATTTTTTATTCGCCAATATATAATTTTAATACTATAACTACTATTTTTCATTCGCCATTATATATTTTTTATACTATCAATACTGTTTTTCATTCGCCATTACATAATTTTAATACTATCAATACTATTTTTTATTTTCCAATATATAATTTTAATACTATAAATACTATTTTTTATTCACCAATATATATTTTTAATACTATAAATACTCTTTTCTATTCGCCAATATATATTTTTATACTATTCATATTGTTTTTTATTCACCAAATGAGATTGTTTTTTTTACTTTGAAAAGAAAAAATTTTGCCAATAAAATTAATCATTTCCTCTGTAATTTTCTAAATTTTGCCAATTTTTTACACCTTTTTTGAAGGTGGGGTTTCTTAAAGATTACTCTGATTTAAACCTTACAGGGTCATTTTGATTGAAGCTACAAATTTAATAGACTTGATGGAGAATGAAGGAAAATTAGATTCTGAGATAGAGAAATGACAAGTCACCCTCCAAGACCTAGAAATAATCAGGAAACAACATTTCCAAATATTGGTAAAAATATATGAAGGCGAAGAGCTTGATAACTTAGAGACCTGGATCAAACAGATGGCCAAGATAATTAAGGTCTATAATAAATTTCAAGCCTCCATATTGGAAAAGTAGAAAGAGGTCTTGGAGTGGGTAGAAGAAACAGATGTTTTCTTCACAGGAATTGGCCTCGATTTGTACCAAGATGAAGATAAACATATCTTACGGCCATCAAAATAAGTGGTCCAACATTTCAGGGATATTCTGGCAGGTATAAGTACCAAGGAGGCTTTACAATAGTTTTTATATTTGAAAGAAGATATTTTAAAGATGTCAGACCATGAAGAGGAGATCCAGTTCTTTGCTTCTGAAATGACTATATTTAAAGAGAAGCAAGAACGGAAGGTCAGTAAGGTAAAAAGGAAAGAGATAAACAATCAGTAAATTTAGGAGATCAAATCAATGTAATAGGGTCAGATTCTTAATGCAATAAAGATCTACATTTGGTGATTCATTTGTGGTGTGTTAATTGCCGCCATCTATGCAAATTGGTGAATGTGTGCATACATTGTTCATTATTTTCAAAGAGCCTTTTGTTTTGTTGTGTTTCAAATTCACGTTTACCATAGTTGGAGTTTGATGTTGTCTATCTACCTTGTTGTGATGAATGTGTGGAAGGGATCATCTATTGGGCTTAATGATAAATTTGTCTCGTGGGTGTGCACATCTTGGTGGCTTCACTATTTGATAAATTTTGAATATCTTGCACGAGTGAATTCATGTTCTCTCCAAATGCTTTCATCCATTGGGTATAGAATTGTGACTTTATTTGATTTATACCTCTTGGGTTTGTTCCAAATATCTCCATCATTCAATTTGCAAGGAAGGGTTTACAATAGTTTATGTCTGTAGGATTTCGTTTAGTAATTTTCTTTATTCATTTTTACCTTGCTCCTTTGAATTATGTCTTAAAACTGAAAGTAATCATCTTGAAATACAAAATTGCACTTTTAGTTAAATGCAAATCTTGTTAAATCACAAAACCCCAAAAATAGTACTAAAGATTGTTTTGTAGTTTGATGTCTTGAACGTACTAGCAAAGGCCTCCTCATGAACATTCACATTTATCTTCAACTAAGTAACCAAGTAGGTTGTGAGCCGACCCCAGAGAACCTTGGGAATAACTTCATTATTCTTTCAAGAGAGGAAATTGAATCTCGAGATCCTATCAAGTTGGCTTTTGTAATTTAAATGCTCAACAATCAGTTCCAATGAAGTACTCTTGTCATGAAACTCTGCTCTACATCCAGTAGAAAAACAAGCCTCACAGCTTCCACTTCTCTTTCCCTTTTTAATCTCTACCACATCTTTCCAAAAGAAAAGATCTCACATATATAGCCCGTTACAATAATTCTTTAGGTCAGACAATTTAGCTTTCCAAATATACAAATAATAATATAATCTCTTGCTAAGATACAAATGATACCTATAACAAGTAAACATCAAATATAATCCATCACATATACTTCTAGATCTGCAATCCACGCTCACAATTTGTTTTACACGCTTCATGTCTAAATTCAGCCACTAGATAGGTCTCCTCTAAAATATACGCCACAACTGACATCACCAGTAATCAAACAACAATTGAACTCAACCCATTATTCCAAAATATGTCAGCTATCCACCAGTAAGCTCTCTTTATTTGAAATATCTTCGCTAGAAACATATACCCAAAACACAGGGACCTACTCTGTCCAGCATCACAGTTACAGTCCAAAAACCAGTCTTCACCAAATCAATTGTAACATCCGCAATATGCAACATAAAGCCAAGCAACCTTAGAAATAAGTTCAACACACATCCTTCTTCATATATCCAACTTCGATCATTCTGATTCATCCATACAGTGTCAGTACACTTCTTCTAGTTAAGTAACCAGTTTATCGTCTCCACAGAAACATATGTTCACATCAGTGACAAAACATGATTATTAACAGTATGATCAGTACCAAAAACTAATATCATCCAAAAATCTCCCCCTTTGGCATTGATGGAAACATATGGGAAAATCCATATGCATCAACCCAAAAGTATTCTCTTTTAATACAATCTTCTCAATATCCTCAACACAAGTCTCCCTAAAACAGTAGGGATTTTCACATAGTACTATTTCCCCCTTTGGCAGCAATGGCAAAGGGTGCCATAACTCATATGTAGTCTTCTGTAATGTGTAGCTTTTTCAAAACTTCATGTCCAATCCGATCAGGTGCAAAATCACCCAAACATACTTTAGTGTTCCTACGATCACTCCCCCTGAGGTGTAGATCCATACATCAAGTCCAAAAAATGATATAGCTCTGAAAGCCAATGGACTGATGCATATCTGCATCAATTAATTACCACTAGGAGGGTCTATCACCCCAAGCACGCTTCTAAGGTATTCAAAAGAATCTTTTGGAAAAGGTTTACTAAATATATCTGTTATTTTTTCCTTTATGCTAATGTATTCCAATTTAATTTCTTTCTCTGCTACCTACTCCCTCAAGAAATGATACTTAATGGAAATGTGCTTAGTTTATGAATGCATTACAGGATTTTTGGACATGTTTACTATTCTATTTTTATCACAGTGGATAACCATTGTTTCTTCAAAAATTATTCCAATATCTTTTAGCATTTGTTTCATCCAAACAACTTGTGTGCAACTTATTGCAGCAGCAACATATTCTGACTCAGCAATAGATTGAGCAATACAGTTTTTCTTCTTGCTCAACCAAGAAACCATCCTTTTCCCAAGGAAAAATGCACCACCACTTGTACTCTTTGTGTCATCCACATTACCTTCCCAATCAGCATCGGTATAAGCCTGCAAGGTAAAATCATCTAATTTTTCATACCATAATCCATATTCTATTGTCCCTTTCAAATATCTAAGAATTCTTTTCATAGAAGAGAAATGTGTTTCTTTAGGATCTGCCTGATATCTAGCCACAATTCCAACTACATTAGTAATATCTGGTCTAGTGTGAGTTAGATATTGTAGACCACCAATCATAGATCTATACTTTGTCTAAACAACACTTTGAGTTTCATTATTACTAGTTAGTTTGTGTCTAATCACCATGGGTGTTCCAACATGTTTACAATCTTCCATTCCAAATTTCTTCAACATTTCCTTAAGATACTTGCTCTAAGATATAAAAATTCCATTCTTACTTTGATTAATTTGCAAACCAAGAAAAATTTTCATTTCACCAATCATTGACATCTCAAATTCATTTTCCATTTCTTTAGAGAACTTCTTACTCATCTTGTCATTGCCTCCAAAAATGATATCATCAACAAAAACTTCTATAATCAAGATTCCATCTTCATCGGTTCTTAAATATAAATTATTGTCTGCATTACCTTTCCTGAAACCAAGATGAAGTAAGTACTTATCCATTCTTGTATACCATGCCCTCGGTGCTTGTTTTAGTCCATACAATGCTTTCTTCAGCTTACAAACCATGTTTTCATCATCTGTCAAAGGAAAATCATCAGGTTGCTCAATGTAAACTTCTTCTAGATCACCATTCAAGAATGCTGACTTCACATCCATCTCATAAACTTTAAAGTCTTTATGTGTAGAATAAGCGAGAATAAGTTCATAGCTTCCAATCTAGCAGTAGGATAAAATGTTTCTTCATAGTATATACCTTCTTGTTGTGAATAGCCTTTACATACCAGTCTGGCCTTGTTTCTTACCACTATTCCTTCCTCATCCATCTTGTTTCTGAAAACTCATTTAGTACCAATCACATTTTTGTTCTTAGGTCTTGGAACCAATTCCCAATATTATTTTTCTTTATTTGTTCAAGTTCTTCTTCCATAGCTTTAGTCCAAGATTCATCTCTACATGGTTCATCAATAGTTTTTGGTTCAACTTGAGAAATCAAACAATGTTTTTCTCTAGCTTTAGATCTAGTCATCATGCCCTTACTTACATCACCAATTATTTGATCTTTAGGATGATTCTTCTTTACATACCTTGGTGTCTTAGGAGTCTCAATAACCTCAATCAGTTCATTTTCAGTCTCATTGTCAACCATCAAAGGTTCTTCAGGTTCAATAGTAACCTCTTTCATTTCTGTAATCTGACCATAGTCATATATTCTTTTGTGAATCTAAAATTTTTCATTTATCCTAACATTGGCGCTTTCAATCAATTACCTCAATCTCAAATTTTAACATTTATTTGCTTTACTCTTAGTAGAATAACCAATAAAAATTCCTTCATCACTTCTAGCATCAAACTTGCCTATCTCACCATCTCTCTTGATATAACATTTACTACCAAATATTCTAAAATATTTCACAGTAGGTGTATGATCAACCATAATTCATAAGGAGTTTTAATTTTACCTTCTCTGATCTGAATTCTATTAAAAGTGTACACATCAGTACCAATAGCTTCTCTCAAATGAACATGTGATACATTACCTTCTAGTAGCATACTCCTTTCAGCATATAATATAGTTATGTTTCTTCGCTCTGCAATCTCATTCTGTTGTGGTATCCTAGGTGTAGATGTCTGTCTAAATATTCCATGTTCTTCATAGTATGAATTAAATAACTCTGATGTAAACTCACCACCTCTGTCTGATCTCAAAAACTTTATCTTCAGGCCAGATTCCTTCTCAACTTTTTCTTTAAATAACTTGAACTTGTCAAATCCTTTAGATTTCTCTCTCAAATAGGTAACCCACATCATCCTAGAAAAATCATCAACAAAAAGTATAAAGTACCTTTCACCATAGTATGATCTAGTTCTAGTAGGACCACACAGATCTGTATGCACCAGATCCAACTTCCCTTTTGCAGAATAAGCTTTTCTTTTAAAAGTGCTTCTAGTTTTCTTCCCCATAACACACTCTCTACACATAGTGTTAGATGGCTTCACAATCTTAGGTTGATATCTTACTATTTTTGTAATACTTTCCCTCATAATGTTATCAAAGTTAACATGGAAAAATCTTTTATGCCATAACCAACTATCATCAACCTTTGCAATAAAACAAGAAGCTTCAAATGTGTTCAATTCAAATACATTACCTCTAGATTTAGTACCAGATACAATCAAGTCTCTTGATTTAGTTCTGTTAGACAATTTCCCTTCAATTAATTTCAATTGATAACCCTTGTCCACTAATTGTCCAACACTCAATAGATTATGCTTAAGTCCATCAACAAGTAATACATTGTCAGTATTAGTCTTCCCATCTAGGGAAATAGATCTTATTCCAATGATAAGCTTATGAATATTGTCACCAAATCCGACAACACCACCATCATATCTTTTCAAACTCACAAACTTATTTTTATCTGTAGTCATATGATGTGAACAACCACTGTCTATAACTCATTCATATTTATTTTCAACATAGGATACTAAGGCTTTTTCCTCATGCATGGGTTCATCATCCTTAATGGAAATAAATCCAATTTCTTCATACTCATCATCATCATCAGATACACCTTCACTAGCATAATAACATTCCTTGTCTTTTGAATACTTAGACTTGAAAAAATTAGGTTTGTGCTTTGGAACTCTTGTAGGACATCTAGATGCAAAATGACCAATCTTGTTACATAAAAAACATTTCAAAGGTAATTTGCCTTCAAATTTTTGCTTACCTCTCTTTTCTCTTCTAGCAATTAGTGCCACTACTTCATCTAGCTTTCTTTCTTCTTCCTATATATGTTCCCATTCATCAACATAGACTCCAAGCTCTTCTCTTAGGCCACCGCTACTGGTGCTTGCATTTCTAGATAAGGTCTTTTTGTTCTTATGCACGGTCGCCTTGAATGCTGACTCAACCTTAGGTAAAGAGTCTCCCAATTTTGGGCCTCAAAAGAAGTTAGCTTTCTGATCAACATCTCTCTAGAAAGTTTAGTGTCAAAGGTATAATATCCTCTATACCCTGTACTTTGGTTTTGTAGATAGGTGTCAAAGATCTGAGTATCTTCGCAATCACTTCTTCCTCACTGTAAGTGCCTCTAGATTTTTTGATGTCAGTAACCACTTCTATAATTCTCTGTGCATATGCCCTAATGTTCTCATCTTCTCTCATCTTCATTGATTTCATTTTTGTCTTCCACTTTTGTAGATTTTCCTGTTTAGTAAAATTATCTCCAATATACAATGCTTCTAATATTGTCCATATCTCATGTGCAGATTCCAGGTCTTTTACTTCTATGAGTTCACCTTCAGAAAGTGCACTGATCAAGAATTCCCTTGCAAGCATATTACATGAAAATACCTTCTTTTCATCTTCAGTAGCCTTCTCTAATTCATCCTTAGTAGCTATATTTTTACTCTTCTTTATTATCATCCAGTAGTCAATTCCCAGACATAGTAAGTGTGTTCTCATCTTGTTCTTCCAACTGTCAAAGTTTTTAGGATCAATATTGGTTGTTGAGGAAACCTTGTTAAAGGTAAAACCCCGATGGGAATTAGCACCCACAAATAATGTATTGAGAGTATAGTATCACTGTTAAAATATGTATCCCTGTTAGGAGCTTATTACAACATTACAGTATATAGCCCCTGTTAGGAGTCAAGAAAAATAGTAGGCTCACTGCCTAGGCATACTGTCCAAAGAAGGTTAAAACCACCCTCAAGGATTCACTATTCGAACAAGTGTATATAGAAAATATACAATCTAGTTAACTGTCTAATAGAAACTATCTTTGCTTGGTCAGTTCCAATGAAGTACTCTTGTCACAGAACTCTGCTCTACATCTAGTAGAAAAACAAGCCTCGCAACTTCCACTTCTCTTTCTCTTTTTAATCTCTACCACATCTTTCCAAAAGAAAAGATCTCACATATATACCCCTTTACAATGATTCTCTAGGTTATCCAATTAAGCTTTCAAAATATACAAACAATTATATAATCCCTTGCTAAGATACACACGATACCTATAACAAGTAAATATCAAATACAATCCATCACATATACTTCTAGATCCGCAATCCACACTCACAATTCATTTTACACGCTTCATGTCTAAATTCGGCCACTAGATAGGTCTCCTCTAGAATATACACCACAACTGACGTCACTAGTAATCACACAACAATCGAACTCAACCCATTGTTCCAACATATGTCGGTTATCCACCAGTAAGCTCGCTTTATCTAAAATATCTTCACTAGAAATATATACCCGAAACACAGAGACCTGCTCTGTCCAGCATCACCATTACAGTCCAGAAACTAGTCTTCACAAAATCAACTGTAAGATCTGCAATATGAAACATAAATCTAAGCAACCTTAGAAATAAGGTCAACACACATCCTTATTCATATATCCAACTTTGATCATTCTAAATCATCCGTATAGTGTCCGTACACTTGTGCCAGTTAAGTAACCAGTTTGTCCTCTCCACAGAAACATATGTTGACATTAGTGATAAAACATGAATATCAACAGTATGATCAGTACCAAAAGCTGATATCATCCAACAGATAGAAGTTCTTTTAAATACAAAATTAATAAAAAAAAATAGAATTTGTCTTAGACACATATAAATTTGTTTTGAACCTTGTAAACATCTATAAAAAGATCAACTGAAGAGAAAATCTACTGAAAAAAAAATGATTCAAAGAAAAAGTACATAAATAAATCACATACAAAGTTAAAAGTTGTCTTAAATACACAATTATATTTGTGTCAAAACCCATAAAAATTTGTTAAAAGATCAACTAAAGAGAAAATCTAGTGAAAAGATTTTATTCACGGAAAATGTACATCATTGAAGCACATACAAAGTTAGAAGTCGTCTTAAACACACAGTTAATAATACAAAGTTAGAAGTTATCTTAAATAAGAAATTAATACAAATTTATAAGTTGTCTTAAACACATGATTGAATTCATGTTGAAACCGACAAAAATCTATGAAAGAATCAACTAAAGAGAATATTTAGTGAAGATATTTGATTCAAAGAAAAGATATGTTGTTGAAGCCCGTACAAACTTAAAAGTTTTCATAAACACAAAATTAATATAAAGTTATAAGTTTTCTTAAACACAATTAAATTTGTGTCAAATCTTGCAAAAATCTATGAGAAGATCAACTAACAATAAAATCCACTAAAGAGATTTGATTTAAATAAAAGGTATGTCGTCGAAGAACATACAAAGTTAGAAGTTGTCTTAAATACATAAGTAATACAAAGTTAAAAGTTGTCTTGAACACACAATTAGTTTTGCGTAGAAGCCTATAAAAGTTTGTGAATGGATCAACTAAAAAAAAATCACTAGAGAAATTTGATTCAAAGAAATGGTATGTCATTGAAGCATGCACAAAGAAAGAAGTTATTTTGAACTCGCAATTAATACACACTTCAAAATTGTCTTAAACATGAAATTAAATTTGTGTCGAAGCCTAATAAAACCTGTTAAATGATCAACTAAAGATCCACTACAAAGTTAGAATTTGTGGTAACACACAATTAATCCAAAGTTAGAAGTCATCTTATACACATAATTAAATTCATGTCAAACCCTACAAAAAATTGTGAAAGGATAAAATAAAGAGAAAACCCACTAAAGAGATTTGATTCAAAGAAAAGGAACGTTGTCAAAGCACATACAAATTTAGAAGTTGTCTTAAATATGCAACTAATAAAAAGTTAGAAATTGTCTTAAACATGAAATTAAATTTGTATCGAAGCCTCCAAAAATTTGTGAAAGGATCAACTAAAGATAAAATTCATTAAAGAGATTTGACTCAAATAAAAGGTATGTCATCAAAGCACATACAAAGTTTGAAATTGTCTTTAAAATGTAATTAATAGAAATTTAGAAGTTACCTTAAACACTTAATTAATACAAATTTAAAATTTGTCTAAACGCGCAATCAAATCGGTGTCAAAACCTACAAAAATCCATGAAATGATCAACTAAAGGGATCTGATTCAAAGAAAAGGTACATTGTCGAAAGATGTACAAAGTTAGAAGTAATTTTAAATATAGTTGAATTTCTGCTGAAATTTGAAACAAAATGTGAAAGGATCAACTCAAGAAAAAATCTAATGAAAATATTTAATTCAAAGAAAAGTCACATCGTCGAAGCATGAACAAAGATTGAAGTTTTCTTAAACACATTACTAATACAAAGTTAAAAGTTGTGTTAAATACAAAATTAAATTCATGTTGAAGCCTGCAAAAAAGTGTGAAAGGATCAATTGAAAAGAGAATCAACTAAAATGATTTGATTAAAAATGGTATGGTGTCGAAGCACGTACAAAGTTAGAAGTTGTTTTGAACACACAATTACTAAAAAAAATAGAAATTATCTTAAACACGCATTTAAATTTGTGTCAAAGCTTGCAAAAACCTGTGAAAGGATTGAATGAAGCAAAAATCCACTTAAGAGATTTTATTCAAAAAAAGGTACACTATTGAAGCACATACAAAGTTTGAAGTTATCTTAAAAACTTAATTTAAAAACGCAATAAATTGTCTTAAACATGTAATTAAATTTGTGTTGAAGCTTACAAAAATATGTAAAAGGATCAACTAAAGAGAAAATCCACCGAAGAGATTTAATTCAAAGAAAAGGTACATCCTTGAAGTATGGACAAAATTTGAAATTGTCTTAAATACAAATTAATATAAAGTTAGTTAGAAGTTGTCTTCAAATTGTAATTAAATTCATTTTGATGATAATCCTTAAAGGATCAGAAGTTGTCATTAGTATACAAGCAAATAGTTTTGGTCGGTCATAATCACTGAGCAATAGCATTCACCGAGCAATAGTGATCACCGAACGCACTGATCACTGAGCATAGTGGTCACCGAAATGTTTTGAACACTGAGCACTAGTCTACAAAGACTACCGAGCACCAGTCTAACTGAGAGACAATTTTATCACCAAGAAAAGCGGATCTCAACTACATGTCAGCTAAAGCACT
Organism: Thuja plicata; assembly: GCA_018584345.1. Taxonomy (NCBI): domain Eukaryota; kingdom Viridiplantae; phylum Streptophyta; class Pinopsida; order Cupressales; family Cupressaceae; genus Thuja; species Thuja plicata. The sequence goes on along the minus strand of MU226185.1, from coordinate 2,439,046 downwards.
TTAATCTTTAAAATAGCTTTTTGCTTATTTGGATAACCGTTTCTTGTGGATCAAGAAAAGCGTAAAGGATGGATGTAAAGGGTTAACTGATTGTATTTGTGTAAACTAGGAGATCAAGGTCAAGTTGTAAACCTTTGATCTTAGATTTTTTTTATAAGAAAAGTGTGAAACCTAATTAGGTCAAAATCTCTAGTATACATAGATGTATTAATCATCAAGAACATGAGGATTGTACTGCCAAGGACAGCTATGAATCAGATAGAGGTTTTCATGCAGAAGGACAGATAAAGAAGAATTCAGTTATGATGAACTACATTCAAGGCTATCGAGCAGAACAAAGGTATTATTCATCACAATAGGTGATACGTATGTTTTGTGAACTCAATGGATCTGTAATCAACAATGTAAGATTGTAGCAATCATTTCATATATATTTTTTACTCTCTAACAATTGTAGAAAACAATAAAATCCTTTAAGAAGGTTGACTTAGCAGTCTTATTTTAAATCTCTTAACCGAGTGCACACATACACTGTGTTGCTTAAATCTCTTAACCGAGTAGACTTAACAAGTCTGACATGTTACTCCTAATAGGGTAAGATAATAAGAAATGATCACAACTTGTAGCCCTAATAGGCACCTTCCATTTTGCAGATAGTGAAGCTTTATGGGTTTCATCCCCACCGTAGTTTTTACCTTCTAACAAGGGTTTCTTCGTTACCAAATACTTGTGTCATGTGTAAATAAGTTTCATTAATGTTTCAATGTTTGTTTACATGCATTTACATTTATGCTATGATATTGCATGAATGAAGTACAAAAGCTACAATGGTTAGTTATGCAAGTAATGAGTACTAAGGTTAATTGGTAAAAGTTTTTAAGGGTACCGATTCACCCCTCCCCTCTCAGTACATACCCTTCCATTATTCCAAAAATTGATATCAGAGCTAGATCTCTTATTTGGAAAAGTTTAATCACTTGAGAGAAAAGATCATACAATGGAAAGGTATAAGCTTGATAAAAACATTGAGAATCAGAAGTTGCAAATACATATTTTCTTTGAGCAATACAAAGAGGCAAGAAACAAAATGAAAGAGTTATTGGCTAAAATAAAAGTCATGGCATCTCACTAAAATGAAACTAACTATCATGAAGAAGAGATACCTGACCTATTTGATTCATCTAGATCTAGATCCGGTAATACATCTGACACATTTGAAGGAACCATTGAATATTTAAATGAAATCAATCAACATCTGACTAAACAAGTGAAAGTACTACAAATCGGTCAAGAGACACAGATGGTAAGGATGATTGATGTTATGAATAATGAAAGACAAGCCAAAAAAGAAAGAACTTTGGCTATTGATGATAGGAGAAAGATTACTGAAAATTTGTAAGAGAAAGAATCTAAGATACAGAGACTTACTGAACATCACATTGAGATCACCAATCAAATAGATCTTACGAGTCGTGAGGCCAATCGAGTGAACATGGCACTTGCTGGAAAATTGGAAGCTATTGGTGAACTAAAAGAAGAAAATGAGAAACTGAAGCATGAAATGAAGATTCAACAACATAATGATATGATCAAGAAAGTTGAAGACAGTACAAAAAGAATGGATGAATTTCTAAATGGACAAAGAAGACTCAACAACAATACCGGTTTAGGGTATACCGAGCATGGAGAATCATCAAACTGAGATGATCAAAGGAATGTCTACACAAATCCAAGATCAAAGAAGAGCTCATATAATTATTGTGGAAAACCAGGCTACACATCAAATGTTTGCAAGAGCAAAGCAAAAGGTATTCCCAAAACTACTTCTATATTCATAGGTAATTGTTATAATTGTAACAAACATGGACACAAAGCACATGAATGTAGATCTTAGTTGAACAAACCAAAGAAGAAATCTTACATGGAGAAACATTGTTCTACTTGCAACATGCATGGCCACACATTTCATGAATGCAAGAAAAGGATAAAGCAAGTCTGGAAACCTAAAGAACAAGAAAATGCATATCAACCAAGAAGAGTCAGTAATATATATGTTTGGGATTACAACACTTGGGTAAATTGTACAGCATGTGGTAGATATGGACATGTAGCTGCTAACTATATGATGAAATGGATAAGAAGATCTAGAAACTGAACTAACACTGGAATGGTATGCTTACACTGTCATAAGGTCAGTCACTTAAGTAAGGATTGCAGAGACTGAGTGACAAAGTCAAGCACTTTTACAAATGGAAATACTATTGAAGACATCATGAGAATGAGAAATCAAATGTGGAGGAGAGCTTCAAACAATGATAATGCTGGACCAAGCACTACAGTTGGTGACACCTCATCTAAGGGATCAGGTGATTCCACCACCCCCACCTAAGCAATACAAGTAAGTATGGAACTACACTCTACAAAGTTATATTTTACATAAGTTCCTATATTCATTAAGAATATGCCAAATTAGCATGAATGATTATGCACTATGGTATTGCATGTTATGTTTTATGAATCTAGTATGGTCAATCAATATAAACCAAGCATAAACTGCATGTCAGTGTACATGTGAAAAATAACCGAGTTGACACGATATACCGAGCATCACCAAGAAACATGTGGAAGACAACCAAGTTGACACTTTGTACCAAGTATTGTATACTCACCGAGCTGAATACTTTAGTGTGTTAACTGAGCATCTACATTTTGTCAACCCAATGGTAGGTGAAGCATTTATTGCATCACTTAGGATATATTTTCTATAAAAAGGGCAATGTGAACTCATTCCTTCACCAATCATTAAAGAGCAGATTCTAGAGTGACTCAAAGAGACTCAGAGAGATAACATTGTAGAGTGATTCACAACACCTTTAAAGCAACTCCAACAGATTTCAAGCATTCACAACAAACATCCTGTGAGTATCTATACTTACCGAGCTAGCAAGTTATTTATGAAGAAGCCCTAATTTATGAAAAATGGAAACCACTTCACGAACCTCAAAGATCAAGATGGAAAAATACAAGAAGGTCATTCTAATCAAGAACTCAACTTGTGAGGAACCAAACTACAATTTTTTCCCACAGGTTGTTGCTCAACCCAATGACAAGGGAGCATTTTCAAGTATCCCACCTAGGGTTTTACTAGTTGAAGACATCTGTGCATACATTCACTGCAAATTTGTAGAGATTGGAGAAGTTGAACTTGAAGAATATTATCAGAAGCTATGCAAGGATGAGTATAAGCACATTGAAGTGAAAGGGTTAACCAATTCCCTACTGTTCCTAAAAGAATTTAAAATAGAATGGATTCACATTGTGCTCAGCGAAGTGCATGATGGAAACATGTGGCTAGATGAACCCAAGCCAATCACAAAGGATGTGATTCATGTAGTGATTGGATACCCCATCACCGAGAAGGCAAAATCCCTAAAACACCCTAGTCACCCCGAGATTGGAAAGCTAACTAGAGCTTAATGGGATGACAGAGGCTTGAAAGAGTTCAATCGCCAACCCTGAAATGAAATTTAGTACATATGTGATTGGATACAAGATCTTTCAAGCAAGCAGAATGAATAGCGTTGCTTGTGGAGCTGTCAAAACTGCATACAAGATAGTAAAGAAAGGTGTACAACTAGACCTAGTTGAGCTACTACTGAAACAACTAGAAGAAAACATGAGAACAATTAGATCAGCCTGATCTAATACATGTAAGTTTAGTTCTCTATTAATGTGCACATTATTTTACTTCCAGAACTTCTTTCATTCCTTTGGAAATGTCACTTGGGACACCAACTGACCCATCACAACACATATTTGTGATTACATTAAATCACTAGGAGATAATTTCATTCCACTGTTGGATGCCTACTTACCAACATTCAAGAATAAGATGCAGAAGAGGATGAGAATCCCTACACAGTTGGTTGAACAATACAAGGATGAGATATGTTTTTTATTTGACACCGACACAACACTCATCAAAGCTACCAACCCAAGAATAGCATGGTTACCACCATTGGACTATGAGATTGACATAGATTTGTCTAGAAAAGCTGTTGAATCCCTACTAAACGAACTAGTTGACAAATCAATAAGAAAATTTGGTACATATGAGGAAGCCAAGTCAAGAATAAAGACTGGCTTAGTAGTCAATAAAATAGGGAAGAAACAAACACAAATGGTGAAAACACTTAAGAAGAAACTCTTGGTAACTGATGAAGAGTTGGAAAAATCAGTAGATATCACCAAGGGACAGTCACTCGTCGGTGAAAGAAAAGAATTAAGTGATTCAGAGTCTACCAAATCAGATATAGAGCAACCACAGGCCAAGAAAACAAAAACTATTAATGTAACAGCTGCATCTAGGAAAAGAAGCAAAACAACTAAGGTAGACTCACCACCATTGAAGAAGGGCACAATGAAAACATATTAGAAAATAAAATCCTCAACCGAGCAACCGATACCGAGGCAACAGAAGAGATATGTGAGAGGAAGAGAAGACAAGGATGATACTGAAGAAGCAGAAAGAGAACAAAGGATCCAAGCTGCAAAGGAAAAAATACCAAAGATAATTGATGAAATTACAGAGTCAATTATCAACATAGGTAGCATACAACATCATAAGATTAGACAATGGGAAAATCTGTCTACTGAGGATCAGTACAAAATAGAAGAGGAAATCATTAAGATGATGGTATCTTACAAATTTGTACCTCTATAATTTGTAAATCATATTCCACTGGAGCTACAAGATAAAATGTCAGATAGGTGGACATATGCATTGCATATGGAGAAACAGATAAGGGAGAAATCCCTAGTTGCATTCATGCCCAACTCCACAATTGAAGAAATTGACAAAATAATGAAGGAGTACACCAAGAAATGTTTTGCAAAAACAAGAGCATACAAGGTATTGCAAAACAAGCTTGAAGATATTGACATAGAGAGAAAGGACACAAATCTTTAATCCACCCAAGTAGGTACTAGCTATAACTGAGACTGCTAACACCGAGGAAAAGTGGTGCAGAGCACCCTAGGGTTTAGCTCAAAACCCTAGCCCCAACATTTTGAACAAGTTTTGGTACAAGTCTTTCAACGAGCAAGTCATATTTTGCCTAGTCGCTCAGTCGCGAAGCAGCAGAGAGCAGCAAAAGGAATGCATCGCACACTCATGAGCTAGTTATGTGTTAAGTCTGTTAGTGCACGAGTGCACGACGAGGAACTAGTCGCTCAGTCGCAGATGGCTAGCAAGACAAGACAGTGCGCGACAGTGCGACGAGGAGCTCATCGCCCAATCGCGAGTCAATTCACAGTCAGAGCAAACACGGTGCGACAACGCGATGGGTGATCAATTGCTCAGTCGCGAAGGCAAACAGTTCAGTCTTGGTGTGCGAGTGAGCGACATCCGACGCATCGCCAAGTCGCAAAGGAATGAATAGCTCAAGTAAAGACATAGCGAGTGCGTGACTGATCGTATCGCTCAATCACCGAGATAGGGCCAGCTCATCAGAAAGAGTAGCGAGTGCGCAACTGATTGTATCGCTCAGTCACCAATGAATTTCCAGTTCGTCCAGAAGTGCAGCGAGTGCGCGACTAACGTGCATCGCCGACTCGCAGAGTAAGGAGCAGTCAATGAAGATGCAGTGCGAGTGTGCGACTTGAGCTCATCGCTTAGTTGCAGCATAAAACGTAGCTCGTGAAAAAGTAATGCGGGTGCGCGACATGAGCTCATCACTCAGTCGCCAAGAAAAAGACAGAACAGGTAAAGACATTGCGGGTGCGCGACTTGAGCTCATCGCTCAGTCGCGAGGTAAAAGCCAAGTCAGGAAAAGACATTGCGGGAGTGCGACAAGCAGGTCATCGCTCAGTCACAGAGCAAAATGTAAAAGGTCATTTCAGCTCGCGACTACGCGATGGAAAAATAGATCAGTCAAATGGTCAAATATGTTGACGTGTCGATAGGAGAAGACATTGAAAAGT
>MU226185.1:2394891-2412674 GCA_018584345.1 Thuja plicata | reverse complement strand
AAGTCGGCCTAGGACCCGGAGATTCATTCCAGCCATAGTTTACCCACAAACTTGGAATGTTTCCATGTTTCTCCAAAAGGTTAAGTTCCTGCAAACTTAACAGGGTGCAATTTTGGTAGACAACAGTGAAATAACTAAAGATTTAGGTATGAGATATCAAGCTAGTTGTAAATAATGTTGCCTACCATCCACCCATATTGCCTACAACTAGATGATTTTGTATTAACAACCTTCTTCTTTGGCATCAAGTACACTACATGCTTTTTAATGTGACGGGGGATCACTTTGTGTTGATGGTATTTTAATGTTACGATAATGTATCCAAAAATCATAGGGAGATGACATGGACTCCAATAGGGGAAACATAAGTTATGTATGAACTAAACTCACATGTTAACAATAAAATTTAACCACTTATTTTATTTTTTCAAATATTCATATAGTATTCCTCATTATGATCATTGGAAATATCTTTTCTCATTACTTATGCTGATAGGCTTTTCCTGCAAGGTTTCTTGCATACGGACATTGAAAAACCTATATCACGGTTTAAACCACCAATTCTCCAATTTTGAACTACGATAGTGGAAACTAAGCATTCGTAAACCATGCTCAGAGATTGCATAAACTTTTGACCTGTGGATCACGTAAATGGGGGATTAGATTGTAGCACCCACTACATGTCTTCTAGGTGTATAGGTTTGCAAAAAATGCAGAAAATGATTAAGGCAACACTACCCAAAATTAATGTAAAGTGCATCCAAAATTGAAGTCCTTTGTGATCCGTATACAAGGTGTTAACCTTTTATTGTGATGCGGAAATCCTTTGCTGGATTGCTCGACTGGGGTTGAAGAGTAGGACGTAGCTGTTCATTTATTTTATTATTTTATTCTTGTTTTACAATTATTACAGGTGCCCTATTTGGCCTAAACCCTAATTTACTAAGGGAAAACATATATATTCTTTCACATGCTCATCCTCTCCAGGTTATATTATGACTTCTATGAAGGAATTTGATGATGGTAATTATTTTATGTGTAGTGCACACAATGTATTGTTAGTTTTTTTATCATGGTATGTTGTTTCAGGTACCCTGAGTGCATTTACTTCTTAACTACATCCAGACCCGCGGAAAGGGTTTTCATGAATGCAACTCCTCCTCCCATCTCCATTACAAATGTGAACAATTCACACTATTCATTTTCACAACAATCAGAAGCAATCTAAAGTTGGACAAAATATTCATTTCCTTGTAGGGGCCTGAGAACTGCATTCAGCTACTCCTCTTGTAAGTATTCACATGTGTTTAGCATTTGTTTATGAAATTTCTTCACCCTGATATATTTTTCTTAGACCATTTTTATTGGAGTTTTTTCATTGTAGTGACCAACATATTATTCTTGGAACCACCGACAAGAATGGGATTTTCCTATACAAACACTTCATCAGATCTGCACACTTCAGGAGATAGGAGAACAAGTATCTTTCAAGTGTTGGCTATGCGTCCTTTATTTTGTTTCTTTTAAAATATAAAATAAAATCATGGTTTAACTTTATTATGTATTTATCCATAGCTACACAAAGATCATATTAGTTTGTCTCTTTTGGTAGGGTTGCATACTACTTTTCCTGCAAACTCTGGCCATTTTTATCTTCCACACTAACAACATGAAAGGAAATGTGTAAGTTTTGCACATAAATCAGTGAGTGTTTACCAAGGACTCTGTGCGTGTTTGGATCATTTTCCTATGCAATATCCTTCTCTTCTATTTGAAACTTGTAGACACATGAACTGTTTGACAAAATATTGATTCAAAGATCACAGTAGGGTATTTGTTTCAAAAAGAGGCTTCCTTTATAGGTATTGTACGACATGAATTAAATACCAAACTATGAGTTTTACTATTGATAACTTGCTTCTCAAACTCCAAACTATGATATCTTTTTTGTTTTATTAAGAATAATATATGAATATAATTACACCATCGAGAGTTTAAAAGTATACCATACCCTGCTAAAACTATTGATTAATATACAAAATTACAAAAATCCCCTTAAAAAATCATAGTATCAGACTAGGGTATCAATATTACATATACACTATGAAAGGTTATATCACTCTAATGGAAACCATGTTGTCCATGGCATAGGGCCATCTACCAACTTTAGCTTCATGTTATCTTGCTCGATCACATTATATGGATTAGTCCTCCAACCCTCCGATGGAAAGGGAAGAGGTGTTGTGCTGGAAACCTGAGTGTGAGGCATAGAACTGGATTTCGAGGAGGTGCATTGTGTCTCTGTTTGCGTATAAACAATTGGGGTAGCTATTGAACCATAAACCTGTGCCAGATTATCTAGTCATTTTCCTCTAACTTATTGTTCTTTCTTACTTTCGTTGATCTGCTCCAAGATCTGCTTGAGGGTAATGTCATAGTCAAAATTCATGTTGGCCTCAATGGACATGCAACAAGGCACCTGCTCTTTGTCTAAGACACTAAGAACTTCTCTGAGAACCCTTGGTGCTTTGTGCTCCTTAACCTATACAACCAAAGTAACCTGCAAGGTAATATTCCAAGTAATGAGCCTTCGCAGAGACTCGGTAATAATTCTACCTCTAATATTCAATATATCATCATTCCTGAGATTCAAAATGTGCCAAAGGATATAAAGAGAAAGAATGGAGTAGAAAGTATTACAACATTACAACATTTATTTGGTCCCAATATAGACCCAAAATTAACCTCCAAAAAGGAGAAATTACCATTTAGTTCCAGTCCAAAGAAACTCCATACTACCTTGGCAAAGATGTAGTCAAATAAAATGTGCAAAATGGACTCAGATTCATGGCAAAAGGAGTAGGAATTTGGTTCCCCGTCAGGTTTCTTAATAGGTAACCTACGCAAAAGAAAATGCCACATGAAACACAAAATTTTAGGCTCAGCAGGGAATGTGCCACATTTTCACAAGATGTTTACTTTAAGTAGTATAGTCTAGACTAAGGTTCCATTTTGTATTAAGATGCTAAAAAATATCATTAGTCCCAAAAAGAATCTTATAGAACAATTTGGCTTTAGTATTCTAAAGGGGGTACCATCAGACCATTTAAGCAAGTCTAACCTATCCATATTAACACAACAGGGTTTGGGCAATTTGAGAGGTGGGCTCACCTCCTTTAGGATAGAATAAGTTCTCTATTGGAATGGGGAAAGATCAAACTCATCTACCAGATCCTTCCACGTGACCAACTCCCCATTCCAAAAAATATCTGAGAAGGATGTGATGCCCAAAGAGTCTCATTTCCTCACAAAGAATCCTTGTAGTAGCACTAAAGGCTTATCTCCCTTACTTAGATTCCACCAAATAGACTTTTCTCCGCATATGTTTTGGTTGTGGTCAAATATTCCATTACCTAAGATACAATGTCTAACCTCCTCACATACATTCCAAATAGACTAGAAAATAGCAGACCCCACCACTTTCAATTTAAACTTCCCTTATAGGTCATTAATATGCAGGTTTTTCCAAGTTCTAGCATGTGCATGTACAACTCTGCTAATGTTTTTCCTAATCAAATTCTTCCAAGGCTCATTCCATTGGGTGGCTTTGGCGATCCATTTTCCCACCAAGGCAATGCCTTTCCATCTTAGCTCTTTTAGCCCCAGTCCTCCTTGCTCAGTACTCCTGATGCACCAGTCCCACCTAACAATGTGTCTCTTCTTATTTCATTTTCCATTAGACCATAAAAAGTCTTTGATGACCTTTTGGATAAATTAATTTGTGATTGATTAAATAGACATGCTGACGAGTAGTACACTATATATGTAGAGAGAATCTTCTGACATACTTGCAATCTCCCGGTTGGAGAGAGGAACCTGGTGTTCCACTTCTTTAGCTTCCCTTCAATTCTATTATTAACCCACTCCCACATAGATTTCAAGTCATGGTTGACCGAGAATGGTATGCCTAGGTATCTGACCAGATGTAGGGGTCCTGTCCAGGAGAAATCAAACTTTTTACACCAGCTAGGTGGGGAATCTTCCCAACCCAACAAGGTGGACTTAGGGATGGACACTTTGCTACCTGAGATAGAGAAAAATATTTGTAGTTTAGTCATGAGATTGCTAAAGTTAATCTCATTCATCTCTATGATGATGGAAGTGTCATTCACAAATTGGATATTATATAATTCCTTATTATCTGCCAATAAAATACCCTTCACTCTAGGAGAGACTGAATTGTCCCTAAGAATATAAAACAATGAGTTTGCGGCAATAAAAAAAAGTGTAAGGGAAAGAGGGCATCATTTCCTGATAGATCTAGAGAGGGGGAAGGATCCAAATCTAGTCTCATTGATCTCCACAACAATTGTAGCTCCCTTCATTAGTGACTACACCATTTGATTGAATGCTTTGGGGAATTCCAGTGCTTCTAACACCATAAAGATGAATCTCCACTCAATCATGTCATACACCTTCTCATATTCAATCAATAACATATTGACCTATTGATTAGAAGTCTTGTCCCAATCCATGACCTCCCAGCAAGTGATAAGATTTTCCAGTATGTACCTACCTTTTACAAATCTAGTTTGGGTGGGGCTAATCACTTGAGGCAGAATATCCACAAGTCATCTAGCTAATAGTTTGGCCAAACTTTTGTAGGACACATTTAGAAGGGTAATTGGCCTCTAGTTCTTGATAAGTGTCTTATCCCCATCTTTGGATATAAGCTTAATAGTTCCTATATTGATCACTGCTCCCAATGTACCTTCCTCTATAAACTCATTGTATACCTATAGAAGGTCTTGACCAATCTAATCAATGTTCTCTAAATAATATTCAATAGGTAATCCATCAGGCCATGGTGCCTTCTCATTACTCGTATTGAGAATGACCTCATTAATCTCATCAACTAAAATAGGTCTACTCAAGGTGAGAGAATATTCCTCACTCACTTGAGGAGGAATAATGCTTTTGATTATGTAATTAATTTTCTAATCTTATAGAGTCTTTGGCTCTTTTATTGCTCACCACTTGAAACATGGTTTTCCAACTCTCAGTTACTGTACCCATTTCTCAATGGCACTCTGATGATTAGCAATGTCATTATTGAACCACCCAATCATGAGGATAGTTGCCTTGATGTCATCATTCCCTAGGAGAGTAGTATTAAGGGCAAAGGAATTAAGGCCCTTGTTGGGGTGTGAGGTTCTCCACAGCTGAAAGGTTGAGAAAACTATAGGGTGGTGATGAGACAAAGTATATGGTACCACCCTAACACTCACTCCATTGTTACCCTTATTGAAACTAAAGTGGTCTTTCTTAGCATAACATCTGTCCAACCTACAATAAATCCTTTTGTTACCCTTATGAAAGTTAGACCACATGTGCCATACACCCATGTAATCTGACTTTTGTCCACCAAGGGGATCAAAAAAGTTAAGTTTATTGATCATTTTGGACCAAAAGTATTTCTCATTACCTTTCCACTCCATTTTAGACCCTCCCCCTTTATCCTATGGGGATTCCACCATGTTAAAGTCCCCTGCAACAATCCATGGTAGATCTTTCATGCTACACATCCAATTCAAAACCTTGATTCTATCATAGTGATCATTGGGTGCATATACCAAATAGAGGCCAAATTCAAACTCTTCATACTTCAGGATCACCCAGACTATTTTATTCCCAGACTATTCTATTGCATGGGGAGCAAACCCATTCAATGATCATCCTATTCCAGCTGGGATTTATCAGAATGGCACATCCCCCTTTTCCTTTTGGGTGTTTGGTGTAGAAGACCTTAACATCTTTTCAGATGCATTTCAGAGCCACTTCTAAGTGAACCCAACTGCTTTAACTTCTTGTAATAGAAGAAAGTCAAAACCTTTCTACATCTTAATAAAACTCCTAATGACATACTTCCAAACTGGGAATTCCAATCCCCTCACATTCCAAGATGCGCACCTAACCTCCATAATCAACTTAAGAGTCAGTATCCATAGGAGCTTGGAAGCTCTTGAAATAATTAGGTAATTTCTTCTTTTGGATTTTCAATGGTTTGATGTTGGAAAAATTGTTGGGTGGACTACCTCTCTTCCTTCTGACTCTGGTCTCCCCACCCTCATCTTGCATCTTATCTCCTACCCCACAACTCTCTAAGCTAGCTTTTCCAGTTATAGGATTCTTGCACTTCTTCTTGGCATTGAAAACAAAGCAGCATTAGCCAAATCTGACCCCCTGATATCACCTTCTTCAAAGCCAGGTTCATCTTCATCCCCATCTAATAGTGGGGTGGTGGTGTATGGAGAAGCAATTTCATTCTCCATGGGAGTGGAATGACTCTCCTTGGGAGTGGGGAAAGAAGGTAATGGAGCCAGGACAACCGTAATAGAAACATTGTTCAACTTATCATCAATATCATAAGCCTTTCTAATAACATCTAGCCCACCATGGGGTTCTTCTTCAACCCTACCAACCTCCTCTAGTCTAGAACTTGGGGGTATCTCTTTATGCCTATCAATAGTGTCCTCCTAAACCGCCATAAGGATTTATCCTAGCATAGATCTCTTTTTGAGGGATGAAATGGCTAGCTCAATCACAAGATTCCCTAAGGGAGGAGGGTTCCTAAATCTATGTTTGAGGCCTGAAATCCTCAAAATCTCACTAAGAACAATCTGTTGAGCATTTTGAGTCCTTTGTTTGGCTTTGGGATCCCAATAAACCACACCAAAATCAATGTCTTTAACCTGGGGCAAGGAGTCCAAAGCATCAAGGTTAGACTTAGTAGGTGGGATGAGGCAATCTAGTTCTTATTGAATGCAATTCTCAATGATTCTAAGGAAGCCTTGAGAGAATCCAAGGTAACATGAGGGTCCACATCCAGGTTTTGATGGATCTTAGTTTTTTTTACGGGTTCCACAAAACCCTCACTACCAATGTTGTCAGAACTGGGTAACAAATTTTTCATCTTCTTCTTTAAGAGAGGGAAATCATGCCTCATGTGACCCTATCTTTTGTATAGGAAACAAAAGTTAAGACCACCCAAAAAGGAAATAGGGAAAGCATAGGACTGGTCACCAAGCTCAAAAACAATTTCACTAGGTAAATCTTTCCCTGGGTTAATCACAATCAATACCCTAACATCTATACGAGGAAGCAAAATATTTGTTCTATCAACTCTGAGGACAATACCAATTGGTTCCAAGGCTTGTGGGATAATATTTCACATGAAGTGAGGAAGGTTGACAACGTTAATCCAACGTGGGCTCAACATGGCCAAAACTTCATTATGGACAACATTAGGCGACCATGGTAAATCCCTAAAGCAAGCATAGCCAATCTTCCAAAATTATATGCTGACAATTTCTCTCTAAGAGTTAGGGTTAGTGAAGAAAATAAAAAACAATCCTTTTTAATCATCCGAAGAAAATAAAAGTGAAAGCCAATTTTTTTACCCCAAATGTTGTAATCCAATCATCCAGGAAAGTTCTTGAAGGAAGTTTATTAATGTCTTTGGCTGCAAGGAAAATAGCTGAGTTCCTAAGTTTATCCTTCTCTACCTCAATAGCCATGGACATTTGTTATTAGGCTTGATAATACAAGCAGTAGCAGGGGTATCATTCTTACCTCGATCACTGTTCCACCTCTTGGGTTTGGTTTTCTTCCACCATTAACCACAGACTTGGATCCATAAGTGATCGTGAATTCCTCGCTCAATGCCTTCTTGAAGGTCCTAACCATAGCCTCTGTGGTTTCTCTCAGTGAATGCAATCCCATAATCAATGCACTACCTATAAATGGACGGGAGGGTATATAGAAGACCAACATTAACTGAAATCATGGCTTTCATGTCTTACACCTCACTTTGTTTGATCTGAACGTGAATTTTCCTTTAAAATAAATTTCACCCCTGCCATCTTTTCATGTATGGTTTCCCTCAAAAAATTAGTCCAGCAAAGAATCATTATGTTGTTCACGTTTGCAAATTTTATTTATAAATGAATTGGCATTCCTCCCAATTGCGGATTTGCAACAATTATTTTATTTTTCTTCTTACCATTTTCTTTACCTTTCTCTGATATCACTGTTATGCCTAGGAGGGGCAGAAGGATAATCTATATTTAATATTGAAAATCAATTCACTTGGAAGAAATGTTCCCTTTTTATAGGCAAAAATATAATTTAATTGACACATAACTATCTCAACAAAAAACTATTGCAAATCAATTCATTTGGAAGAAATGCTCCTTTTTTACAGGCATAAATATAGTTTAATTGACACATAACTATATGAACAAAAAACAAAATGATATTTTATGAAATATATAAATGTGTTAACACCGATGGTTGTCACATTAAAAGTTGATTTCCTTATTATATTGAATAGTTGATGGTCTACCACAAATAATATATCATTTATTACTAGAGATCTTAGATGGCATGCCATCGGATCCTTGTTTATCATTGTAAGATCATGTCTAGTTTATCTGCTAGATCCACTCTTTACTTTTAGTATTTTTTTTTTCTTTCCAAAGCATGTATGGAATGTGTTGAACATTGTCATTTTTGAATTTGACACAATTCCACTTACATTCAGCCAGTTCAACTTGATTGGAATTTGCATTCACTATCAACCATTTTTACTTGCTCAATTTGGGCGTTTATTTTACATATCTGTGAGGATCTCCCCTCTTGGTTCTTTCTTTTAAAATGACTAAACCTCTCTGGGTTTTTCAATTCCTTATTATTGGCATGCTACATCAATCATGAGCTACGTAGCTTTCCTATTTCAAGATTTTTCATTTCCTCATTTTTCATAGCATTGCTTTTCTAGTCTGAGGGGGGCTGATATATGTGCCCTCCCTGGTATAAGGGGAAAACATTATGAAGACATCCTTCTATTTCTATTTTTTTTACTGTCTTTCAAATGCCAATTGCCCAAACAAAAATAGCCCTATCTTTGTCTATTGCTCGAAATCAATGGCAGTAACAGAAGGCAAAATCTGACAATTGATATTGATAATGACTGTATTTTCAATACACACAAATAACTTATAGTTTTAGCATAGATTTGGATTATGATACAAAGAGTGGACATGTCTTTGACTTATGGATAACATTAATTTCAAAGTTAGAGTAAATTCAATCTGTGCTAAGTTATATTAGGTCTTTGTTTATACATTTGAATCTCCTACATCTAACCAATGATTGGGTTGTGTAACTTATGATTCATCTTCATATAATTTGGTTGTATATTATGAGATATAGAATATATTCATTGTCTTTCATTTTATTAAAATAGACTCCTACAATATAAGTCATAACTAAATTTTTTTATTGTGACTGGATACTCTAAATGGTCCTAGCATGTTATTAAATAACTTTATCATAGGTTGTTTTGTCTAATTCTAACCTGGAGTAGTTGATATCTACTAATGATCTCGTACCATTATAGAATTCACGGAGCAGTTAATATTTGTAGTTGAGCACTTGCTTGCATTGTTTGGATAACAAAAACATCAACAATTAGAAGAGTTTGTTGAATACAATGTCTTCTTGCCAACAAACAAAAAACTGTAACTATTGTTTACAAGTTTCTTCCATAGATTTAACATTTTTTTTTTTAAAGCTTATTGCAAATACTCAACAACCAAATTAGATTATTGAAATTTCAAGTAGTTCCTCAGAAATCAGTATTCCACGACCATCCATTAGCTCAAATGCGTCTATCAATTGGAATGGGTATCATGAAACATAACTGTAGAATGTTGCAAGTAGTATTTCCCTTAGTTGTTAGCAACATGTTGAATAGTTAAAAGTGATGAGTGCTCATACTTATGGTGTCAAATGTTTGGAGGTCATGGGCATGGAAGAAACACTACATGAGTTTCATGCAACCTACATGATTCTGATTTGACATTTCAAGTAGTTCCTCATAAATCAGTGTGCCACAACCATCCACTGGCTCAAATGCGTCTATCATTTGGAATGGGTATCATGAAACAAAACTGTAGAATGTTGCAAGTATTATTTCCCTTAGTTTTCAGCAACATGTTGAATAGTTAAAAGTTACGAGTGCTCGTACTTATGGTGTCGACTATTTTGAGGTCATGGCCATGGAAGAAACACTACTTGAGTTTCATGCAACCTACATGAAATTTGATGGCTTTTGTACTTTCTAATGGGAAATGTATTGTGATGAATATTATCGAGAAGATAATCCTCCTAATATTTGATGTGCATTTCAAGCCTACCTAAGAACTTACCATTATTCACTAGTATGGTGAAGTTATTAGAAAGTATAGTAAAAAAATCATATTATGCATCACTAGGTTCTCATCAAAGGAAAAAGAATATATCCCTCTTTAAAATGATATATCACATGAAATGATAGATTGAATTGAGAAAGAATCAATTTAGAGGAAG
Organism: Thuja plicata; assembly: GCA_018584345.1. NCBI lineage: Eukaryota > Viridiplantae > Streptophyta > Pinopsida > Cupressales > Cupressaceae > Thuja > Thuja plicata. Next base: position 2,402,243 of record MU226185.1, on the reverse strand, counting down.
TGGAGAAATGAAGGTTGAGAGCATTGGAAAGAATACAAGACCAGATACGATCACCTCTTTGGTAGAGATGACCACGTACAAGTCTGTGTGGTCAAACTTGGTGTGCCCCTCCATATTAGCGTTCAAGTTTCTGTGCTTTCTCCAAACTTGTGGTCTTTAGGAGACTGTTGAATATATAAGAGGTCACTCATCTTTGAAAACTTGTGGTCTTTAGGAGACTATTGAATATAAAAGAAGATGAAGAAGAAGATAGTATGCTTTCTTCCAATTCCAGGAAATTGTAATTGGGTTTGATTATGGAATTGTTAAGGTAGAATCCCAAAGAAAGCATATAACTCTGCCATCAAGAAGTCTAAGGTATGATCATGCATTCATCTAAGGAAAACTCCCTTTATTAAGAATGATTTGTAATAACTTCACCAGAGTGTGTTTTTTAAACATTGAAATGGTATCTACCTGGTAAGATGACCCATAGTGTACATCAATGGAAATCTAGTTCTCATTGAATGCAGTTCTTAATGAGTCTAAGGAAACCTTGAGAGCATCCAAGGTAACATGAGGGTCCACATCCAGGTTTCGAGGGATCTTAGTTTGTTTTACGGGTTCCACAACACCCTCACTACCAATGTTGTCAGAACTGGGTAACAAATTTCTCCTCTTCTTATTTAAGAGAGGGAAATCATGCCTCATGTGACCCTCTCTTTTGCATAGGAAACAAGAGTTAAGACTGCCCAAAAAGGAAATAGGGAAATCATAGGGCTGGTCACCAAGTTCAAAAACAATTTCACTAGGTAAATCTTTCCCTGGGTTAATCACAATAAATACCCTAACATATGTATGAGGAAGCAAGATGTTTGTTATATCAACTCTGAGGACAATACTAATTGGTTCCAAGGCTTGTGGGATAATATTTCACATGAAGCGAGGAAGGTTGACAACGTTAATCCAACGTGGGCTCAACATGGCCAAAACTTCATTATGGACAACATTAGGCGACCATGGTAAAGCCCTAAAGAAAGCATAGCCAATCTTCCAAAATTATATGCTGACAATTTCTCTCTAGGAGTTAGGGTTAGTGAAGAAAATAAAAAACAATCCTTTTTTAATCATCCGAAGAAAAGAAAAGTGAAAGCCAAATTTTTTGCCCCAAATGTTGTAATCCAATCATTAAGGAAAGTTCTTGAAGGAAGTTTATTAATGTCTTTGGCTGCAAGGAAAATAATCAATTTCCTAAGTTTATCCTTCTCTACCTCAATAGCCATGGAGATTTGTTCATTAGGCTTGATAATACAAGCAGTAGCAGGGGTATAATTCTTAACTCAATCACTGGTTCCACCTCTTGGGTTTGGTTTTCTTCCGCCATTGACCATAGACTTGGATCCATAAGGGATCGTGACTTCCTCGCTCAACGCCTTCTTGAAGGTCCTAACCATAGCCTCCATGGTTTCTCTCAGTGAATGCAATCCCATAATCAATACACTACCTATATATGGATGGGAGGGTATACAGAAGACCAACATTAACTGAAATCATGGCTTTCATGGCTTACACCTCACTTTGTTTGATCTGAACCTGATTTTTCCTTTAAAATAAATTTCACCCTTGCCATCTTTTCATGTATGGTTTCCCTCAAAAAATTAGTCCAGCAGAGAATCATTATGTTGTTCACGTTTGCATATTTTATTTATAAATGAATTAGCATTCCTCCAAATCGCGAATCTGCAACAATTATTTTATTTTTCATCTTTCCATTTTCTTTACCTTTCTCTGATATCACTATTATGCCTAGGAGGGGCAGAAGGATAATCTATATTTAATATTGAAAATCAATTCACTTGGAAGAAATGTTCCTTTTTTATAGGCAAAAATATAATTTAATTGACACATAACTACCTCAACAAAAAACTATTGCAAATCAATTCATTTGGAAGAAATGCTCCTTTTTATAGGCATAAATATAGTTTAATTGACACATAACTATATGAACAAAAAACAAAATGATATTTTATGAAATATATAAATGTGTTAACACCGATGCTTGTCACATTAAAAGTTGATTTCCTTATTATATTGAATAGTTGATGGTCTACCACAAATAATAGATCATTTATTACTAGAGATCTTGGATAACATGCCATCGAATCCTTGTTTATCATTGTAAGATCATGTCTGGTTTATCTGCTAGATCCACTCTTTACTTTTAGTATTTTTTTGCTTTCCAAAGCATGTATGGAATGTGTTGAACATTGTTATTTTGGCATTTGACACAATTCCACTTACATTCAACCAGTTCAACTTGATTGGAATTTACATTCACTGTCAACCATTTTTAGTTGATCAATTTGGACGTTTATTTTACATATTTGTGAGGATCTCCCCTCTTGGTTCTTTATTTTAAAATGACTAAACCTCTCTGGGTTTTTTTTTAATTCCTTATTATTGGAATGCTACATCAATCATGAGTTACGTAGCTTTCTTATTTCAAGATTTTTCATTTCCTCATTTTTCATAGCATTGCTTTTCTAGTCTGGGGGGCCTGATATATGTGCCCTTCCCAATAGAAGGGGAAAATATTATGAAGACATCCTTATATTTCTCTTTTTTTTACTATCTTACAAATGCCAATTGCCCAGACAAAAATAGCCCTATCTTTGTCTATTGCTCAAAATCAACGACAGTAACAGAAGGCAAAATCCGACAATTGATATTGATAATGACTGTATTTGCAATACACACAAATAACTTATAGTTTTAGCATAGATTTGGATCATGATACAAAGAGTGGACATGTCTTTGACTTATGGATAACATTAATTTCAAAATTAGAGTAAATTCAATCCGTGCTAAGTTATATCAGGTCTTTATTTATACAGTTGAATCTCTTACATCTAAACAATGATTGGGTTGTGTAACTTATGATTCATCAAGTCATATAATTTGGTTGTATATTACAAGATATAGAATATGTTCATTGTCTTTTGTGTTATTAAAATAGACTCCTGCAATATAAGTCATAACTAAATTTGTTTATTGTTACTGGACACTCTAAATGGTCCTAGCATGTTATTAAATAACTTTATCATATGTTGTTTTGTCTGATTCTAACATGGAGTAGTTGATATCTACTAATGATCTCATACCATTATAGAATTTATGGAGAAGTTAATATTTGTATTTGAGCACTTGCTTGCATTATTTGGATAACAAAAGCATCAACAATTAGAAGAGTTTGTTGAATACAATGTCTTCTTGCCAACAAACAAAAAAATGTAACAATTGTTTGCAAGTTTCTTCCATAGATTTAACATTTTTTTTTTAAGGTTATTGCAAATCCTCAACAACCAAATTAGATTATTGACATTTCAAGTAGTTCCTCTGAAATCAGTGTTCCACAACCATCCATTGGTCAAATGCATCTATCAACTGGAATGGGTATCATGAAGCATAACTGTAGAATGTTGCAAGTAGTATTTCCCTTAGCTGTCAGCAACATGTTGAATGGTTAAAAGTGAAAAGTGCTCATACTTATGGTGTCAAATATTTGGAAGTCACGGGCATGGAAGAAACACTACATGAGTGGCATGCAACCTACATGAATCTGATTTGACATTTCAAGTAGTTCCTCATAAATCAGTGTTCCACAACCATCCACTGGCTCAAATGCGTCTATCAATTGGAATGGGTATCGTGAAACAAAATTGTAGAATGTTGCAAGTATTATTTCCCTTAGTTTTCAACAACATGTTGAATAGTTAAAAGTTATGAGTGCTCATACTTATGGTGTCAACTATTTTGAGGTCATGGCCATGGAAGAAACACTACTTGAGTTTAATGAAACCTACATGAAATTTGATGGCTTTTGTACTTTCTTATGGGAATTGTATTGTGATGAATATTATCGAGAAGATAATGCTCCTAATATTTTATGTGCATTTCAAGCCTACCTAAGAACTTACCATTATTCACTAGTATGGTGAAGTTATTAGAAAGTATAGTAAAAAAATCATATTATGCATCACTAGGTTCTCATCAAAGGAAAAAGAATATATCCCTCTTTAAAATGATATATTACTTGAACTGATCGATTGAATCGAGAAATAATCAATTTAGAGGAAGTGGAGAAACAAAGGTCGAGAGTATTGGAAAGAATGCAGGACCAGATACCATCACCTCTTTGGTAGAGATGACCGTGTACAAGCTTGTGTGGTCGAACTTGGTGTGCCCCTCCATATTAGCGTTCAACTTTCTGTACTTTCTACAAATTTGTGGTCTTTAGGAGACTGTTGAATATAAAAGAAGTCACTCATCTTTGCAAACTTGTGGTCTTTAGGAGACTATTGAATATAAAAGAAGATGAAGAAGAAGATAGTACGCTTTCATCCAATTCCAAAAAGTGTAATTGGGTTTGATTTTGGTATTGCTAAGGTAGAATCCCAAAGAAAGCATAGAACTTTGCCATCAAGAAGTCTAAGGTACAATCATGCATTCGTCTAAGGAAAACTCCCTTTATCAAGAATACTTTGTAATAACTTCATCAGAGTGTGTTTTTTAAACATTGAAATGGTATCTACCTAGTAAGATGATCCATAGTTGACATCAATGGAAATCTAGTTCTCATTGTATGCAGTTCTCAATGAGTCTAAGGAATCCTTGAGAGAAAACAAGGTAACATGAAGGTCCACATCCAGGTTTTGAGGGATCTTAGTTTGTTTTACGGGTTCCACAACACCCTCACTACCAATGTTGTCAGAAATGGGTAACAAATTTTTCATCTTCTTCTTTAAGAGAGGGAAATCATGCCTCATGTGACCCTCTCTTCCATAGATTTAAAATTTTATTTTTTTTAAGGTTATTGCAAATCCTCAACAACCAAATTAGATTATTGACATTTCAAGTAGTTCCTCAGAAATCAGTGTTCCACAAACATCCATTGGCTCAAATTCCTTTATTAATTGGAATGGGTATCATGAAACATAACAGTAGAATGTTGCAAGTGGTACTTCCCTTAGCTTTCAGTAACATGTTGAATAGTTAAAAGTGATGAGTGCTCGTACTTATGGTGTCAAATATTTGGAGGTCATGGGCATGGAAGAAACACTACATGAGTTGCATGCAACCTACATGAATCCAATTTTACATTTCAAGTAGTTCCTCATAAATCAGTGTTCCACAACCATCCACTTGCTCAAATGCGTCTATCAATTGGAATGGGTATCATGAAACAAAACTGTAGAATGTTGCAAGTATTATTTCCCTTAGTTGTCAGAAACATGTTGAATAGTTAAAAGTTACGAGTGCTCATACTTATGGTGTCAACTATTTTGAGGTCATGGCCATGGAAGAAACACTACTTGAGTTTCATGCAACCTACATGAAATTTGATGGCTTTTGTACTTTCTTATGGGAAATTTATTGTGATGAATATTATCAAGAAGATAATGCTCCTGATATTTGATGTGCATTTCAAGCCTACCTAAACCACCCTTAACACATTGTATATTGAAGTGTCTCTTTGTAGTTTACCTTTTTCTGCATTTACACTGCCCCTCTTATCGAAAGAGAGAAGTTGAAGTTTTTGGTCTCTTGTAATTAGCATGATCTACCACTCTTTCCTCTTATGTTCCACCAACCACTACTATAAATGAACTTTGTCAAAATTTGATTCCACTAGCAATACAAATGCACATTGTATATTTCCAACACTTTTGCATTTATATGCTCGATTCAACTATTTCGATTGTGTGTATTGAAATTAGACATTACATTTGTTTATAAACTATGAATAATTTAAATTGCACACCCAATCTGTACTCTATTTGATTTTGAAAACATATTTCTATAACATTTTGTTGTCATTAAAAACAATCAAATTGTATCTTTTTCACACTTTCGCATTTGAGTTCTCACTTTACCCCTTTCTTACGTTCAATATAAATATACACTTAAGGTGTAACTTATTTTGGTATGATTTAAATTAGAGCCACATTATTTTTCTAACTCACTTCAATCATACGCTTCAACAAATTTATACAATCTTACGCCAAGTTTTATGATATACCATTGTAATAGTTATATATTGCATTTATCGCCTACAACCTACCTTATGTTGATTCCTTCTAGATGTTTAAATCTTCTATACAATATGAATTGATAAAATTGTACTTACCTTTTGTTTTTTTTTAGCTCTCGCTCTTAGATAATTGAATGAAAATTTGTTTGATTAAGGGTTTTGTCTTCACTAACAAATGGTGATGATGCCTTCCACAACATGAGAACCTAGTTTAATCAAATTATGTATTTAATTGTGCTCTCTCTCTATGTATTACTTTTTTTTTTCCCAATTACAGGAACACACCTATCTCAACTTAACAAGTTCTTTGAAGAAATACTCTCTATTTGTTGGGTGAAGGTGCATCTTCTTATCTTTCCATCCTGTTTTCATTGCAACTTACCTTCACCCAATTCACTTTGGTAATCATAAATTCCTAGAACATTTATTGTGTTCCAAACATATTTGATACATCTTGTATGGACAAAAATTGTGGTCTCTGCTTATTGTTTCAAAATATTGTTACATATGCCTTTACATTAGTCGTGGTTACTTCATCCATTTTGATCTTGATTTAGAATTACTTGTCATTTGTTTATTATCTTAATTTGCATTAACCTTGATACTTTGAATAGTTTGTTTGTACTTTTATTCCACATAATGCTTAACACCTATTCAAATTTATAGGGAAATTGCCTCTCCTTTAAGCTATGTCTCACTCTTTGACGAACAATACAAAAAAATCTTATCAATAATGATAACTTAGATGTACATTCGCTTCTTCAAGTATTTTCCATTGCGACATTTGGTCAAGGAATTGGGTTGACAATTAGATACAAGTTAGAGCTCTCTGGTGGGCTCCACTTACAAAAAGATACCTTTCCAAACAAGTTTAACGACCTTATAAAAATAGGGAAAATTCGAAAGGGCTCTATAGTACAACTCAAAGGATTTACTATTCCTACCATTTGTAACTCAAGGTGAGCTAATAGCTACTAGGTCTTTATTACAATAAAACCATTTTCATTTTTGTGTTCAACTAGATCACAATACTAATTGCACAAAGCTAATGAATTCTATCGGTGGATTGTAGTCTCCAAATTAGAGGTTACTTGTGTTAAGATTGATGAACATCAATACAACTAAGATCACCTGCATGCAAGACAGTTACAAAGAAGAAGAAGCAGACAGAAGAGAGAAGGATCCAAAAGCTATGGCGGCCGATAGGCCAGAGATAGGAAAACCATGTTGACAGAAATGATTTCTATATTCAACAATAATGATTTACAAAACTATCTCCTTA
>MU226185.1:2347583-2372296 GCA_018584345.1 Thuja plicata | reverse complement strand
GATTAGACCATAAAAAGAGTTGCTAAAGATGTTGCTAAATCTAATAGTTTAGAGTCTAAAGATGCTTCCATGGTTGAAGCATACTAATTCCCTTGTGATCCCATTATTGCATAGATGATTAATGAAAAAGTTAATCAATGGTTAAATAACTTATCTAAAGAACTTAAGGATTTGAAGACTCTTTTCACCAAATCTAGGTCTTCTCGAGTCGCTAACAAGTTTTAGTATCAGAATTAAAAGAACAAATCATTGAAGAAGAAGATAAAAAAGAAGCAATATGTTCCTTCTGTTCCAAAAATAGAAAATTGGTAGTTGAGAAGAATGTCATCTTGATTGCTTCTAGTCCATTGCCCTTAGGGCCAAAGTCTTCTCCCTGCTAGATGAAGAAGGTTACCCCATTTGGAGGACATTCCAATCTGTCAAAAGGTAGAACCAACACAGGTAGAAATATCAAAAGTCAAAATAGATTATAGAACTCGTTCAAAGGCAACAATTGCAGGACTTAGAGAAGAGGCTGTGGTCGAGGCCTTGCTCCCACCTAAATTTTTGAGGATCTGCTATAAAATAGGCCTTATACTTCTTTAGGAATTTTTTTATTTGAGGTTGATAATCACATTTCTAATGTTTCTATTGCCAATCTCTCTTCTCGACATCTTTCTTTTCAAGAATGCAAGTTGCTTGGTCTTGGGGTAAAGTTTATTCCTTGCCCTCCCTCGATGTCTCTTGAGGATATACACAATGAAGTCAAAGCCTTTTCCAAACTTCTTCTCTGCATCTTTTTTGGTTTTGAAGGTTCAGATCCTGGTGTTCCTAGGGCCAAAGTATTCTCCCTGCTAGATGAATAAGGTTACCCCATTTGGAAGACATTCGAATCCATTAAAAGGTAGAACCAACACAGGTTTTAGAAATATCAAAAGTCAAAACAGATTATAGAACTTGTTTAAAGGCAACAATTGCAGGACTTAGAGAAGAGGTTGTGGTCGAGGCCTTGCTCCCACCTAAATTTTTGAGGATCTGCTATAAAATAGGCCTTCATGGCCTTATACTTCTTTAGGAATTTTTTTTTTGAGGTTAATGATCACATTTCTAATGTTGCTTGCTATTGACAATCTCTCTTCTCGACATCTTTCTTTTCAAGAATGCAAGTTGCTTGGTCTTGGGGTAAAGTTTATTCCTTGCCCTCCTTCGATGATCGGTCTCTTGAGGATATACACAATGAAGTCAAAGCCTTTTCTAAACTTCTTCTCTACATCTTTTTTGGTTTTGAAGGTTCAGATTCTGGTGTTCCTCTTGCCGATATTTCTCCTTTTGCCAGTCAAGTTTTTCCTCATCGATTCCATCAAAAAAATTCTTTTTGGCATTTGAATGAGTGTAACTTCTAGTTTGAGGAGATTATCCAAAAGGCAAAAGTTATTTTGAGCCAATATGTCTGAATCTGATCCATTAGTGATTGGGCTGGCTAGAATCAATTCCTTCCCCGGTTCCTCACCAACGGATCCTAGCACGGAATGAGATGAGGCCACTACTGAAGCAAGCGGGGGGGGGGGAGGGGCGACAACCACTCNGGGTCGACAACCACTCAGAATGTGGCATAACTTCTAGTTTGAGGAGATTATCCAAAAGGAAAAAGTTATTTTGAAAGACTTATCTAAAGAACTTAAGGATTTGAAGACTCTTCTCACCAAATTTGGGCCTTTTGGAGTTGCTAACATGGTTTTGAATCATAATAAAAAGAACAATCATTGAAGATGAAGAGCAATAAGAAGCAATCTATAGTTTATTCCTTTCTCTCCCTTGATATCTCTTGAGGATATACATAATGAAGTCAAAGCCTTTTCCAAACTCCTTCATCTATGCGTCTTTTTTGGTTCTAAAGATTTAGATTCTGGTGTTCCTTCTACCAATATTTCTCCTTTTGCCGGTCAACTTTTTCCTTGTCAATTCCATTAGAAAAATTCTTTTTGGCATTTGAATGAGCGTAACTTCTAGTTTGAGGAGATTATCCAAAAGGTGGAAGTTATTTTGAATGGATCTAAAGAATTTATGGATTTGAAGACTCTTCTCACCAAATTCAGGCCTTTTGGAGTTGCTAACAAGGTTTTGAATCATAATAAAAAGAACAATTATTGAAGAAGAAGAACAATAAGGAGCAATATGTTTCTTTACAAAAATAGAAAATTTGTAGTTGAGAAGAATCTCATCTTACCTACCTCTAGTCCATTTCCCTCAAGGCCAGAGTCTGCCCCTCGCCATATGAAGAAGAGTGCCCCATCTGCAAGATATTCCAATTTGAGGAGATTATTCAAAAGGAAGAAGTTATTTTGAAAGGCTTATATAAAGAACTTAAGGATTTGAAGACTCTTTTCACCAAATTTTGGGCCTTCTGGAGTTGCTAACAATCTTTAGAATCATAGTAAAAAGAATAAATCATTGAAGAAGAAGAAGAAGAAGAAGAAGAGCAATAAGAAGCAATTTGTTCCTTCCCAAAAATAGAAAATTGGTAGTTGCGAAGAATATCATCTTGGCTACCTTTGGTCCATTGCCCTAAGAGCCAAAGTTTGCCCCCTTCCATATGAAGAAGAGTGCCCAATCTGCTGGACATTCCAATCCATCAAAAGGCATAAGCAACACAGGCTCTGGAAAGATTAGAGGTCAAAACAGATTACAGAACTCATCCAGAGGCAACAATGGCAGGACTCAAGGAAGAGGTCATAGGTGAGGCTCTGCTTCTCTGTAAATTTCTGTGGACCTGCTATAGACTAGATCTTTATGGCCTTCTTTAGAAAAACTGGTTTTGAGGTTAATAACTGCATTTCTAATGTTGCTATTCACAATCTCTCTTCTTGACATCTTTCTTTTAAAGAATGCAAGTTGCTTGGTCTTGGGGTGAAGTTTATTCCTTGCCCTTCCCCATGTCTATTGAGGATATACAAAATGAGGTTCAGAGCCTTTTTGAGAATCCTTTATCTTTGTGCCTTTTTTGGTTCTAAAGATTCAAATTCTGGTTTTCCTCCTGCCAACATTTCTCCTTTTGCAAGTCAATTTTTTTCTCATCACTTCTGTCAAGAAAATCTTTTTTGGCATGCAGATGAGCCCACTTCCAGTTTGAGGAGATCGCATTGCCTCTTACTCCTTTGGATATCCCCCTTTTCCTGCTAGAATCCTCAAAAGTCTTAAGGATCTCTTGGGTGACAAATCAAATTTCCTCCTGCCAACATTTCTCCTTTTGCAAGTCAAAATTTTTCTCATCACTTTTGTCAAGAAAATCTTTTTTGGCATGCAGATGAGCCCACTTCGAGTTTGAGGAGACCGCATTGCCTCTTGCTCCTCTGGATATCCCCCTTTTCCTGCTAGAATCCCCAAAAGTCTTAAGGATAGTTCCCTAGTTTCTCATTTGGAGCAACTGAACTTTATCATTGATAAGTTCTAGTTTTTTCTTGATCTCGTTTCTAAGTTTTTTAGAAACCCTTCCCATCCATCATATGTGGCCCGCTACCCATAATCCATTCTTTATCTTTGGAGCTTGGACAAATAACTAGATAAAAACCATTGCACAAGTTTTTTATTTCTCATGCTTGCCCCCAATGGTCTATCACTCTATTCATGTATTTTCTTAAGGATGGCCATGGACCACTCCATTTAAGAAAAAAACCCTTTTCTTTAAGATTAGAGAGACTCACACCAATCTTTGTTTTCAATCGAAACCAAAATAACAGTCGCGGGTTCTTCAGTAGGGCTTACCTCAGCTTGTTTTTGCTCTTGAATCTTCTCCTTCTGCCTCAAAAATGTTTTCTCCAGGCTCTTGAAGCTAACTAGTTTGTGAAGCCAGATGTCGGCAAAGCCCCATCTATTTTTGAAACGCTGGTCATCACGTACTCACACTTTTGCCTCCTACCTTCACTTTCCTGGAGCCTTCCATGCTTGCTCTTAAGGCTGTCGAGCATTAAATCAGGCTCCATTGTTGGTGTTAAAGCCTGTTTGTGCTCTTTTGTTGAAGGGCCATCCACGGTAAGCAATACCCATTGTAGCACAGGCCAGCATGCCTACGAAATCCTAGCCACTGTGTTCTCTCCTGCTCTGCCATTTCTCCCTACAAATCCTTTCTACAATTATATAATATTTAGTAATAAATAATAATATTAAAATTAAAATATAAAAATAAATAAATAAATAATAATATAATATAATTAAAAGATGACTAAGACGTATTAATAATATAAGATTGGAGACAATAACTAAGATGGCAGTAATCAATATGCAATGATTCAATATCATATGATATAGCAGATCAGTGAATTGACTAAGCCGTATACCCTGAGAAGTCATCAATTAGCAGTTGGACTGTGAATTATAACGCAGTATTAAGATTTTGAGGACTGTTTCTGTAAGCGATGGTCTCCTTATACAAGGACAGAAACTTTTATGATTAATATTGATGAGAACAGTATCTCAAATAATCAATATGAAAAGGCATGTTAATAATGAACAACGATTATGTTACCGTTTGGATTATATGTATGAAAGTTGCAATTTATTAATGGTGGTATGAAGGGCTCTATATCAGTCAAAAGTAAGCAGAATCACATTGATTCCCAGGAAGATAACAAGAGTCTGCATCCACACTGACGTCTAGAAGACATCAGAGTATTAAGACTTGACTGATCCATTTTGACAGACATCTAGATCTTGACTGGTCAATCATTACTAATCCATTAATATCATCAATTAGTTAAATGCAAACAGTTAAGAAGGAAATAATTAGATATACACAACTGATCGATAACAACAATGGTTATGGAGAACTGCAATTAGTAAGTTGTGTTTCGTTGAATGTGAAAGGGTGCAACTCATTCCATCTTTGTAAGATATAAGAAGTCATTCAAACACATTCAAAGAAAAAAAGAGAATCGGATTAAAATTGTATTGGGCATTCACCACAAGGAAGAGGATCATGGAAGAATGAGTTTTATAGAATATATCTATTATTCACCCAAAGGAAGATATCACAAAGGAATAAGTTTATTTTTTTTACTGGCAAGCATCGTGTAGCAGTAAGACTAAGTATGCTGTAATGTATCTATGATTCAATATTGTTTTGCAGAATGTTATATGTAAAAGCTATTGAGAAGCACGGGCGTATATATGGTCCCACATATTTGTATACTGTAGAGTTAGAATCATATTGGTAGAATCATATATATATATTATGATGTATTTTGTTATGCATATTGGTAAATCATTCATAGTACATTTGAAGTTAGTGTGTTTATAACCCAATCCTTAATCTCTTGCTATAGCCCCCTTTTGAGAATAGGTTGGTTGTAGGAAACGGCTGGAGTAATTCATCATAAAGTGGGTGAATCCCAAGAGAAGCTAAGGCACATATTTCGGTAACCCTGAAGGCATATTTCAGAAACCCTGAAGGAATATTTCCAAGATGGGTATGAATATGTGTTGTGGAAACTTTGAGGGAATCCACTTGTATATTGGTATCCGGGAACTCCTTGTCCGCCTTAGGATTGAGCTTGGAGAGAAGTAAGAAAGTGGGTTTAAATTTGTTTTTTTTTAATGCAAACTGCTACCATAGCGGGTAGCTCCCTATATTAACATAAAGGAGAAAGGTCATTACATAGGTACTCCCATATGGAGTTATTACATAGGTACTCCTACTTGGTGCATCAAAACAATCATCCCACTACTAATCTCAAATATCTTTTCCAGTTGGAAGCTGAAAAAGGTCTTCATTTTCACTAAGAAAGTTGTTGAGCTCCTCTAGATTTGGTTTTACTACGCCCTTCTTGAAAAGGGTCTAGGTCTTTTTCAGTTTAGTTTTCTTGGTTTGCGCTTCTAGATTGAAGATTTCTGCTAACTCCCCTATGTGGGGTTTTACTTACACCTTGTCCATGCTTTCCATAATAGCCATATAATTAGGCCCAGCAGCAAGCTCTCTGGCAAGGCTTACTCCTGCCATATAGTACCCTCCCGCATGTATAAAAGGTGTGTATAGTTGGGAATATATATCACCGTCGTGAATATGCCTCTTGTTCTGACCCCATACAGTTTTCCCCAACACTTTAAGGACTGCTTCTTTGGCCTCCTGATATCCTTGGTATGAAAACATACACTCAAAACGTACATCCCAGTCTTATTCTTCACACTCGCACATCACACCAAAAATTTTGCAGAGATTTGGTAGAGATATTTTAAGTAGAAGTTTGGGCATGGACTGTACTCCCAGAGTAATTCATCACAAAGTGGGTGAATCCCAAGAGAAGCTAAGGCACATATGAAGGCATATTTCCAAGATGGGTATGAATATGTGTTGTGGAAACTTTCAGGGAATCCACTTGTATATTGGTATCCAGGAGCTCCTTGTCCTCCTTAGGATTGAGCTTGGAGAGAAGTAGGAAAGTGGGTTTAAATTTGTTTTTTTTTAATGCAAACTGCTACCATAGCGGGTAGCTCCCTATATTAACATAAAGGAAAAAGGTGCTTACATAGGTACTCCAATATGGAGTTATTACATAGGTACTCCTACTTGGTGCATCAAAACAATCATCCCACTGCTGATCTCAAAGATCTTTTCCTGTTGGAAGCTGAAAAAGGTCTTCATTTTCACTAAGAAAGTGGTTGAGCTCCTCCAGATTTGGTTTTACTACGCCCTTCTTGAAAAGGGTCTAGGCCTTTTTCAGTTTAGTTTTCTTGCCTTGCGCTTCCAGATTGAAGATTTCTGCTAACTCCCCTATGTGGGGTTTTACTTACACCTTGTCCACGCTTTCCATAATAGCCAGATAATTAGGCCCATCAGCAATCTTTCTGGCAAGGCTTACTCCTGCCATATAGTACACCCTCCCACATGTATAAAAGGTGTGTACATTTGGGCATATATATCACCGTCATGAATATGCCTCTTGTTCTGACCCCATACAGTTTTCCGCAACACTTTAATGACTACTTCTTTGGCCTCCTGATATCCTTGGTATGAAAGCATACGCTCAAAACGTACATCCCAGTCTTATTCTTCACACTTGCACATAACACCAATAATTTTGCAGAGATTTGGTAGAGATATTTTAAGCAGAAGTTTGGGCATGGACTGTACTCCTGTCTAATTCTGGAGTTACATCTTTGAAATGGGCAACTGGTAACTTGGGTGCTTTCTAGGATTTAGATAGGTATTGATTGTATTGATGGTGTTACCTTTGTACTGTTGCAATCGGGGTGAGAATCTTAGTTTGCAATTTCTGTAGCATATTCATGTTGTTTTTGTCGAAAAAGCCTGTAATCTGTGCATTTTGATTTGTGAGTTTCATAGGTAGAGGCTTTTTATGAGATGGATGTTATTGTATATGGCACTGATATAGTTGTATCTTCATATGATCTGTTAAGACTGCAAAATGCAGAGGTGTTTTTTATATGTTTTGCATCTTTGGTTTTTGTGTTTCACTCTATGATCATGAAAGTATTCTAAGTGTTCTTTTCTCGTGGTAGCTCTATTTCCTTTGTTATGTTTCAGTGTTGACCTGATATAACCAATCGCAATCCCTTTTACTCATAATTCATGTCTTGATCAAACATTCATTTACTGGCTCCATGTAATATGAATATTTCCTTAACCAGTCATCGTTATTTTTCCCTAAGCCATGCATGATATCTTTTGAAGTATATCCTAGTTACGACCCCTACCCCTAGAAGTGTGGGTTTAAATATGTTAACTGTCAAATGTATTATGCATTATTCATTGTTTTCTTGAATTAATTTGATTTAGATGCACAATCCAAAACCCTAGTTGAGAATTTTAGGGTAAATCAAGTAAGTCCTAGTTGAGGACATCACACACACAGAATTAAACCATTGTAGATCTTATGGCATAATACATAGAAAAGATCTATTGAATTAAGTAGATTATATATGTGTATATTTATATGTGAAGATATATATTTGTATGTGTGGCATTGATACTTTCCCATTTTATAATCGTGGCTAACAATCATTTCCTCAAACACCCATTCACAAGACCAATCGAAATGAAATATTCATTGTTGTGTAATTTTTTTGAGTGTCATGTTTTCCTTAACTTCTTGAGAATTTGAAAATGCCCATTTAATTGAGATTTTCAAAAGAGCTTCTTGTGACATTGATTGCTTCATTGTATGATGTTGGTTTGTTGTTTTAATGAACACAGTCATCATAGAAAAAGAAAGCAAAAGCAAAAGTTTGCAAAGGGCTGCAAACTTAAAAGGAGAGATTCTAATAATGTCAAACCCAATTTATTTTGGCCTCTTATGTACCATCAACAATTTTTAAGTTGAAATTTTTCTTGAGTATGGGGAATAATTTAAAGTTTTCCTTTTTTCTATTTTCACCAGGTGAGGATTAGGGCTGAATCTGACCCATGCATATGAGGTTGCTTCAGATCAAAGCTTACCTAGATAAACTATTTTTCACATGATATACACTACAACACCGTATGTGACCCATAGAACACACCTTGATTCAGGACAAATTACCCGAACTCTTTATATGGTAAAACCTCAATTGTCTTATATATATAAATTTAAATGTCATGGACATGAAAACAATTTTTATAGTAGCAATACTTCTGCCTTGACCATAAAATTCAAAAACATAAGGAGACTCTGACTCAGATAAAAGCTCAGTAGACAGTAGACGAGAATAAACATTAAGTTTGGTGTATGCAAGCATGGTATGTGACAATGAACTAGGATTACGCTGCAACTACAGTACCTGCCGAATGCCAGAAGTATGCCAAACAGTATTCTGGCCTGCATCCCAGCTATACTTTTCAGTTCAGATATCAAATTAATGAATTTATATAATGTATTGCCACATTGCTTGTTTTAGTACACTCCCCCTAAGTGCAGGTCTTAGTATGTTTTTGATCCTAGATCATAATTGGCCAGCAAGAATGACTTTTAGTCTTTTAGAAATGAGTAAAACTACAGAGTTGATACAGTTCTAATCCACTTTTGAAAGTTTTTACTTTGAACTTTGAATAAAATAATAATTACTATTATTGTAATTAAGAAAGGATCTGACTAATTGAATGGCGACATAATAACAGAAGTATCTTATGATGAAATTAAGTCTTGCAAAGGAAGATAGCTTGTTAATTCGCCAATCAATTCCCTGCAACAAGCAATCTGAATCTATGGACTAGTATCTATGTATAATACTATAAAGGAAACAGTGATAATACTACAAAGAATAAGCTTTTCAAATGTATGCCTAACCATGCTATCTCAAAATCCAAGGCGACCGACACAGGGGAGGCAAAGCCTATGTATATGCGACTTAAACACGTTTTTACATAAGTAAGCTTTTTCAGTGAGGGGGCTGTTGAAATGTCTGGTGACTTCATCATCATCTTGTATAGAAAAAGGACTGAATTGGAAAAAGTTGAAGATGGCAAGACTGATTGTCCCATAGGCCATTTAATTTAGCCTTGTGGATATTAAAAGATTTTTTTCTCCTTCAAATCAGATGTACACACTAGGTTAGATGAGATAACATTGTCGTGGGCAGAGTGGCACTTTTTCTCTATCTTAAAAATCTAAGTTAACCTTGCTTCACATATTTAAAATCTTCTAGTTTTGTTGAAATGAGTCTTTCTATTGGACGTGGCAATAAGGGGAACAGTCACACGTATTGTCTATGCATGTACATTTTATGCAGCACCTGTTTGGCATTCTACAAGGAATTCCACTTGCCCTGTTGATGGAGGCTGATTTTTTTTCTGAAATGTTTTTTTTAGAAAAATCTACTTGGGAGCGTTTTTTTCCTACAATAGGTGTATTCCAGGAGACTGCAGTTTCTTTGAGGAAATTATGTCAAATAGTTTAAGTGCACTGTTTATGCTTCCACATTTTGCAGAAATCTACATAGTGCAAAGCTTGGGAGTATTCTGGCTTCTATGTTGACACCTCTACCTACCTTTGAGTTAGCTGATCCGTTCAGCCCCAATTTATTCATTGTAATAGGTGGTAATATTTGCTAACTGCTAAATTTTATGAACTATTCCAATCTATTCATGGAACTCTAAAAGAATATTCTAATCAAATTCAGAGAATCTCAAGCTATCAAAGGGAAGATAAAGATGCTACTCAATCAGTATCCTGATCAGTGTGGGCTAACTCTCAGAAATCATTTATGGTATGCAAGGAAGGGTTATTGCAGTTGAAGTGGATTTGAGAAAGGAGTTCATTGTAAATTTGTTTTTCTGTGACTTCTCTTAGTCAAACGAGAGATAAAACTATATGAAATCAGATTCTATGCAATTAATTTTCTTTGGACGGTGAAATTGCAGTATCCTTTCCATTACTATTCCAAATGAAGCTGAGCTTTTGTTTTTGATACTGAGTTGATAAGTTAGGTTGATTGTTTGATGAACAAAAGAGGAGACAAAGATTCAAATCCTTGAGAGATTTTGAATTTTACTATAAGGCTGATAGTCATATATATTAGCTCTGCAGCTCTATCAAGTGGCCTTGGGGTAGCAAGTCAGCAACAACTATTCCCAGAGCCCATTTCTTCAATATCCATTACCAAATATATGCATTCAATTCTCAACCTTTTTGGCTTCAAGCAAGAGCAGCTCCCTATAACATATGTAGGATTTTCTTAATACATCAGATGCAACAAATATCTTTGGGAGTCCATTAGCAAAATCTAACATACATATTATTCCATTCATAGCAGTAAAAATCGTCTAGGGAAAAATCGGCAGACCAAAATTATAATTTTTTTTTGAATAAATTGGAAAGAAATCAGGAAAATACAGATTTTCTAAAAATGTAAATTGTTAAAGAGAAAGAGACAAACTTTTTAGGGCATTTCCATAGCATAGATATATAGAGAGAAAATAAAATAGAGTTTAGCCCATGAATTGTAGAAAATAAATTTTGTTGTTTGTATTCATATTGCTCATAGGTAAATATTCAGTTAACTTTTGAGGGCAGGCACCAAATAGTTGTCTAAGTCTGAGATCAAATATTAACCAACTCTATGAAGTAACTGAGATCAAAATTTGTCAGACTACATAAGAGGCGAGTCACCAAATTGTTAATATTAGCTAAGTCTATGAAGTAACCGAGATCAAAATTTGTCAGACAGTGATCTAGCTACTCTTAGGAATTTAGTAAAAGTGGAAGCCATTTTGAAGTGATCTAAGACTTTCATTGTGATTAGGCAAGTAGTTTTGTAGGGGTAGTTCAATATTTGAGAAAGTCCTTTATATGGGATAGAATTCAACAGAAGATATTTGTTTAGATGAAGTAAAAGATTAGCAAGTCATTGGTTTTTGCAATATCTAGCTTGCAACTACTATTTTTGGTGAATACAAATGTTACACACACACACACACACACACACACACACACACACACACACACACACACACACACACACATTATTAATTATGTACACACACACACACACACACACACACACACACACATTATTAATTATGTACTTGTTTGCCTCAGAATCAATGGGGTGGGGCATGCAAAGAGCCTCGTCATATCGAAGCTGCGATCTAGAAAAGATTCATCAGTTGCTTCGACACTATCTCACATGTACCCCACAATTTAGAATGATTGGCCCTTTAAAATTCAATTTATGAGCGCTATTGCTCCTCCTTCTCCCCTATTTAAGATTTTCTAGAGATCAGAAAGAAAATTAAGGGACAAAATAACCATTTTTTTTTTGTGTTTCAGCAATTTCACGAGTTTTTCCAAGGTTTTGCAATGATTTTTTTACATTTTTTCCCTTTTGTTTAGGGATTTAGCATGATTAATCATTGAAATGGTGGGCAACAATTTTTTTGGCAATCGATATTTTTTTAGGGAAAAACTTAGCTAGCTTGAGGATTTGTGATTAATAATAGGGTATAGTTGTGATTTGTTACAGATTAATTTCATTTGCAGAACCGTTGTCAAGGAGAAATATGAAGCACATATATTTGACGAAATATTTACTATTAGAAACCTCCCATATTCTTTATGGCCAAGTTTATTCAATAAGGAATCAAACAAATCCAACATGCTTGAACTGGAGAATAGGGCAAGGTACTACTGTTTATTTTTGGGAAGACAGATGGCAATGACTATAATGGATTATTTTGATGCTGTTCTTGAAAATGGCTAGTAAATCCTTTATACGTTTGATTAATGAAGCAGCTCAATTACATATCTAGGTATCTACAAAGTATCAAAATATCATAGGCAAGAAGATGAGTTTATATAATTTCTCATAATCAAAGAATTTGGAGAGGGAAGCAACACCATTACACAACATACCTAATCTACGTCCATAAAAGAAGTCTCTTTGCAAAACCCTTGAATGATAATTCAACAGTGTTGTGCCTCAAATATAGTTCAATGGTTATTGACCATACTAGACAAAGTTAACAAAGACGAGCACAGCTCTACATTAAGCAGGATTCTTTGGCAGAATGCTGACGGGGACCAAGGTGGGGTATTCATACAGATAGGGAAGAGTTGATGATGCCACTTGCAGAATTTCAGGTGCGTTGGAGGACAATACTATCTGGTGCAAGGATGGGGAATATCATGAAATGTGTGCAAAATGTACCCTGAAAAATGCATGCAAAATATAGAAGACAAGGCAAGTGAAAAGTTTTAAGAATGGGGAGCCACATTAAGATTCTTAAGATTTTAATTTTTTTCCCTCCCCTTTTAAATGTAAAAACAAAATCTTTCTGATGCAAAAGCACAGGACGATTAAAAAAAATAAAAACAGGTCATGAAATCTGAAACATTAGAAACATGGAGCATTTTTTTTCAAACAGTTTTTTAGGTAATGTTAATAGAAAATATTAACATAGAATGGGATATATGATTTTGGAAGACAATCATAAAATAAGGTTAAAATGAGTTGAAAATGATTCTGTATATGGTAGCAGTTTCTAGTTTTTGTTTTTATGATATTTTTGTTATTTTGATCTTGAGTCCTAAATGAAGATTTCAAAATGTGTTCTGTTGATTTGCAGAGAGATTATTGAATTATTTTGTTAAGTGGTGTTGAAGGAGCTCTATATCAAGTATTATTGAGCTGCAAGGTATGGTCAAAGAATTTATAAATTTTATTTTGTTAAATTTAATGATTGTATATGTTTGTGATACTGATTATTCTGGGTATACA
This sequence comes from Thuja plicata, assembly GCA_018584345.1. Taxonomy (NCBI): domain Eukaryota; kingdom Viridiplantae; phylum Streptophyta; class Pinopsida; order Cupressales; family Cupressaceae; genus Thuja; species Thuja plicata. The sequence goes on along the minus strand of MU226185.1, from coordinate 2,359,114 downwards.
AATAGTATGTTTTTGCTACCTTTGTATATAGGGTCCAAGCCTATTGGAATAATATAATATTTTATTTAGGTCAGTCAAACTTTAGAAACTAAAGCAACATAATGGGAAGATTGCTCATCATTTTAAATCAATTGAATCATAGAGCAACATTACTGAAAGAAAACATTCTGTCAATTATTTTGTAGATAAAACTTGAGCATACTGTGAGGTCTATTACTACTATTCCCATTAGATCTATTAAACTCTATTAATTTTCCTCTCTATTGATCTTTAAATTTAGATTACTTTTCCAAGTTAATACCAAAGATTTGGATTCAATAAAACTGGTTTGGAACAATTTCTGCAAATAATATGCTTAATATTTAAAAGTTAAAACTTAGATTGTTATAAAATATTCTTTTTTTTATAACTCGGGCATCTTATGAGAAATCAAACTTAGTTTACTTTTGTAATTTCGCTATTATGGTTGGTAGGGAGGTATATTTTGTCGAGCTTGAAAAATACTGAATTATTAATGTAGTCTCAGTAGAAAAATAAATTCAAAAGCTTAGTGCACCAAAAATAAGGTTGAAGAGAAGCATGACAACGTAGTATTGTAGGAAGAAAGCAAAGTTTTAAAGATCATGTTCACTCATATTTTTAAATTCATTGAATCATTTGAGTGCAAGAAATATGAGACCACCTATTTTTAAAAATTTTCTTATGGGCTTCACACGGTTCTTTTGTGGTACTTGTGGCCACTTCCATCACACTTAATTTTTTTTTAAATCATCATGAATGCTTTCTAGATGTTCACGGAAAATTGATGAATGCTTTAGGAAACACTGAAATCTACATTTTTTTTTCTTTATTTAAAAAAAAAAAACTTTTATTGTTAGTAGTTTGCTAAATCTTAATCTTAATCTTTCATGCAATATTGATGAATGCTTCAGGAAACACTGAAATCTACATTTTTTCTCTTTATTTTCAAAAAAATTACTTTGACTGTTAGTAGTTTACTAAATATTAATCTTAATCTTATTGTGCGTGATAATTGTGTGGACTTTTATCTTAAGGTTGCATTAAACTCTTATTATGTTCTTACCATACTTTTTTATTCATCATGGTTGAGTGATATTGACTCCTTTACATGATGATTGTATGGTCTATGCATGGAGCGACTAATGTCACATGTCACTTAGTTGTATGAGCTTTAGTTTGCATTGAATTCACATGGTGTACTTCGTGCGCATCATGGTTGAGTGATATTGATTCTTTTGCATCATGATTGCATGACCTTTGCATGAAAGGTCTAATGACACTTACGTCATTGAGTTGTATGGTTTTTATTTGAAGTTGCATCAAATTCCTATTGTGTACATAGTGTGTTTGTTTGTGGATCGTGGTTGAGTGACAATGTAGTTAGTTTGTTGATGATTGTATGGCTTTGTTGTGAAGGTTCTATTTACATATGTTGATTATATGGGGGTTTTAAAGGTTCTAATGGCATATCAACAAGTTTTATGGATTTTGTTTAAATGTTGCATCAAACTCCTATGGTTTGTTTAGTGTGTGTTCGTGCATAGTGAGTAAGTGATATTGGCCCTTGTGCATCATGATTATATCATTTTTTGTATGAATAGTCTAATGATGTATATGATATTAATTTGTAGGGGTTTGTATTTTAAGATTATAATGGCATATTTTTTATTTAGCATGGTTTTATTTTTAAAGTCACGTCATACTTAGATAATGTGCCTAGTGTGCTTATTCATGTGTCATTGTAAAGTGACCTTGTATCTTGTACTTTATGATTATATTGCTTTTTGTGAGAAAGGTCCAATAATTGATTGATTTTGATGGTTTTCGTTTAAAATTTGCATGAGTAAGTATATGCATTTTTAAAAGTATACATGTGGTTGCAGACAATGACTCTTGTGCATGATTATTATGAGTTTTGTGTGCAAATTTCAATGATTGTGACTGGCTTATGAGACAAATGCAAATTGTTCCTTAATATGTATTTGAGTACTACAAAGTGCATTGTTTTCTTGTTCATTATAATTGATGACATTGACTACGTGTAATTGATTTATATAGCTCTTTTATAAGTGCTTGAAGAGATATAGTATCTCATTGATACTTATATCGTGCATCCTAGTGCCACTCATGGTTTAGAGTTAGATAGCATCAATTATATGGATATTGTGCATCAAACTCCCATGTCATTCCTAGTATTGTTATTCATGCATCATATTAAATGGCACTGACTCTTACGTCTAATGGTTATAGTGGATTGTGACATGTATGGCGTGTATTGGAGTTGAATGGCATATATAGCATAGTGGGTACAATGAATACAATTGTGTTTGTGTGAAGCTTGCATGACGATCGGTCTATATAAGGGTGAATGGAATATATATAATAGTATGAACAATGAGTACCATCATGTTTTTGCTAAGCTTGCATCATGATTGGTATGCTTGTTTAGAGGACATGGTTAATGATATTCACTCATGCACGATGATTTAATGACTTTTATGTGGAGGGTCTAAGGACATCTAATGCCATCACATTGTATATATTTTGAATGAAGGTCATAATGTCTGTATCATGTATTTGCATGGGTTTTTCTTGAAGTTTGCATCAAACTCATATGGGTGTATATTGTGCTTGTTTATGCATTGTGGTTGAGGACATGGACTCTTCTGTTGAAGGTTTGAATGGAAATGTCATTGATGTATGGATTTTATTTGAAGATTGTATTAAAGTTGTAAGGTGATCCTAGTGTGTTCATGTGTCATGGTGGATTGATTAATTCTAATTAAGATGATTATATGGATTTTGTGTGAGGATTATAGTGAAATTCACTCTTGTGCATGATATGATTATATGGATCTTGTGTAAAGGGTTAAATGCCATGTCATCAAGTTATATGGGTTTTGTTTGATGGTTGTTCTAAATTCTTGTGGTGTACTTGTTCTTGCATCATGATTGAGTGACATTGACTTTTAGTAGGGTGACTGTATGCTTTTTGTGTAAGAGTGTAGTTACATATGTCATTGAGTTATTTTATTTTTGTTTAAAGTTTACATAAACTCTCATTGGTGTGCTTAGTTGGTTTTATGGCTTTTGTATGAAGTGTTTGGTGGCATCCACTCATGTATGATGATTATATGAATTTTGTATTGTATAGCTTTTGTTTGATGGTTATACCAAAATCTTAATATTGAGTGCATGACGTCCTTATTCATGTACCATGGTTGAGTGACATTGATTTTTATCATGGTGATTATGTGGCTTTTGTGTGAAGGGTATAATAACATGTCATTGGGTCATGAGTTCTTAAAATCTTGTATCAAGTTTTTGTGGTTAGTGACTTGACTCATACAACGATTGCATATTTTTTGCATAAATGGTTTAGTGACATGTCATGAGTTGTATGGACATTTTTCCAAGGTTGCATTATATTCTATGACATGCGTAGTGTGTTTGTTTATGCATCATGGTTGAGACATCAACTATCTTATGGATGATCATTGTACAAATTTTTCATAAAAGGGTCTAATGTCATATACATCATTAAGTTGATGGGCTCTTTAAAGGTCCTAATGAGACAAATGCTATTGAGTTGTAAGGGTTTTTTTTTAAGGTTTATTAAATTCTATGGTGTGTTTAGTATGAGTTTTCATCATCCTAGTTGAATGACATTATATTAAGTAAGCATGTGTGGATCTTATTTGAAGGCTCTTATAATTCACTGGGTTGTATGCAATTATGGAATAATTGAATAGCTAGTTTGAATCCAACTACTATAGAGTGATAAGTGTCATTGTGCATTTGGATTAATGACAATAATGTATAAATATGTTATAAATTTTTTAATTAATGGGTCTAATGACATCAACTATCTTATGGATGATTATTGTACAAATTTTGTATAAAAGGGTCTAATGTCATATACATCATTAAGTTGATGGCCTTTTTAAAGGTCCTAATGAGACAAATGCTATTGAGTTGTAAGGGTTTTTTTTGAAGGTTTATTAAATTCTATGGTGTGTTTAGTACGAGTTTTCATCATCCTAGTTGAATGACATTATATCAAGTAAGCATGTGTGGATCTTATTTGAAGGTTCTCATAATTCACTGGGTTGTATGCAATTATGGAATAATTGAATAGCTAGTTTGAATCCAACTACTATAGAGTGATAAGTGTCATTGTGCATTTGGATTAATGACAATAATGTATAAATATGTTTATAGATTTTTTAATTAATGTGTCTAATGACATGTATGTAATTAATTCATGTGACCTGTCATAGCTTGTTTATAGGTTTATAAAACATTAAGGTGTGCTTATTCGTGCACTGTGGTTTGTTTAATTTTACCCTTTTTTTTTATGGATCCCTTAATCAAGATTTTATTAGTTTATTAAAGTAAATGTTTCAAAGGTTTATAAAACATTTTTGGCCCCTGATTGAGTTCGTAAAAGTCTTGTAAACCCCAAAATATATTTCCACACATTTTTTTCTTCTCCTTTATCCTAGTAATTTCTATTGGTTTCAAAAAACATTGTCATGAATTGATGAGGATCTTATAACCCTACTAGTCTTTGGTAGAGTTATCGAAACCATCCTAAGATCTAATAGAACCCCACCATTGCCGCACCATTGGAAGTTTTAAAGTCTTTTTTGTATTGTGTTGTCTGTTGGGAGCTAATGAGGTTCTCACAAACCCCTCGGTCTCTAACAAGGTTTTCAAAACTTTTTAACTTTGACCAAAGCACCATTTTGAAAAATTGAAAGCTTATTTGTTTGAAACTAATGTCGGGACTGAACAATATTTTCACAATCATGTGGGTTCATGACAAATGATTGGTCTTTTTATAAATGGGATTTTTAGAATCTTGCAAGAATGAACTTTTTTAATAATAAGAGAATAGGTTTTGAGACCCCTTACCAGAACAAACAACAATAAGTTATTGATTTGAAGAGAGTTTGTGAGTTTATGTGCTAGTAGATCTTTGAATGTTTTGGATTTTGAGATTTTGATGTAGATCAAGACCAAGGCTCTATGAAGGAGTGTTGATATTTTTAACCCCACAATTAGATTTATGAAATTTTAAAAAAATGTGTTTAGAGTATTCGGGTGGACTTTTGAAATGCATTAGCAAAAAATATATGTATATGGTTTTCAATTATTTTCTCAAAGTTAGTTTGGTTTTATTTAAGTTCATATTTATTTCAGCTATACATTGTAAGTTATGTCAAATACGTGTCAAAAAAATTAAAAACTTGAATTCATTTGTTTTGTCATTTGTGGTAGTATAAGGTGAAGCCAAGACAAAATGTTATGTGATAAACGAAAGGTCTTTCAAATGCTTTGTGAGGGAAAGAAAACACTCAAGTATTGTGACGTAACAAAAACAAGAAAAAATGAGGAGATAATGAATAGTCAAGGGGACAATGAATAGATGACCTAAGAGAATGTCTCTAACAAACAAGCACACAAACAACTGTCGCTAATGTGATTCTTCAGAAGCTCGATTTTATAATTCAATTTACTAGTTCCATTTTTTGTTGGAGGCCACGTCAGTGGTAGGTCACCTAACATGACTTGGCATCTATAGGCTAAAATAACATAAAATAAATAAATAATTACCAAATTAATTCCTAGGACTTGCAAATGTTGAGACTTCCTAATGCCATCTATACCCACTTGTTGAAGATCTTTCAAGAGTCAAACAACAATTGATTACTCAAGGTTATGATGCCTATCGAATCATTAAGACCACCCGAGCATCTTAATGCTCACAAGCTTTGCTAATGAATCTACAAAACTATCAATGTTTTCTAATTTCACCTTCCCATCTTCCTCCATGTCTCAAACAAAATGGAATTAAACATCAACGTTCTTCATTGTAGAATAGAAAGTAAATTCTTTTACAAGTAATGACTCCATTGTTGTTAATCATCTATGCATCAAGGCCAACATATTTTAATTTTTATCTAAGCCAAATTTAAGTCTTACAAGCATTAGTGGCTACCTTATACTCTACACTTCATGGAAAAATATATAATTTGTCTTATACTTACCTAAATGATGGTACTTCCAAACATCGTGAATAAATATTCACTACTGGATGTTTTAATTTGAATATCATTTGTCCAATCTAAATCCATATATACCATCCAAGATTAACCATAAATTGGCTCACGACTCCAATTGCTTGAGAAATGCTTGACCTCTTACAAACTATAGCATACATCAAACTACCAAGAGCACTTGCATATGATACTTTGGTCATTTCATCCATTTGAGGAAGATATTTTTGACAATCCTCCATAAATAACTTCATTCCTTATAAATTAGGAACCACCAAGGATATGCAAATTTTCATGCTAAATATTTGCAACATTAAGTTAATGTACTTGCTCTAGCTTAACCCAAGCTTTTTATTGTCTCTATCTCTTCTCTAAACCAATAATGTACCTAGCTATACATTGATCTTTCATCTCAAATTGTACTAATAACTAATACTTGAAGTCATTAAATCAAACCTTGACCATTCTATAAGAGAAATATATTATCAATATATAGAGCAATTATGAGAATGTAGCTATTATCAATTTTATAGTAAGGTATTGAATGGATGTCATATTTGCTACAACTGCCTCTACATACATCACTCATACCTATAGCCTCATCTATAGTCCTAGACTCATCAATGTTAGTAATCAAAATAAGAATGCGTCTTGAATCGAACAATGAATAACCAACCTTTTTCCATTTCTATGTAACACTTGTGGACATCTTCGCTAGTTGGAAGATATCAACTACCTCTTTTTCTTTCTCGTCTTTAAAGGAAGGTTTCATATATTTGAAATTCACTTTTTGTTGTAGAGAACCTTCTTAGCCACTTGAACCCAAAGATTCTTCCCTTTCACACCAATGGTATATCTAATGAAGATGTTTAACTAACTTGATCCGAACTTAGACCTCTTCTCATTGACACATGTCCATATGCCTCACAACCAAACGATATGAGATGTATCATTGAAGGCTTCTTTCCTAACTACACCTCCATGGGTAGCATATAAACAAGTGGTTGGTATATGAGATATGTTGATTAGATAGTAAGAAGTGGCTACAATTTTTGTCCAAGAACAACACCATTTAGTATTGTCTATTGTTCTATTCATTCTCTATATAAATCCATTTTTCTAAGGGTTGTATGGAGTTTTCTCACACCTCTCAATATTTTACTATACACAACTTTTCATTTAATCTCAAGAAGTGAAAGATATTTCAATAGAAGTTACAAATTTGTTCAATGAATTTCAAGAATAAGTCATCAAATGGATTTAACACCATAAGCTAGTTTGCCAAACAAAGTAGCGCACATAATGACTTCTACATGAGTTGAAGAATTGAATAGAAATGTACAAGAATTGTTGAAGAAAGATTTGATCCAAGAGAGCCTAATTCAATGTGCAGTTTAGCTCATGCACCAACAATGTATCAACTTTTTTGATGTACATACTGTAGATGAGAGAAATAGATGATCTACCTTTTTAGATCTTTCCAACATCTGACAATGGAATACTTGTCGAAAACACACACACATACACACACATGCACACGCACACACACACACACGTAAAAAAAAATCTAATCTAATAACCCACACATGCTTGCAAATGGATTTATGATTCCATTGCCCTCCTATCTGTCAAGGTCTTGTTCTCAATAATGGATGCTCTTAGAAGCACATGTACAAGAAGCTATGAAGAACGAAGATTGAGAGATGAATGATAAAAAAGATGCAAAAATGTCTCTAATCAAAATATTCTTATCATTATATAATCCTAAATGGATAAGGGTGTTTTGTTCTTTCCTACTTCAACTTATTTACCATTTCTTCAGAAACAAGGTTATTTGTAGTTCCCCCTTTAGTAATAATATTCTATACCTTTCTTTGGCACTTACGTATTTCTCTAAACAAATTCTTCCTTTGATTTGGTTCACTATCTTGATTGAACAAGACTCTTCTAGTGACTAACAATGTCTCTTCTTTCAACATTCTCTTATTGTGAAGATTTTGTATTCTCTTCAACATGTGCAACTCTTGCATCATTTTCAGATCTCCTATTTGTCATTCCTTGATCATGAGGACAGACATAGGCTTTATGCCCCTCTTATCCACATTGAAAAAAAGTTGCTCAAAAGCATCCTCTTCCAAATCCTCTAATTGATATTCTGCTTCCTCTTGAAATTTAATCATGGGAGTAATATGAATCATCTTTAAAAAAATAAACTATTTTATTTATTATTATGTTTTAAATTTTGATTGCTACCATATTCTTCATTTTTTTTAATTTTTCTAATTTTGATCCTCATTCTAACCTCTAAATGATCTCCTACCTATCCTTCAACCATGACCTCCTTTTGTTTATTTTCAAATCTTTGTTTAGTTTTTCTTCAACCTTTAATGTAAATTCATATGCATCTGTCATGGTGCACATTCTCACCAAACTTAAATCTTCTTAGATACTAGGTTTTAATCCATTGATGTAACGAGCTACTTCTTCTTTATTAGCTTCAACATGTCTGACTGTAAGCAAGAATTTATGAAATTATTTAGTGTATTCTTTCATAGTCCTTTGGTTTTTAAACTTGACATTTTCTTTAGCAAATCAGGCTCATAATAATATACTTGAATGAATTGCCTTTTCATCTCTTCTACCATTCTTTCTCACCTTGTGAACTTTTCTTAAACTTGTTTGCCTATTAGTTGTGGTTGGAAAAATTAATTAAATGTTGGTCTTTATTATTAAATTCATTCAACCTAAATTTAAAATCAAATAAAAGTGAAAATTAAATTAAAAGATTGCTTTGGTTGATTTTTGATAGCTTATCAATCATGGATGCTTTTGCATAAAAAATGTTTAATTGAACTGATATTACCTTACGCTTGATAATGGTGGTGATGCAATGCATTTTGGATAAGTCAGTCAATGGTTGATGTAATAACACGACACTACAAGACATAACAAGATCAATCATGAAAACACAATTGTATGTAGGTTGTTGTACCATAATATTCAAATCTTAATACTCTCAAGGATTGGGAATGATCTTAATAATGCTTGTGTTAGAACTAGGAACATAGATATATTTTTGAAAAAGTGGGATTGAGCTTCATAAAAAGATACCGATTTATTGCTTGCGAAAAGAATAATTTTGAACATATTATCAAACTATACATTGAAGGTGTAATATAAATTTGATGTTTGTTGAGTGTGCTTACCATTAAATGGAAAAATCCCATATTAATTTGAAATGTTAGTGAGCTAATTTTAAACATGAACACATTGAAATGTAAATGGAAAAATCTCATATTGATTTTAAATGTTCAAAGGCTAATTTTAAACATGAAACTATATTCAAATGTAAATGATAAAAACCCATATTACATTGAAAAAAGCTTAAAAATATGTTCCTTGATTTTTACTTTTTTTAATTTTTTGTTTTTCTTTTAAGTTTAGGTTTAGTTGTGGTTTAATACTATCTATACAATTATGATATTATGTTAGCCAAAAGGGGTGCAAGGATCACGTAGATATTATAGTTGTGGTTTCCTAGGTTAGTCAAGTAATGCCAATTTTTAGGAGGTTATGGCACTGTTGTGCCCTAGATGGCTAACCATTAGAAGGATACCTCCATTTCTTTGGAATATTTTGCCAAAAGCCCTAGACTCATCGGGTAAAGTCATTCATGTTGACCAATCTAATATCATGCTCCCACATATGGACGCTAGAGTGTTGATCTCCATTAAACCTAGAGTAGATATTCCAGACAATCTAGTATTTGATTTGGAGTATGGTTTGTTTTCATGTCCGGTTGAATTTCTGGGTGGAATGAACTCGTGTTTCCTATACAATAGGGGCGGTCAGAGGAGAAGGAAGTGCCCTCTATTGGTCTCTAAAACTAAACCCCACTTCTCTTCCAAATTTGGGGTCAAGCATAGCAAACTTGTAACCCTTGATTCTGATCAATCATCCTCACCTAGAATGTGGATTGATGATCCCACTCTTAACCTTGCCTCTATCTCAGTTGATTGCACCACATATGACCCTCTCTCTCTCTCTCTCTCTCTCTCTCTCTCTCTCACTCTCTCTCTCACAAGGGCTTCCTTTGAGGAGTCATGAAAGACAACAAATAATGGGAATGGTAGTATGAAACTACTAGTGTAATAATAGTTGACTACACCCCCCTCTTGATAATTTCCTCCAAGGCAAAAGAGACATTAAGGAGGGAATTTCTAGGGGGGGGTGAGGAAGAAGAAGGGGAGATTGGAGATAGTAAGTGTCGTCAGGATTACATGGATATTACAGAAGCAAAGAATGTGAAAAGAATCAATGATCCCTCCAATAGAAGTTGTTTGCATGACTATGATCTAATAGTCATTCTAGCAACCCCCATGTTCCCCCCTCTGCTTGCCCTTTCCTAGTCCCTCTAACCACTCACACCTTAATATCCCTTCTGGGTTGGAGGAAGTTAGCAAGGGGAGGGGGGGGATGTTTCTATATTATCTTAGAAGTCTAACCTATTCCTCAAAGAGGTTTACAATAAAAGTGGTGTGAATATGCATTGGGCCATCATCCCATTTGTTGATAGTCCCTCGGAAGTAAAGTTCAACTTCAACAAAATCAAGAGGAAGCCCATGGTAACTGACTCCCCCCACTAAATCTGATAACCCTGTAGAAGGAAGAGACATCATTAGACCCATGGAAGGCAAAAGGAAACGGGGAAGACCTATAGGGCCAGTTAATAAGAAGGAGACCAAAAGCATTCATAGTAAACAACCTGCCTAAATGCTACTCAAGCTTTAGGACTAGCATCGATTCTTCTACATAATTTCTATGGACATGAAAATTGGAAATATATAGTACAGAGGTTCCTGAGAGTCAACAAGGGGTTTGATTTTTTTATGCTTCAAGAAGTTAAAGCAACCAACTTCACACTTGACATCTCCCTGAAATGTATTTGGAGAGAAGCTACTGCCTACTCTACCACACATAGCAGAGGGAGAGGAGACACATCTATTCTCATAAGCCCTAATTGGGCCAAACTTGTCTCCAAATGGGGGACATCACCATGTAATAGGGCAATATGGCTTGTCTTTGATTACAAAGGTAGAGAATTTGGGATATGTTTAGTATATGCTTCGAACGATTATAAGGAAAGAACAAAGTTATGGAAATGACTGTATCAACTAGAGGATGTTCCGTGGATCTTGGGAGGAGATTTTAACATGGTAGTGAACTCTCAGGATAAGTTGGGGGGTAATAGATTGGATTGGAAGGGAAGTGAATAGTTTTGTTTGGAACAAGATGATGGGAAAACACAGATTCTTGACAGGCTTATTATATTTCAGCCAATTAAACATATATCAAATGTGCATCCAAAGAAACATAACACAAGAACACATAACACATGATATGATTACGGAGAACCTTGATCAGGGGAAAACTCCGGTGGGGATTAAT
>MU226185.1:2297725-2326298 GCA_018584345.1 Thuja plicata | reverse complement strand
TATATATATATATATATATATATATATTATACGTATTTAATGTATAATATATAGTATATATTATAGAACTTATATAATGAATCCCTTAAGCTTATAGCATCGTAATATTATTTAATATAATAATATGTAATATGAATTGTACCATAAATACAGAACATATTAAATAATTTCATATTAATAATATTTCCTATCAATTACAAGATTAGCATATTATATAATATAATATATACTATAAATCTGAGAGATGGATAGTATATAACATACTATATTATAATAGTAATATATTTAACTAAAATTTCATGCGATAATATTCTTATATAAGTATCGCATAACATAGTTGGTTATACTATGTAATATAATATATTATAAACTATACATTTTAAAAATGTATAGTAGATAACACACTATATTAAAAATAACAACAATAATCTATCAACTTATATGAAAGTACATAATATAATATATTATATATTATTCATTGTAGATGAATAATATATAATATACTATGTTATATTGATAATACCCAAACTTCATTTGCATGCGATAATAGTTTACTGCTATGCTAGTCGACTCACTTCTTTATTAAACAATGTTTATATACATATAACATAATATATTATATACTATTCATTTGTGGATGAATAGTATATTATATACTATGTTATATTGTTAATACCCTAATCTTTTTTTTTAGCATGTGATAATCGCATTTAACTGTGCGAAACTTTACCCAGCACTGTATTAAAGTCACCACTGATTACCCTTATGTGGCGCGGCTTTTTCTGACAGCATACATTACATTACAACATACCTGTTACCTTATATGGCGCGGCTTTTGTTTTTTTTGACAGTATACATTGTATATACAATAAAAAAATAGACTTATGATACGCAATATCGAGTTCTCAATACCCAACGTGCAGAGTACCCAACAGATCATATTGATCTTTCGACTGCAAGTGACAGACTGTTACAAAATAGCACAGAGGCCGATCTGACCAAAATTTTGAGAGACATTCTGTCCCTTCCATCGCGCTACACCACACGCTCCTGCATATACATAAATTTACAATAAAACCAGACTTATGATCCACAGGCATATGGCTATAGGGCCGAAGCCCTTTCTTTTCTCCCCACGCGAGCTACAGCAGTGGCAAAGTCACTGCAGTGACTGTGTCACAGCAGTGACTGTTGTCACAGCTGCGACACACCCCATAGACAGCGTCTCGCGCAGCTGAGGGTTCCAGAAAAAAAAAATCCCAAACTAATATTATAAATGCCAAAGTTTTTAAGCAAAACAAGAAATTGCAAAGTTGTAAACTAAACTGGTTATTTTATATAGCGGGGTCTTTTGTTAAATTTACAGACCCGATTTCTTGTTCAAAACAGTGAACCATAATAAACTTTTGTTAAAACATCTGACAGCCATTTAAAACTCTAATAGCTACTGCCGCCATTAAAATGATAGTTTAATTAGGGCAAAATAAAACTGGGAATCGATCTGTATAACAGATCTGGATTTATTACATCTTTATTAACTAAAGATGAACATTCTCCATTTTCATTCCAGCAGATGAGTCTCCATTATTATACCACAGAGAATCTCTTATGGCGGAAGAGATCTCTTGTGGTGCTGATCTTCTCAGAAACAGCATGAGCAACAACCTTCCACTATCTCAGACCTGCACTCAACAACATAAGGAGAAACAAAGAAAAAAAAATAGCAAAGAGAAGAATGAGGGAAGAATTATGGGAGATCTAGGGTTTGTAGAGGTACTTATGTGGCCCCAAACCCTAATTTCGAATTAGGGTTTGGAGGGCCCATTCTGTATTATATATAATTTTATTTATTAGTTCTGGTGTCTTTTATTTAAAAAAAAAAAAAACTTTGATTATTAGTGACTATTAATTTTACTAAGCTTAGAAAGAACAGTTTAGTTTAATGAAATGTTATTTTCATTGTGTTAATGATATTTAATCATGAGAGGATCTTTTAGAAGATTTTATTTTAATATGTCAGTAGTGATTATAGCTAATAATAATGATTATTTTCCCCTTTGTCGAGTGTTGTTATTATCAGTAATTAAATTAAGTTATGGATCTATCTTTTTATATATATATAATTTTTGAATTGTAGAATTTTAAAGAATAAAACGTCCTTAATTAACTCTTAATTGTTTATTATATATTTTTCTTTTGATAAAATCTCTTATTTTATTAATTTCACTTACTACACCAATTTTATATGATTAAATAAAAGTTATTTTATCTCAATGAAATAATTAATATTATAAAATTTAGTATTAATCAAATAGTTATTTTTAACATTGAATTATCAGGAAAGGAAACGTAGATTATTAATTCTCTTTAACTAAGAAAAGATTTATTAGTTTAATTGTTAATACTTCCTTTGGTATAATAGAATTACTTATTAGATTTTTAGGATTCCGGATTTAATTCAAGTTCGCTAGGAATGTGTAGAGGATGGAAATAGTAAGACGATTGGTTTGACCTTTCTTATACTTCCCTTTTATAAGTGTCCTCTAGCGATGCATTATTTTAAAGGTGTTTCCGTCCAATGGGTTTACGCCTCGGGGCTTCGCATCATTAGGCTTGAGTTGAAACTTGTTAGTAAATTTTATTTTGTTGTCGTAATAGTGGTTTATAAAAAAAAAAAAAAAATTAGTTGTGTTTTTGCCTAGATTATTTTGGGTATTACACTATCATTCTTCAAATTCAAAAACTGATTAGAGGTTTTCTATGGAAGGGAAACATGAATGATGAAAAAAAATTCCTCTAATTTCTCTCCAAGACATGGCACATATTCCTGCCTTAGGGGGTGCTGGTGTGCATGACTTAGCAAAAAGGAATGAAGATTTTGGTGGTAAACTTTTATGGAAAATATACTCTAAGCCTCATAGTACATGGTGTCAAATCATGAAGCAAGAATACTTGGACGATAATGATTCCTCACGGGTTTTATCAATTTTGGATCCTCCTAAAGGGTCAGTCATATGAGATTTATGGTCTCAGCAAGAGGAATTCTTACTAAATATGTGACTTGGGAAGTAAACAATGGGTGCAAGGTTAAGTTTTGGTGGGACTCGTGGAAAGGGAATCCACCTTTATCCTCAATGGAAAAAACAAGAGACATTATTGTGGTTTCAGAAAACCTATGGGGAAGCCTACCAACTCATTACATTTCAACAGTCTGCATATGTTTAGGAAAAGTTATATGGAAGGACCCAGTTGATTTACCATTAAGCCAACAAGATAAAGACTCATTCAGATAATTACTAGCAGCCAGACATGTTTATCTCTCGGGTCTAGAGGACAAACTAATTTGGGCCCCAACAAAACATGGAAATTATACTATCAAGGAGGGATATATAATTCTTCAAAAAATTGATATAGATAAGGTGCCACCCCGAGCATTTTCTTTCTGCTGGAATCACATTGTACTTCCCAAAGCTAGATGTTTTTCCTGGCTTGCAATAAAACATCGAGTATTGACAAGCGATAGGTTGGAGAGACTAGGGATCACACCACCATTTAAATGCGTGATGTGTGATGATAACATCGAAACAACAAATCACTTATTCTTAAGCTGTACATTTGTGTGCAAGAATGTTGGTCATTTGTCCTAAGCAAATTACAATATAGTAATCCTCTCCCGAACACTATTTGGGATCTCTTCCACTCCTGGCTGGTATTACACGTCAACTCTTTATTCACGAACATTTGGAAATGTGTTCCAGCTTTACTGGTTTGGACCATTTAGTGGGAAAGAAATAAATGAATATTCACAAATATTTCTTCTCCTATTGAAGTGGTATTAGAGGGCATTGAGAAGTCAATATCAGAAGTGGTTAAAGCTAGTTTGATGAAATGAATTTTTAACCCAGTTATCACACATTGGGATGGCAATAATTCACGAATGGAAAAGAATAATTGTGCCAACAGGGTGTGCTATAGAAAAACATGGTTCTTCTAAGATGGATCGATCAACAATTCACTGGAATCCCCCCACACAAGGTACAATGAAGATTAAATTTGATGGGGCTTCCCATGGGAACCCAAGAATGTCAGGTTTGGGGGCCTGTATTTAAGATTTTCAGGGCAAGGTCCTCGCACTTACAACTTCTACCCTACCTGAAGGAACAAACAATCTTGCAGAAACTCATGCCTTATTTGCGGATTTAATTTTGGTCAAGCAGGGAGGTTATAATCAATTACATGTGGAAGGGGATTCATAGGCTTATTAATTCTTGCATTAAATGACAAACACACTCATGGCAACTCAATTACATTTTCACCCAAATCTGGACTCTGTTAGATAAGTGTCATGAAGTATATCTCTCGCACACTCTTCGCGAAGGAAATAAAGTTGCAGATTTGTTGTCAAATTTAGGTTGTGATGGGATTGTGGCTTCAAAATTAAACCCCATTGATTTTATTGCAAAGTCTGCTAACCTCCAAAAAGTAATTGAAGTAGATTGTTTGGGCTATGACATGTGAACATTCATTACAAGTCTGATTTGAGGGGTAATTTGAATCATACAATGTAAACCTTTGTGCAAATACAACTCAATGAGGTAAGATTACAATCATAGTCGATTATCCTTGCTACTGCCGAAGGGACGCGAGGTGAATTTCCTTCGTGTATATGACCCATTTGGGATATACGGTTCTGCATCTTCACATGGGTATTTGTAGAATTCATGCGTTACTCTTTCCAAGTGGAAATTTGGTTAGTTCAGAGCTAATTGTCATGAATGCACACAAATTTAACTGTCTCTTTGGCGTCATCAAAGTAACTCAATTTCCCTATTTATGCCCGGATCACCACACATTGTGATAAATTTTTTTGATGATGGCAGGCATGGCAGAAGTCTGTGTTTTTTGTGTGTCGTGCTCTAACTTTCATTTTGAGATGCTGCCTAAAATTTCTCGTATTTGGTATCCCAATGTGGATGAAGATGCTCTACCAATGCATATTAACGATGAGGTGATGGATGAAATATTTGTTAGTCACTCTTCTTCCATTTGGCGATAAATCAAATAGGTAATTGGGCATGATAACTTTGCACCTAAGTCTAAGCAGTTCTTGTTTACTTCGTAGCTAGTCTCAATCTTTTTGTCAAATGCTATGGATCTCTTACAATATCCACACTTGCTTGAAATTATGGATTTTAAATTTGTCCATAAACATTTCTGGGTGTGGAATAAACTTAAGCACGCCATGCAATACTATGATTTATGGAATGGACATGCGCTGGTTGGGGGTTTGTTCTCTAGACACCAATTAATGCATAATCATGAGTTTCTGGTTGCCTATAATGGAGTAAAACGGTCAATTGAGAAACAAAATGCCAAGTATATGAATAATGCAATCCAAGAAATTGTTCCTACCCTCAGCTCGGAGTTAGAGGGAAAAATGAAGGCTACTGTTTATGCTTTGCTGGATTTGTTGGGTATGCCGAATACTCTAGTTCACTCACGAATTACTACTTTCACACGTCCTCTTTGAGAAAGAGTTGAAGTGTTTCCAAGGAGTGTTGGGACATACAAATTTTTCCAAAGACGGATGATTTATGTAGTCCAGGTTGGGTTCCATTTGCGCAATCTGGTTAAGGGCCTGATTGGGAGGTTGGGGCCGCCTATAATGTGGGCTCTAAATGTAATTTGCAAGATGCTTAGGGGAGTGTATGGGTGACTTCAACTCTGGCAGTGTACTCCATTGGTTGGGCTTCGGGATGGTTGCCTCGTTCTCAGATGGAGCCCATGAATATGCAGAACAATAAGGGGAGTGGATGGGACATGCCCACTCCAAATGAACGTGCAAGCAACTAGTCTACATGATGGCCAACTCAAACTCGATCGGTTCATGTGTCAGATGAATATGTTGATATGGAAGAATAAAGACATGGTACTTAGATGGAAAATTGGTCTTGAAAGTTGATTGTCTGTGGTCAATTTTTGGGTCTATGCTTTCAGTGATTTTGTGGCTTCGGTCCAAAAGTATTTTGTAATGTCTTACTTTTTTTTTGGTGGATCGTGAACTACATGGTGTATATTTTTCATATGATTAATCCTTAAGTTAATCAATTTTGATATAGTTGTAACGTTCATATCAATTTGATATTTTGTAATGAGCAAGGATTCTGGGTTTTCTTGCTGGCTCTTTCCCAAATGAGCTCTCAAACCAATTTAATATTATAAATAATATATATAGTGGCTTGCCCAATTTCGCTTATTGCTTTTTTTGGCTAATAACAACTACTAAATTAAAGATAGTAGTTCTCCAGAATCCATAGTATTGTATAATCTTGATTTTGGAAATCGTTGTGTTATTTTTTGCATCTAAAAAAAATAAAACATAATCATTTCCAGAACGGTCTGAAATATTAAGGCAAATTTAGATTTTCAGAAATGAAGAGAAATTTAAGGGTAAGGAGAGATCTTTTACTAAGTTTGTAAGAAAACTCATATTTTCTAATGTTGCTACACATGTAATTGTAACTATGAAGATATCAAAGAGGATGTTTGAGAAGTAATTGGAAGACAAACTTATTATAGTCAACACATTAGAGATATTATATGGACAATTGTGGGAAAACAACAAACAAGAGAATAAAAAAGTGTAAAGCCTTCAAAAGGAGCAAAAACAACAATGCACAGAAGGATACACCACAATCCAAAGTGAATCCCAAAGTTGTTAACTGAGTTTTTAACTAGTATTGCTATGAATAGTAGTTGATGAACAATATTTTTGGTATATTCAGTCCTTGCATCTTTTTGTATATGGTTGATATATGGTAAAGATATACTAGTATGATCTATAGCACTGTAACTAACTAATGCTCTAGTAGACAACAAAAATCATAGTACTCTAAGACCAAAACACCTTTGACTTATTCTGTAATTTTTATGCACTATATCTAATACTAAAAAGAAATCATACAACTCAAAAAATTGTATCAAATCTAGAGTTATAAACGATCATATCATATCTAGGTGAAAATCAAAAGGGCTGAAATCAAATATAATATTCTTAAATATAGTTTGCATTCATTGTGATTATATTGAAGCAAAA
This sequence comes from Thuja plicata, assembly GCA_018584345.1. Taxonomy (NCBI): domain Eukaryota; kingdom Viridiplantae; phylum Streptophyta; class Pinopsida; order Cupressales; family Cupressaceae; genus Thuja; species Thuja plicata. Next base: position 2,319,202 of record MU226185.1, on the reverse strand, counting down.
ACTATAGAGAGATTGATTTTAGCTTGTATCATTCTTTAGCTATCTTCAAATCCTATAATCTTGAAGCCCAACAAATCTTGTAATTTCCTAGTATTTTTTCATATCATAAAATAATAGATTTCCAAATATCAATAATAGTTACAATCCATTCAAGATTATGTATGTGAGAATAACTTCCAACCATTTAGAGAAGGCCTTGTAGAGTGTATGCTTGTAAAGTGTATGTCAAGGTTTGAAGTATAAACTAAATTGTTTTATTTTCATTATTTTTGTAATCGTCTTTTCATGTCCTATCTTCTAAGTTTAGAATTAAAATTGGATTGAAGTGTGAATACTGAAAAAATATGCCGCCAAGGCTACTTCAATGTGTTGATTAATGATTACATTTATTTAGAAAAATATAAATATTATAAATTAAATAAATGTGTTTATAAATGAAATAAATGCATCTTTTGTACATATATCAAATTGTACTATATTACATGTTAACTTCTATATAATTTTATATTGACATGACCCTTGTACCTCATTCCTCTATGAAAGTTACTTGGTCTCTGAGCCACACTCACAAAGATTAGGAAATTTGATTTTCTCCTAAGTCTTGACCAATGAGTTGACACTACGTTCCTATACCAAATTGCTAGAAAATTAATTTAATAGATAATTTTTACCTCAAAATTTGGGTTTGAGTAGAAGCTAAAATAGGTTGCTTGTGTGTGTTGATACTAGCCACCCAAGTCCATTGAAAATGTACATCGTTGAAGTAGCTTAGAAAGTTGTGTAACGTGAGACATTCTAGCTTAGAAAGTTGTGTCACGTTATACACATTCCCATTCTTCACTCTAATTAATAAATTGGTGACAAAGCTTGTAAAAATATGTTGTATTCAGTTAAAAGATCAATTGAAGAGAAAATTTACTGAAAAAATTTGATATAAAGAAAAGGTATGCCATCAAAGCACGTAAAAAGTTAGAAGTTATCTTAAATACATGATCAATACAAAGTTAGAAGTTGTCTTAAGCACATAATCAATTTTGTGTCGAAGCTGCAAAACTCTATCAAAGGATCAACTAAAGAGAAAATCCACTGAATACATTTGATTAAAAGAAAATGTGCACTATCAAAACACATAAACAATTAGAAGTTCTCTTAAACACATAATGAATACAAAGTTAGAAGTTGTCTTAAACACAATTAAATTAGGGTCAAAGCATACAAAAATCTGTGAAAGGAACAATTGAAGAAAAAATACACTAAAATAATTTGATTCAAAGAAAAGATATGCCATGTACAAAGTTAGAAGTTATCTTAAACACAAAATTAATACAAAGTTAAAAATTATGTTAAACATGTGATTAAATTTGTATCAAAGCCAACAAAAATCTCTCAAAGCATCAAATGAAGAGATTTTATTAAAAAAAAAAGATAAGCTGACAAACCACATATAAAGTTTCAAATTGTTTTAAACATGTAATTAATACAAAGTTAGAAGTTGTCTCAAACATGTAATTAAATTTGTGTTAAAGGATGAAAAATTTGTGAAAGGGTCAACTAAAGAAAAAATCCATTAAAGAGATTTGACTCACATAAATTATAAATTGTCGAAGCTCGTACAAAGTCAGAAGTTGTTTAAACAAAATTAATACAAAGTTAAAAGTTGTCTTAAACACAATTAGATTCGTGTCAAAGCCTGCAAAAATATTTGGAAGAATCAACTAAAGATAAAATCAATTGAAAATTTTTGATTCAAAAAACAGGTACACCGTCGAAGCATGTACAAAGTTTATAGTTGTCTTAAACATTCAACTAATACAAAGATAGAAGTTGTCTTAAACACGCATTTAAATTTGTGTCAAAGTCTGCAAAAAATTATGAAAGAATAAATTGAAAAAAATCCACTAAAGAGATTTGATTCAAAGAAAATGTATGTCATCGAAGTACGTTAAAATTTTCAAGTTGTCTTAAATTCGTAATTAATATTAAACTAAAAGTTGTCTTAAAAAAGCAATTAAATTCGTGTTGAATATTGCAAAAATATGTGGAAGGATTAACGAAAGAGAAAATTTACTAAAGAGCATCGATTCAAAGAAAAAGTAGACCTTTGAACAATGTACAAAGTTAGAAGTTGTCTTAAACATGCAATTAATAAAAAATTAAAAGTTGCCTTGAACACGTAATTAAATTTGTGTCAATGCCTAAAAAAATTTGTGGATTAATTGAAAAGAAAATCCACTAAACATATTTTATTAAAAACAAAATTACGTTGTCGAAGCACGTACAAAGTTAGAAATTGTCTTAAAGACAATTAAATTCATGTCGAAACCTGCAAAAATCTGTTAAAGCATCAATTGAAGAGAAAATCCATTGCAAAGTTTTGAATTAAAGAAAAGGTGCGTCATCAAAGCACATACAAAGTTAGAAGTTGTCTTAAAAATGCAATTAATAGAAATTCAAAAGTTGTCTTTTACACAATTGAATTCATGTCGAAGCCTGCAAAAATTTCGGAAAGGATCAATAGAAAAGAAAATCCACTGAAGAGATTTGATTCAAAGAAAAGGTACTTGATTGAAGCACGTACAAAGTGAGAAGTTGCCTTAAACACCCAACTAATAGAAAGTTAAAAGTTGTCTTAAACACAATTAAATTCGTGTTAAAAATTTGTGAAAGGATCAATTGAAGAGAAATCTGTTGGAGAGATTTGATTTAAAAAGAACGTACGTCGTTGAAACACGTACAAAATTAGAAATTCTTTAAACACACAACTAATATAAAGTTAGAAGTTGTCTTAAACATACAATTAAATTCGTGTCAAAGCTTGCAAATATTTTTGAAAATATCAACTAAAGAGAAAATCTATTGAAAATATTTGATTCAAAAAAAGTACGACATTGAGGCATGTGCGAAGTTTGAAGTTTTCTTAAATACGCAACCAATTCAAAGTTAGAAAGTGTCTTAAGGGTAAGTGCAATAAGTTGGGTCCCAATTCGGCGGAAGTCTCGTGGACTTGAAAAATGCCACTAGAGATGGGTAACTGTCTTAAGCTCGGACACCCGATCCAAAATTCAAAAAATGGGTGCCCGTTTCTTTATTTTTTATTTTTTATTATATTTAAGGAACACATTTTTACATGTCAATTTATTATATTTAAGAAACAGGTACACATTTTTAAACGTGTGCCCACATTTTAAAATTTGAATTTACAAGAGCACCTTTTGCATTGGATTTCGGTTCGGGACAAGCTTGGTGTGATCGAGCCTATGCTTGGACCTCCCAAATAATGGCTAAGGCATTTGAATGCTAGATTTCTGTCTTGCCATAATTATTTGAGGAGCTTCCTAATCAATTTTTTTTACGAAATGAAAACCCATTAGAGCTCTTACTATTAAGATTTCAGAAATATAAATTTTATAGTGATATGATCAATTTTACTATTTTTACAATATTTATTAATCAAAAGTGGAACCTAAACTTAAAATAGTAAGGTTCATTAAAAATTTAATAACTTTTTTATTTTTACATTTTTTAAAAATAATTTATATGACATCAATCTACATAGAATTTCCTTGAAGATTAAAAGAAAAAAAAATGAAAAAATTTGAAGTTTTCATCAAATTATGGTCGTTGTAGAGAAAATATTCAATAGAAAACCAAAAATATTCTCATCAATCTTTGGTGTCTTAGGTATCTTTCCCCAGAAGGATTCAAAAAAATTCATTTATTTAGGTCAAAATATGATGGTCGTACACGTGTGTGGTATGGTCCTGAAACAAGCATTTTGAAAAGATAGTTTTTAAACATGCCTACCTAAAAATAATTTCTACCATGTGGGTATTTAAATAAATTACATATTTGAAAAGTAGACTCCAAGCACTACATTTTCTATTAGTGAAGCGTTTTTAGATTCAATCTCTAAGTGCCTCAAATTTTGACATCAATTGACAACAAATTTAAAAAATAGGGAAAACACTTCCACTTTTTGCCCAAAAGTGGAACTCAACTTCTTGCAGCCACCCTTAAATAAGTAATTAAATTTGTGTTGAAGCCTTCAAAAATTTGAGAAAGAAGCAATTGAAGAGAAAAGTCTACTGAGTAGAATTGACTCTGTTAGCACTCTCAAATTTTGGAGAAATTTGGAGTGACTATATGGAAAATTCCTCTAAGGGAAGATGAATAACCCCTAAAAACTTGCGGAGAATTCATACTTTGAACACATGCAAAAAGAGGCCTGATGATTTTGTGAAAAAAATTCTCGGGAGACATGTTCCTCGCCTTTTATTTGGCATATGCAGTGGGTTCCAGCTCCTAAATTTTAGTTTGGACATATTTTGGAGATAACCATTCAAAGGTGCTTGTCCAAATCTGCACTTTTTCCTAAGTATCAATTTGTTGTAATAGGTATAGTTTGCCTTTGAATATCTTGTATCCTGTTAAGTTTCATGGCCCGCCACTTTGAGAAATGTTTTATATGTATATCAGAGAACTTATGTTCCAAAGCTCAATCCATTTCAAATCCGTTTGATAGGTCTTCTAATCCCTCAAAGTTGGTCTTCCAGAAATGTCTCGTTTCTCTGTCCTGCCCAGATTTCTGAGTAGCCCTGTTTGACCAATTGTAACTTTTGTCCTTGTGACCAAATTGAAACAATTCCTTTTGCATCATATTATAGAGGTCAAATAATTGTTATATCTTCGTATTTAGGTCACAATGAATCCATTTTGTCAGTTTGCTAAGCTCATTCCGTTTGCAATTTCTATCAATTTGCCAAATGGTCAAATGCAGATTTGCAGAATGACCTACTTTAAGGTCTTGCAAATGTGTATCAGGATGAATGCCTTGGATAATTGAGTTATCCCTCCTATTTTAAACATGGAGTTGTACCTACGTGGAGATTTGTAGACTTCTACCAATCCGATTGATCACTTTTCTTTGCTGATTCCAAACTCAATTTATGCATTTTCACTGTCTTTAAATTCAAGAAAGTTGTAAAGCGTTGACTTTGCAGATTAATCCCAGTTGATCAGCTGATTGTCAGAGAAATCCAGTTGAAGGTTCATATTCCTTGTGGGAAAATGAATCAAGTTTTGAAGCCTCCGACCATTGGGTGTACATTGGGCAAGTTTTTGAAATCAGATCCAAAGAGGTTTCGTGCAGATTAACAGTGTTTTCAAAATTACACTTTACTAAATTGCCTTCTTTGGAGGTTGGTAATTTCTTGTCAAATGATTTTTTCAGAATGAGGATCGTTTCCATGTACTTTGTATGTGAAAGTGTATTACCGGGGTCGAGCTTGGGCCTCAAGGCAAGTTTTTGTATTGTTTGCAAAGGCCAATCCAGTTGAGATTTATGTTATTTTGGCATTTGCACTTATGCAGTTTTCAGAATTGCTATCTTTTGATCAGTTACTCCAGGCATGTAGAATTGGATCCGGCAAATCCCTTTGGCATGTGTTTTCACATATCGGAAAAGGGTGTGGGTTTATGATTGTATGATTATGGGATGTTTCTTGATCAGTTTTCCAGGCTAGCTTAAGAAGCCAGTTGTCATTTTGTGGTTCATTAAGTAAGTAAGGACATTATATTCATGATGGTGGTTTTGTCACCATTTGCAAGCATGTCACTTGTAAAATCTCCTTAAAAGCATATGTGGCATTTCTAGTAAAGAAATAAATGACAATTCCAGAGCCTTCATATGATATGATCAAGATACAGTTGCTATGCCTAGATCAGAGGTGCGGAATGAAGCTCAACAAAAAAGATATAATCGATTTACTTGATATTGATACTGTGAAGAACTATAAGAGTTGGATAAGAACTACTTGCAGAGATGTTTATTGTGGCCATCTAGTGACATTTTTTAAAGTGATTTACATTTGATCTTGCAACTGGTGCCTCTTGTGTCCATGGAATTTTCAGACTACTCGGGCTTGATAAATTTTCAGCTTTTGCCAAGCTGCCAACAAGAAAAGTTTTAAAACATTAAAAGTGCAGAGTTAAAAAATCATATGAAATAGGAGTTGCGTGGAATGTTTGGAGCCCCGCATGTTTTATGGTGGAGACCAAAGACAATCAAAAATATCAAATCCAAATGCAACCAGCAAGGTGTAAACAAAGATAGAGCCTGGCAAAGTTTAAAACATTGTTGAAAATGCATCAAGAGTTGCCGAGGAGCCTGAGGAAAAATCCAGCGCAACATGCCTAAGAGTCCATGCTGGAAAGTGATGAAAAGAATGTTTAAAGACCCAATCAGCAAATATAATCCAAAAAATGCCAAGTCAGCGTGGATTAGAGGGAGAGCAGCCAGCATACACATCAAAAGCCAGCGCAGATGTTTGAAGGGTTGCGCAGCAGCATGGGGATAAGAATGTAAAGTTTTGTGAAAACTTTCCAATGCAACAGACAGGTGAAAAACCATAACCAAGCCCTGCGCAGGAGGTATTAGAAATGAATAGGCATGTTAAGAGCATATCCTGCGTAGAGCATAAGGAAATGCCAAATGGTAAATACCTTGTGCAGTGAGGAGACAGAGAAATGGAAACCCACGCAGCAATGAGGAAAAAATCCTTTGCAAAATTTCAAGCAAATGCTATTGGCATGTTTCCAAGTCAAATACCCTGCACAATTATCCAAGCATGGAGATGTTTAAAACATTTGATGACAGCAAATGCACGACAATGAAATTTTGGGTAAGTTTGAATGCTTCCAATGACTACTCAATATGTTTAAATTATGTTGCGTTAAACTTAGAGAGGTATGCTGCGCAGCAAACAAGGAAGTAGTCAGCATAAAAAAAGCCAAATATGTTATGCAGCATCCAGTCAAAGGGTTCGCGGAGGCATTTTATTTGAGAAATAGTGAAAATGTTTTATCCCACATTGTCTGTGCGTTGGTAGCTTTTAGTATTTATATACTAAAATGATTGTAAAATGTAACAAGAAAGAATCTAGGAGGCTTATGGCAAGCCACTTAGTTGGAGGAGTACTAGGCATGGCGGGCCTATATAGTTTGAAGTGAAATACACATCAAAGCTTTACAAACTAAAACCCATTGTCTCATACACAACAAAGCTTTAAAAACTAAAACCCACATCTCACATTGATGTGGACCTACATAGTTTGAAGTAAAATACACAACAAAGCTTTACAAACTAAAACCCATTGTCTCATACACAACAAAGCTTTAAAAATTAAAACCCACATCTCACATTGATGTCGCAAGGTAACTTTGAAACCTTTATAAGGTAAAATGTGAAGCAAAGAGGAAGTTTTACTAAAACCCATTGTCTCACATTATGAAGTAAAATACACAACAAAGCTTTAAAAACTAAAACCAATTGTCTCACATTGATGTCGCAAGGTAACTTTGAAACCTTTATAAGGTAAAATGTGAAGCAAAGAGGAAGTTCTCCACGCGCGGATAGATGGTGCCTCGGGAAGCGTGTTCAAATAAATGACGCCCAAATTTTGTAGACGAGATGGAGGACACATGGTGGACATGTGGCGCCCAGTCGCACACCCGCGGAGGAGGAAGGAGATCGCGAAATTGGCTCGCAACTACGCGACGAGCTTGTCGCGCAGTTGCGCTGGCTCGAGGAGGTGCCAAAATGATGTGCGGCTGAGCGACCGAGCCAGTCGCGCAGTCGCGGACCCAAATGTGAGCGCGTCGCGCAGTTGCACTAGAGGATCGAGATGTCAAAATTGGCTTACGGGTGAGCGGCCGAGCTCGTCGCGCAACTTCTAGTCGCTTAGTTGCACAGCCCAAAATTGCTCATCGTGCAATTGCACTAAAAAATTGAGATCATTGAAAAGGCATGCGAGTTGGCGATTCAACCCAGTCGCGCACTCGCAGAGGCAAAACGGAGACAGTCAAGAACTAGATTTTTAAAGCCAATTAGCAAGCGCCACTTGTCAAATTCTAGTGCAATATGAGCAAAAAGGATTAAAATATGTAGAGGTTAAATTGTATCTCAGTTCAATAGTTTAACCATTGAAAATATATTCAAATACTTCAGAATGTTCAGAAAGTGTGCACGGGAAGGCAAAGTTTATTTGATGATTCAGGGGGCAAATTTAATCGGAAGTATCAGCTATCATATACCGTTGGAAAGGTATTGAAGAGAGGAATCTACTTTTGCAGACCTTTTGAGGGCATATCAGATCAAATTTTGGCAGTAACAGAATGAAGCAGTTGCAGATATTTTCTGAGAGAGAAGGACAGGTGTCAGTGACTAAATTTGATTTTCCAATTCCTCTATATCTCAGTTTCTTCTCAATTGTAACCGGATGGTAAAATTAATGCTGCAAGGCAACTTTCTGATTTTGTGTGTCTAGTTTTGAGTTCTTTGTTGTGTAAATGTATTGAATCAGAAGTTTTTTAATGAAAAGCAAATGGAATCCCTTTCCAGTATTTGTCTGATGTCTTTGTGTTTGATCCTGAATCTTTGTGCATAAATTTGTAAGGCATTTTAGTGCACCAGTTATAAGATAACTGTGAATTTGTGTCTTAGTTTCTTTCGAGGAAAGAGTAAATCTTATAGACAAGTTTAGAGGTTTCAAGGTTTCACATGAATTTGATGTCCATATGTTGGAGTGAAACGAATGATTTGTAAGGCACTTCATTTGGGTACTGTGTGTTTGGATTTAGAGGAATTTCTCTGAATGTATGTATATATTACTCTGTTGCCCAATAGATAAGGCACTGATCTCTGCTCCTTTATGCAGTTGTCATCTTCAATCCATAAAATCAATTCAATTTACTTTTCTGTTTAAAGAGTTGTAAATGATTGTTATACCAAGTGTGATGGGCAGGAATCCATCCCCTGATTCACTGAAAGAAATGAATCCAATAGGTACACCCGTCTGAGCCTTTGAGCTCGAAGTGTAAGAGGATTGTTTAATCCTCGTTAATTAGCCTTTTGTTTGACAAGGTCAAGGAAAACGCTAACGGACTCAACGAAAAGGTTTGTTGTTAAAGCATGTATAAAGTTAGAAGTTGTTCTAAACACAAATAAATTTGTGTAAAAACCTACAAACAATTTGTGAAAAGATCAATTGAAAATCAAATCTACTAAAGAAATTTGTTTCAAATAAAAGGTATGTCATCGAAGTACATACCCCATTATAAGTTGTCTTAAACACAACTAATAAAAACTTAGAAGTTGTCTTCAACACAATTAAATTCATGTCAAAGCTTTCAAAAATATGTGAAATGATTAACTAAAAAAATCTACTAAAATGATTCGATTTAAAAAAGGTTTGTTGTCAAAGTATGTACAAAGTTTGAAGTTGTCTTAAACATGTAACTAATTCAAATTTAGAAGTTATCTTTAACATGCATTAAAAACCATGTTGAAGCTTGTAAAAATTTGTAAAATGATCAACTGAAAAGAAAATCAACTTAAAAGATTTGATTTAGAGAAAAGGTACAACATAGAAGCACATACAAAGTTAGAAGTTGTTTTAAACATGCAACTAATATAAAGTTATAAGTTGTCATAAACACACAATTATTTTGTGTTGAAACCTACAAAATTTGTTAAAGAATCAACTGAACAGAAAATACATTGAAAGGATTTTGATTCAAAAAAAGGTACGCTATCTAAGTATGTACAAAGTTTGAAGTTGTCTTGAACACACAACTAATACACAATTATAAGTTGTTTTACACCCAATTAAATTTGTGTTGAAGCCTGCAAAAATTTGTGCAAGGATCAAATGAAGAGAAAATCTATTGAAAAGATTTGATTCAAACAAAATATATGTTGTCGAAGCACGTATAAAGCTAGAATTTGTCTTAAACACACAATTCATACAAAGATAGAAGCTTTCATAAACACATAATTGAATTCATGTCCAAGCTGCAAAAATCTTTGAAAGAATCAATTGAAGAAAAACCCCACTTAAGAAATTTGAATCAAAGAAAAGGTATGTTATTGAAGCACGAGTTTGAAGTTTTCTCAAACACACAACTTATATAAAGTTAGAAGTTGTCTTAAAAATGTAATTAAATTTATATTGAAACTTACAAAAATTCTATGAAAGGATCAACCGAGGAGAAAATCAATTGAAAATATTTGACTCAAAGTGTATTGTCCTAAATTGTAAGCACATGTAATAAGATGTTCAATTAGGCCTCATTTTAGCATGTATGGGCTCCCACATTGATTTTTTGTATTCTAACCTCGTATCACTTATCATTTTGACATCTTCTCTGCATTCCCAACTTCCAAAATAAGTTTCATGACTTTTCAAGGGGAATAAGTTTCCACAGTTGAACTATTCCTTGTATGTTTTCCCAAAATTCAAGTTGGGGGCCTATCTCATTGGTTAAGCAAGAAATATAAAAACTCGTTGACTTCCTTCAAGTTTTGAGCTCCAAATGTTGTGAAATGTATAAAAGAAACCTACCTCTCATCATTTTGACATCCACATTCAAGATTTCTTAAGCTTTCAAAATCTAAGCTTAAGCTCTCAAGCATTCTGAGGCATATTTTCAAGCATTCCAAGGTGTTTTCACGACAATATTCTCCATGGATCAAGCTTCTTTCCCTCATTCAAGTTGGGAAGAGGATTTCATCATCAAGGAAGAAGATCTTTGCATAAGAATCCATCCACACACATTTAATCATCTCAACATCTAGCCATTCAACTCTTCAATTCATCTCTCTCTCTCTCTCTCTCTCTCTCTCTCTCTCTCTCTCTNTTCCTCTCTCTCTCTCTCTCTCTCTCTCTCTCTCTCTCTCTCTCTCTCTCTCTCTCTCTATTTTGCGGAATACTACAACAAATAATATGAAAGGCATGTCTTTCATGATTTTCTTTTAGGTTTTCATGTGGAGTCAAAGTTATTCCATCAACACTCTCAATCACATTCAAAGAAGCACTTGCATTGTTAAGGTATAATACACTTCATTTTTTAGATCTAGTGTCTACTCTATGTTAGCATGCTTATGTTTTATTTATTTCATTTTGAGGTTGATTTCAAATCAGGGTTGACTGAGGAAAACCCATCTCTACACAATAGTTTTCCTTACTTTTTGTGTGTAAGAATAGGTGATACTCGCACCATATTCAAATCTGGGAAGTTTAAGACCTCGCAGATGGTTTGCAACTAAAAACAGTCAGAAGTATAGGGAATAGGTTGGCCCAGACAACCTAGTCCCTCCAAAATAGCATCAAGTTGAATATATAGGTTAGTCATAGCTTTTGGTTTCTATTTTTGGCACATGTAGATTGGTTTTTCAGGTTCATGTCAATGTGTGTGCACAAAAAGTCATCTTTTCCTCCATTTCACCCTAGCCCTCACATATCCCTATCAATTCTCCATATTAGTGAAGTATCTTGTCACCCATTTAGAGCTTGGACCCTTCTAAGCCTATTGGGTTATCTCTCCTTCCTAATGTGCAATAGGAAATAGGATAGATCCCATTTGAATCTGCATATTTTTGTACTATATATTTTGGTGAACCTGATGCATGACATTTTCATTTTGATTTAATTTCTATATACTGCATTGTTAGATATGATTTGGGCAGCTTTCATTTTCATGATGGACTTTACTAAATTATATTAGTGTGTTATATCTCGTATTATTATATTCCCACTTATATTTATCAAACACATGGAGTAGATAATACTTTCTTGCATTTCATGGTGTTTGGTTTCCTTCATTGTATTCTTGCATATGGAATCATGATAATTTAAAATGTTCTTCCTCATTACAAAATATTTTTCAAGGCTTTTATCAATATTTCATGTAATTTTCTCAAGGTTTTTATCTAAATGCATGAAATGTGATGATTACATAAGGGTCTTTATTGAAAATGATGAACCTAAAGATGACATTGGCATAAGTAATCTTAATCCTTCTCTGTTTCTCTATACAATTATATTATTATGTTAGCCAAAAGGGGTGCAAGGATCACGTAGATATTATGGTTGTGGTTTCCTAGGTTGGTCAAGTAATGCCAATTTTGAGGAGATTATGGCACTGTTGTGCCCTAAATGGATAACCATTATAAGGATACCTCCATTTCTTTGGAATGTCTTGCCAGAAGCCCTAGAATCATTGGGTAAATTCATTCATGTTGACCAATCTAATATCATGCTCCCACATATGGACACTCCAGTGTTGATCTCTATTAAACCTAGAGTAGATATTCTAGACAATCTAGTATTTGATTTGGAGGATGGTTTGTTTTCATGTCTGGTTGAATTTCTGGGTGGAATGAACTCGTGTTTCCTATGCAATAGGGGCAGTCAGAGGAGAAGGAAGTGCCCTCTATTTTCCTCTAAAACTAAACTCCAATTCTCTTCCAAAGTTGGGGTCAAGCATAGCCAACTTGTAACCCTTGATTCTAATCAATCATCCTCACCTAGAATGCGGATTGATGATCCCACTATTAACCCTGCCTCTATCTCAGTTGATTGCACCACATATGACCCTAACCCTATAAGTGTAAGCATATCTCTCTCTCTCTCTCTCTCTCTCTCTCTCTCTCTCTCTCTCTCTCTCTCTCTTTCTAGGGCTTCCTTGGAGGAGCCACGAAATACAAAAAATAATGGAAATGGTAGTAAGAATCTACTAGTGCAAAAAAGTAAGAACAGACGTAAGTTTAAGAATGCCCAGCAGTGGGCTATGGACAGGATTAGGAGGAATGATAGACCCTTGAAGAGGAGAGGGAATATTAGTGAAAAAATTGTTGACCACACCCCCCCTCTTGATAATTTCCTCCAAGGAAAAAGAGACATTAAGGAGGGAATTTCTAGGGGGGTGAGGGAGAAGAAGGGGAGATTGGGGATAGTAAGTGTCATTGGGATGACATGGCTATTAAAGAAGGGTAGAATGTGAAAATAATCAATGATCCCTCCAATAGAAGTTGTTTGCATGACTATGATCTAATAGTCACTCCAACAACCCCCATGTTCCCCCCTCTGCTTTCCCTTTCCTAGTCCCTCTAACCACTAACACCTTAAAATCCCTTCTGGGTTGGAGGAAGTTAGCAAGGGGAGGATGTTTCTATATTATCTCAAAAGGCTGACCTATTCCTCAAAGAGGTTTACAATGAAAGTGGTGTTAATAAGGATTGGGACATCATCCCATTTGTTGATATTCCCTAGGAAGTAAAGTTCAGCTTTAACAAAATCAAGAGGAAGCCCATGGTAATAGACTCCCCCACTAAATCTGATAGCCTTGTAGAAGGAGGAGACATCATTAGACCCAAGGAAGGAAAGAGGAAAAGGGGAAGACCTTTAGGGCCAGTTAATAAGAAGGAGACCAAAAACATTCACACTAAACAACCTGCCTAAATACTACTCAAGCTCTAGGACTAGCATCGATTCTTCTACATAATTTTTATGGACATGAAATTTGGAAATATATAGTACAGAGGTTCCTGAGAGTCAACAAGGGGTTTGATTTTTTTATGCTTCAAGAAGTTAAATAAACCAACTTCACACTTGACATCTCTCTGAAATGTATTTGGAGAGAAGCTACTGCCTACTCTACCACACATAGCAGAGGGAGAGGAGACACATCTATTCTCATAAGCCCTAAGTGGGCCAAACTTGTCTCCAAATGGGGGACATCACCATGTAATAAGGCAATATGGCTTTTCTTTGATTACAAAGGTAGAGAATTTGGGATATGTTCAGTATATGTTTCTAATGATTATAAGGAAATAACAAAGTTATGGAAATGAATGTATCAACTAGAGGATGTTCCCTGGGACCTGGGAGGAGATTTTAACATGGTAGTGAACTCTCAGGATAAGTTGCGGGGTAATAGATTGGATTGGAAGGGAAGTGAACAGTTTTGTTTGGAACATGATGATAGGAAAACACAAGCTTCTTGGCCCACTTAGTGGTTGCAAAGATGACCACAAAGACATTTGGTATACTTGGTGTAATTTTCAGTAGGGAGGCAAAATGATCTATTCTAGGTTGGAAATTTTTTACTTTAATCATGTCTTTTTCAATTGTCAGAAGGATGATGTTGGTAGATTGGTTAAGTAATCCCCTGTACATTGTTGGACCATCACCCCATCTCTTCTAGATTCATTGCTAGTGGATCTATTGTTAGAAGGTGCCCTAAAGACAAATCCTTCTGCCTTAACACCTCCTTGTTGGATGAGGCGGAAATCAATAATGTTCTATATATGATCATATTGTACAATAGAGAAATAGTGAAACATAGTAGTCCAAGGAGTAGTTGGGCCAAGAATACCTCAAGTTGGAAAACCTTATTTCAAACCTTTGGGGGGGGAAAGAGCTAGTGATGTAAGGTGGATAAAATGAAAACTTCAAGATATTATATCCAGGGTAGAAGCTGACCTTCAAGATAATCCCTCTTCTGAAGAGGCTACTTCTAAATTGGCAAAGTCAAAAAATGCTCTCAGAAGACTGCAGAATGATAAGCTTGTAGGAGTCAAAATCAGATCTAGGAGTAAGTGGGTGGAACATGGAGATAGAGGCTCAAAATTCTTTTTCAAGCTCCTTAAGCAAAAAGAGACCAAGGTCAAGATTGAGGAGATTTGGGAAGAGGTGGCTAAAATATAGGACTAGAAGAGTATTATATGAGATTTTGCATAGTTCTATCAGAAGTTATTCACCTCTAAGAACAATGGGGCAGAGATGGTAGAAGCTAGAAATAAAATCAAGCAAATTGTTCCTATTAGAGTGAGGGAAGAAGATTCAACCCTACTCAGAAAACCTATCAATTTAGAGGAGGTCAATGGTGCCATATAACAAATGACACTAGATAAGGCCCCTGGACTAGATGTTGTGCCTATAGAATTCTATAGGAAAAATATGGATTGGATTGGGCAACATCTGCTAGAAGTGTATAAGGAAGCTTTTGAACAAGGAACATTAGGAGGTGAGATAAAAAATGGACTTATAAAACTCATTCCCAAGGAAGGTGATAGGTACTTAATAAAAAATTGGAGACCAATCACACTCCTTAATGTTTCATACAAGATTTTGGTCAAAGCCTTGGCCATTATACTTAAAGAGGTACTTCCCAAGATTATAAACTACAACCAGACTAGGTTTGTTAAAGGTAGGTACATTTTGGAGAACTTGGTTACATGTTGGAAAGCTATGGAGTGGGCTAAAGAAACCAATCAACATTCATGTATTCTTCTACTAGACTATGAGAAATCCTATGACAAGATTGAGTGGGGTTTTGTCTATTTGATGATGGAAACCTAGCACACTAGGTTTCCAAAAGAATTTGTGAAAATGGTCCAAAATTTAATGAATGGTGCTCTGGCCATAGTAGAAGTAAATGTTGTAAGTTCATATAGTTTTGAGTTGACTAGATCCATTAGGCAAGGTTGTCTTCTTTCTCCAGCCCCATTTGCAATAGTTGATGATGTAGTAAGCTATATGATCTCAGATGATTTTCTCCTACCAAGGGTTAGGGGAATTAAAATTCTAGAAGGTAAAGAAGTTACCAATGTGCAATTTACTGATGATACACCATTATTACCAAGGCTAGAGGTTGAGAATTTGATTACCTTTATGAAAAAGATCAATTGGTTTTGCACAAGCTCAGGTAGTAAGATATCAATGGAAAAAACCATCTTCTTAGGATTGACAGAGGTACCTTCGCTTTGGCTATCCTAATGGAATTTTAGATGGGAGGGGCCAAACTACCAACTCAAATATCTTGGAATTCCATTCTCCATAAACCCAAATATGAAAATAATGTGGGATTGGGTAAAGCATAGAGTAGAAAATAAATTGAACAAATGGTAGCCAATACCTATCCATGGCAGGAAGAGTACAGGTTTGCCAAATTTTTTTTATCTTCCTATTCAATTTATTACTCCTCAGCCTGTCTTTTTTGTCATTATCAATTCAATTTTCTCAAAAAAACCATAAGGGACTATTTATGGTCTGATGGCAAGGGTAACAAAAAGGGACATGAGGTAAGATGGGAATGGTGTACCATAGAAAACAAAAATGGAGGACTAGGTCTGAAAGATCTAAGACGCCAAGGAATTTATCTTGCCACTAAGTCAATTTTGAAATCTATGGAGGGAGATGAACCATGAAAAATATTTATAAAAAATAATATAATAAGGGGACATCCTAGTAAAGGCAAAAAATGGCTAAAATTTCCATTAAATGACATCCTTGCAGGAGAGATTGAGTTCAAAGTGCAAGGATAAGTAGTGTTCAAATCACCATGGAAATGATGGGACTAAATAAAACAATTTCTTACTGATAATAAGGTGGTTCATTGCAATAATATGATTTGTGGCAACAGATCTATCTAGTGGAATCTAAAATCCAAAGAAAAACCTCTTGCATTCTTGCAAGGGTGCTCAACTAGGTTGTGGAATGAAAAAGGAATTTCCTATATGGCTGATATTATTCAGAATGAAACACTCATTGGCTGGGAAGACCGGAAAGTTAGTTATGACCTGCCAAAATCTCAGTATAGGACATTCTCTATTTTGAAAGACGCTTGTAAAGACCTTAATCTTCCTAAATACTACAATGTGGACAGCAATTGCCATTTCCTATTTAGATGGTCTGATGGTACCTTGCTACCCAAGATCAATTGTAAACAATTGTATGGCCTCCTTGCTAATGATAATTCCATCTTTTCCCATGTGAAGACCTGCTGGAATCTCTGGCTTGAGTCTAATGAGTGGTCTAGAATCTTTTACAATCTATGGTCTTTCCTTGCAGAGCCAAAAGTAAAATGCTTCCTATGTTGCCTCCTCTTTCATAGGCTTCCTTTCAAGCTCCCCAGTGGCAACCCAAGTATATGTAGTTACTATAAACTCCCAGAATCAGTTATCCACATATTTTTTGATTGTCCATTTGCTAAAGAGATGGATATTTTTAATTTTTTCTCACAGTATTGATGTCTCCTTACTTGAGATTTTATCTGGTAGTATTAAAGGTCTAAAATAGTCTTTTAATAAATTATGTGCCCTTCTCTCTGCCTTAATCATGTGGCACATATTCAAATTAAGGATGATAATGTATTTGGTGGATTATCCAGGAACCTTACTGAGTCTCTCAAGAGACTCATATTTCGTAAAATTGATATGCAAGTTACAATTGTCATAAAGTTAAAGAAAAGCAATTGGAGGACATGTTCAAAGATGGCATGGTAAGGCTTGGCTATTGGGAAGTCTCTCATGGCTTCACTTGGATGCGGAAAAATTAGGAGCTTACCCCATTTGAGACAACTCTTCATGATTTTATGGAAGAATTAGAAGATTAAGGGAAAAAGGAGAGGCAACAAAGGGTTTAGGAAATTAGAGTTGTTCCACTTGCTATTGTACCAGGAGCAACTGTACCTATAGCAGAGATTTTGAGGCACCCCTATTAGTAGAAAATAGAGGATGGTAGGATCCTTAGATGGATGGAGGGTTTTAAGTGCTTGATGGCGTCATTCCCTCATAAGGAGGGAGACCTAATATGATAACTTATGATGCATAGTTTCTCTTTTTTTGTATATGTGGTAACTTGGCAATAGGCAATGATGTTCTTTTTTGAATTGTATAGTATTTTTCTATTACAGATATAGTTGGATATGTGTTGTTAAGCATATATGTTGATATTTATGGTCTGATAAACTCTCAAACATATATGTCTGGTAATTTTGGTATGCTGGTATAGTCGCAACACCTGGATGCACTAAGAATTTTATGGAAACATATATCTTTAATAGAAAAAAAACTTCACCGGTCATAATCCTTTTCAAATCTTCTTCATCAATCATATCCTTTATCAGAGAAATGTCAATAGTCAAATAATTATGTCACACCAGAGGTACATCAATGACAACACAAAACATTAGCATAATAGGAAATTCAATGCATATCTTGGAATGTTAAAGGACTTGAGTCCCTTGACAAGAAACACATTGTCAAGAGATTGATTCACTACCTCAAAAAGAAAAATGGCATCTTTCTCCCAAAGGTTAGTGCTACACACTTTGTGTTGGAAACTAGTTTGAAATGCATGTATAAAGATCCCTCATTTTATTGTACCAAACATGACAAAGGTATGGGTGGCACTACCATTCTCATGGATAAAAAATGGACTCAATTTGTAAAAGTGGGAGTCTCTCCTTGCATCAAAGAAGTCTGATTTTTTCTTAAAAAGGAAGACCTTTTTGGTCTCTATTGTATTTATTCTCCCAATGATCATAAGGAGAGAGTGAATCCCTTGAAATATTTGTATAATCTGGAAGAAATCCCGTGGATTCTTAAGGGAGACTTCAACTTGGTTGAAAATCAAGAAGATAAATGAGGAAATAAATGAGAGTGCAAAGGTAATAAATATTTCTATAGGGTTAAGCTCAAAGCCAAAATTAAAACTTTTTTATCCACTAGAGAATAGGAAAGCTAAGAATAAGGACATTTGGTTCACTTGACGTAACTTCCAATAATGTAAAAAAAGAATATACAAAAAACTTGATAGATTTTATGTCATTGAGGAAAAATTTAGTCTTCAACATAGTAATGGAGAATTTGGCATTAATGTTCATCCATGTACCCTCTTATATCACCACCCCATTATGGCTTATCTCCAAACCTTTACTCACAATAAGGGCAAACTTGGCAAGACAAGAAAATTCACTCTAAATGTTGATCTGCTTCAAGACAAAGATTGTTGCAATACAATAAAGTTGCTGAGAAATATCAATCAATGCATGCTCAGTGATAAATCAATAATTTAGATATAGAATACTAACATCAATAGTTGAAAAATCATAATGCAAGCCATTTGCAAGAAAAGGGCCAAAGGCAGAAGGAGAATAGAAATAGGTCTCAATGACAAACTGGTTGATGTAGAGAGAATGTTTCAAGAATATCCTTGTAATTAAGAAATAAATGAAGAATTGATTAGAGTTAAAAATGCATTAAGGAGGATTCAAAATCATGCAATTAGAGGCATTAGAATTAGATCTGAACTTAATTGGATGACAAATGGAGACAAATTTCTAAGTTTTTCTTCAACCTCCTTAAAAGAAAATAATCCAATGAAGGTATCACCAAAATATTTGATAGTATTCACATGGTCCATGATTAGGAGGACATTAAAGCCATGATTCAACAATTCTACAGTATCCTCTTTGAAGATGAAGATAATATGCCTAAGTGCCTAAAAGGTAGGGAATTTTGTAGACTCCTCTACATTAGATAAGGACAAAGACCGTAATAATGTGGGTTTAAAAGATACTTTTTGTTTTGTGTCAGACAGGTTTGGGGTGAGATCCCCACTTATAATAGGCTATCGCCTAATAAGGACATATGTGAAGAGGAGATTCATAATTCTATAAGAAGTCTTAAGAATGATAAATTTATCATAGAGGATGGATTATAAACTAAGTTCTATGAGTCCAATATAGATTGGAATAGTAAATATTTACTAGATGTGTATAAGGAAGCAAGTAGAGTTGGCTCACTAGGGTGGGATATTAATAGAGGTATTATTAAATATTGGCCAAAGATGGAGATAAGTCTCTATAAAAAAACTAGAGGCCCATAACTCCATAATTTCCCTTACAAGATTTTAACCAAGGTGCTTGCGAACAGATCGACTGATATCCTCTCCAAATTTGTTAGCAATTCCCAGATAGATTTCATTAAGGGCGGATATATTTTGGAGAATCTCATCTCTAGTTGGGAAACCATACACTAGGAAAAGATTGAATCCCAAGATACAAGTATGTTCTTATCAAATATTGAAAAGGTGTATGATCAATTTGAGCAGTCCTTCATTACTATGATGCTGCAACCATTTGGGTTTCCAAGAAACTACTACAAATGGTTTCATATGATTATGAAAGATGAAAAAGAAAGAATTGAAATAAATGGATCATTAACTAGGTGTTTTATACTAGAGAGATCCATTAGATAGACTTTCCCTCTAGACCCATCCCTCTTTTTCATATCATCAGATGCATTGCATTATCTTCTAAGGGATTCTCATCTCTCCCCAAATGTGAAAAGCATTGCGCTCCCTAATTAAGAAAACTTAATCAACCCTTAGTTTTCCAATGAATTGAACTCTTTGTGAACTTAACGAAGCTAATATGAACTCTCTCAAGGTTAAGATGAATACATTTTGTTTAGCATCTGGTGCCAAACTCTCCGTATGTAAATCAATTGTGTGAAGTTGGAATGAGAATCCTCCTCAATGGTTTTTCAAATTTAGTTGCTACTGGGGTGGTCCGTAAAAAAATGTTAGATATGTGGACATTCCATTTTATATTAATTTGTGTTCAAAATATATGTGGGAGTCGATCAAGAACATAAATATCAACAAAATCAGCAAATCGAATAAGAAACACTTATCACTAGCTGGTAGAGTTTAGGTGTGCCAAAAAATCATATCCTCCTACAAATTATAGTATTATTTTTTTGGCACTTCAATGGGTATCAAATCAATGGAATACAAAAGTGTTAAAATAGACTAAGAAGTCGGTCAACTAAGTCAAGGGTCAAAACCCCATATCGACAAAATAAAATAATTTTGTACTTAAATTCCAAGTAAAGAATAAGATTCAACCAACTTGTCGAATAGATTATGAGAATGCGTGAATCTATAAATAAATATTAGTGTTGATAAAACTATTGAGAATACCTTTAGTACAGCACATAAGAAATACATCATGAAAACTAACGATTTCAACCAGCTCGTTGAAAACAACAACAATAAGGAGACTTCGACCAATCCATCAAAGAACGTCTGTGATAAGAACTGTATCATCTTAAAATGGAAGAAATTCCATGTTAAGAGAATTTAGCCCTCCTTAGTGGATGTATTTGACCTCCATTAAAGCATCCCCCCATTTCTGCATCATCCCCCCCTAATCTGCTCCTCCTTATACCACTTTCGGGACTGATTTTTGCATTGTGGGTTGCAGGACTCTATTTCTGGGATGCAGGGATAGGGTCGACCTTCTGGGACTAGGTCAACCTTAGCCCTACCCTAGGATAGGTTTGACCTCAGCCCTATCCTAGGATAGGGCCAACCTCGACCCTGTCCCAAGGTCCCAAACCTAGAATTCCATAGTTTCCCGCATGTCGGTCTTTGCAAAAAGTTCTCTCCAACTTCCGGGTCGGCTGTTTCGAGTTCTGAATTGGTTGATTCCTAAATTATATTTAATATAGGTCCTCTCCTAGGGGTAAAGGATTAAATTATGATTTAATTATCCTATGTAGGCCTCCTTAGAGGATTGTGCCCTAATTTCATATAAAAGGAAGCCTTCTCTCTCATTTTTCTCTAAGCATTATCAACTATCAACTAGGAGATAAGAGGTGATCAATATTTTGTTCAAGCATCCATTGTTCTACATGTTCTCAATCTCTCAAGGTGTTCAATTCTTCTTCTCAAGCATTCAAGTTCTCCATCGAAGATCAAGGATTCAAGCTTTCAAGCCTTTGAAGGGATTAGGTGCAAACATTCAAGATTCATTATTCAAATCCTAGATCTAGCCATCATGGTGGTG
>MU226185.1:2277538-2292080 GCA_018584345.1 Thuja plicata | reverse complement strand
GAATAAATTCTTGTCATTTGATACTCTTTTATAGAAAAATGATTCCATCTCTAACATATGGAAGAAAAGTATTTAAAACTGATCAAGAGGATTTAGTAATGCAATCATACATGGAATGTGCATCACAAAAGGGTAGGAGTAATGAAAGAACAACCATCCCTTAATATGCTCATTATGTCATCCCAACACAACTTAAATTCAAAAAACACATGAACACTTCTCCTACCCTTTAACATGAAGTTATTAAAATATTTTGCATGAATAATAGATTGTTTACTCTGTACTCTCAAGGAATCAAATATATTGCACATAGAATTTACTTACCTTTATTCCAAACCCCTATGTAAGACCTTTAAAATTAAGGACAATTTATACACTCTAGTTCCACTATCATAGCCATTTTGCACTCAAACACACAAATATTATTTGAGCTATCTTGGTCTTAGAGTGCATCTAGCATAAATCCTTTCCTTGAATTTAAAGCAATGAAGACAGTAGATCTAAAAATTTCTCATGGATAGCTAAATAACATGTACATTGCAGCACTAAAAATCATTGTTCAATCTCCAACAATCACAATAGGTATACAAGTTGAAATTCCATTAGTTTGATGGCAAGGGAAACAATAAGTAATACTCTGTTAAATGGAGTTGGTGTACCATGGATAAGAAATGAGGTGGTGTGCGCTTGGAGGACCTCAAAATTCAAGGTATGGATCTAGCTATTAAGTGGATTTATAAAGCCCTTGTAAGCAAATAACCATGGGAAGTTATGGTTTTTAAAATATTAGTAATGCTATCCTTAAGAATGACGAATCTTGGAAGTAACTCCCTTTTTGTGACATCCTTTTAGTTGATTTTTATGTATCTCTTAAAGGCTCAAATGTCTTCAGGATTATATAGAAGTCTTGGGAGGTGGTGAGATCCTTTCTTTGTAACAAATGTTTGGTTACAAACTGGCATATTAATTTGATTAGATCTATCGAGTGAAACTTTTGATACAAAGGTAAATATCTTGCTCTTTTGCAAGTTAATTCTGCTAAGAAATGGAACATCAAAGGTATTAAATTTCATGATGGTATCCTCCTTAATGGCCACCTTAAGACCTAGCCAGATTTATGGAATGAATTTGATATCCCTAACACCCAATGGAGGACATACTTCATTCTAAGAGCGGCCTATTCAACACTTTACCTTTCTAAAAACTTCCACCTCATAGACATTTGGATGAAATCTATCACTTGGGTTGATGGAACAACAATGTTGAATATCACTCCCAAGAATATATATAGATCTCTTATCAATTCTTATTCTCTTTTAAGTCATTGTAATACTTTTTGGAATATTTCTTTGTCTAATAAAATATGGCGGTATATGGGTATTCCTACGTTAAAGCTAGTAGATAGCAAGGTAAGTTATGCCAGGCAGTGGGGACCGAGAAGCCCCGTACAATGACCATTCCATTCCCATGATTCCCTAGATGGGCATTAGCTCATATGAAGTAGGAGAAACATCCAGACTCAAAAAAAAAGGCAAGCTTATATGCACGTGAGATGCGCCCAATTTTGAAAATGGCCTTGAGCGGGAAAACCATAATTTCAAAAAATTTAATCAGCTGTTTGACTGACGTCCCTAGGGTGGGCACATACCTCTTGGAGTTTGGAAATCAAATAAGAGTGGTAATCACGGGCTTTGCCAATTTAAAAAATAGCCCATTTTTTTATATTTGTGAGGGCACCCCCTGGCTCGCCGAGTTCAGACATTCTGGTCACAAATCTTAAAGCCTTGATTTCGACTGAGGTTTCTAATAAGGTGCTAGGTGTTGCTACAAATAATAAAAGTTTTGGTTCAGAGGAGAACATTGTGGTCCAATCTACCTTCACATCAACAATACAAGATCTCAGACCTAGCAGTGAAGGGCCACTTTTGCCTGAAGCACCTAGAGCCGCCTTCAAAGAAAAGAAACCTGTCCAAGTATGGCAAAAGAAGCAACATTATTGTATTGATCCTTAGGAAGCCCCCAAGCTAAACAATGTTAAGTCATCCATTACCCTTCTGCTGTATTTGCTTCAATATCAAATTGGTCTTCTTCGCCATACCGCAATCATAGGTAAGTTTAGTTGCCCCATCTTATTATTTTTTCACATTAAGGAATGGGTGTTTTCATCTTGGGTGGGTCTCAAAGATTTGTTTTATTTGGACCAAGGTTCGAAATACTTTTTTTCCACATTTAACTCAAAATAAGAAAGAGATGTCGTTCATAAGTAGAAAGGATGGTTCTGTCAAGGTTCTGGTTTATTTACCATGATCTGGGCTCCAATTTTTAAACTAGATCCATAGCGAGTTCACTTTTTTCCTTATTGGATTTTATTTCCCTTGATGCCAGTGGAATACCAAGACCCAGATATTATAAAAATCTTGGGAAATAAATTGTAGATCTTTCTTAGACACGACCTTATTCTATTTTAATTCCCCCACCTTCATGTTAGAGTGTGTCTCCTGCAAGATATGCACAAACAACTCCCTAGAGACCTCATTATCAACTCCAAATGGGGGTCTTGGGTTCAGAATATCACTATTCAGGATGAGGCTACTGTTGATAAATTTCAACATAAGTTGGGTCACTTTAATACATAGTGTCAAGCAGGTAAGCATGGAGAAATAGTGATATGTGTGGATCACAATTCAGACCCTCCACAATGTCCTTCTATGGATGGCCTTAGATCATCTTCTATAGTTAATGAGATTTTTTTGCTAGAGACTTTTTATCAATATTCAGAGTGATTGCTCAAGAATCAGGAAGTGCCTGTTAAGTTTTTAGCCTTCTTATGAATGGTCATGTATTATCTACAGTGGGTATCTTTTTGGTCATATCCACATCCTTCGACACCAATAGTTATTTTTATTGAAAATCCACGTCCATCCCCAGTCGGTTCTGCCCTTGCCCCTATTTGCCTCAACACACTGAATCTGGACACATTAATTCCCTCTCATAATTTTCAAGTAAAATCTATCAGCGACTCTAAGTCAGACTCCAAGACTCGTCAAATGAAGGACCAAGTCATTATAGAGTTAGCTTCTAAAATGGTATATGAAGTTGTAGAAGAGGAAGGAGTAACTTTGCAATAACTTGGTGCAATCAAGAAAATTGCAGCTCTGCAGGATGGCCTTCAATCCCCTCAGTCACAAACATATTTAATTTCAAATAGTTGGCTCATAAAAACAGAGCACATGGATGATATGCTTTCACATGAAGGTCTCCTTAATCTTGATCTATATGATGAAAAGGAGATTGTGGAGGCTGCTCTATCAAATTCCTTTCACATGCAATGGAAACATTTAGGTGAATATGATTTGGGTGTGGATAGATGCATTAATAATTAGGTTTAGATTTTAACAGATAATTTGGGGAAAGAGAAATTGGAATCATGACTTGAATTGATCAAATCAAACAATACAGAGGGATGCAAGTAGACAGTTGATTCCATCGAAGTAGAGGGGATCAAGAAAACATAGGTAGATAGAAATTTGGGGTTCTATGATCATAATCAAATTCTATAAATAGCACAATCTCTAGCACATTGCCCCCATATGGCCAAAACACTGAAGACAAGAGGTCAACCAAGAGGAAAGAACACAAAAATGGAAATAGCAGCAGGTATTCAATCTACACTGGATGACAAGTTGTGGTAACACCAAGAGTGACAAGGAGAATGAGAGGTACTCCTTGTCTGTAATGAAGATAAATTCATGGAATGTTAGAGGTATTAATGCCTCTAAAAAGAGACTTAGGATCAAACAAACTATTGATTCTATGAAAGCAAATATTGTACTACTTCAGGAAACTAAACTTTCCCAAGATATTTTGGAAAAAACTATTGCAAAATGGAAAAACTGGTCATCAACGCATTAACAAGGGATGTGAGATTTAGGAGGCTAAGTTGTTCTTTGGAATCCTCAAAAAATTCAGGGATACCTTATTCAACAAGATCATAATTGGAAATTGTTGAAGATGGCAGAATTTGATACCTCAATCATACTGATCAATGTATATGGCCCCACCTCAACACAAGAAAAACAAAGATTGTGCGATGTCCTCACTCGGTTGATCCAACTCCAAGATTCTTAGAATGTTATCCTAGGTGGAGACTTCAATGCGATCCTTGACCAATCAGAAAAATAGGAGGTATTAGTCCGCCTATCAAAACTATTCATGATTCCTCTTATTTTGTTAACAATAGTCTAATAGATATCCACCCTAATCAAGGATCATTTACATGGACAAATAAAAGAGAAATATTTGCACAAATAATGGTTTGTTTGGATAGATTCCTATTATCATAGGAGTGGAAACTTCAAAATTTTCATATTCAGTCAGAAATATTGGCATTGCTAGGATTTGATCATTTTCCAATTTCTCTCAACATCAATAAGGGAGGAAGCAATGACAAAATCCATCATCATTCATCATTTAAGTTTGAAAGAATGTGGCTCCAACATCCACATTTTCTTCCACTCTTGAGGCAATGGTGGATTAGATCTCCTTTTGTTAATGGCTCTAAAATGCATCAATTTGCCTCGAAACTGAAGCACGTTAAACTACATATTAAAAAATGGAATGAGCAAGTCTTTAAGAACATTTTTAAACAAAAAAATGAGGTCAAACAATAGATGTCCAATATTTATAGTCAAATTATTCAAAATGGTATGAATAATGACTCCTATCATAAACAAAAAGATCTTCAGTTAGAATGGGAAGAGTTGTGTAGCAAAGAAGAAGAATACTGGAGGCAAAAGTCGAGAGAATTATGGTTGTGAGAAGGGGATAAAAATGCTAAATATTTTCATGCTTCAGCAAAACAAAAGAGTGCAACTAAAATAATTTTTGAAATTAATGAGGTTGACACGGGAAATTTCATATCAAGTGCTCAACAAATCCAAGAAGATATCCCCACATTGGTATCAACATCTAAGAATGACAATATTATGGCTCCTTTTACCATACAAGAAATACGTATAGTTGTATTTTCATTTCCCCCTGATAAAGCCCCTAGGCCGGATGGATTCACAACCCTTTTCTTTCAAAGTTGCTGGGAAGTTATTGACTGGGATCTTTTAGCAGCTGTGGAGGAGTCAATGAAACACAAGAGTATGCTCAAATACTTCAACACTACCAATATTTCCATCATTCCAAAGATCAAGGCCCCAAAAACATTTGTAGATTTCCATCCTATATTCCTTTGCAACATTACATATAAGATCATAACTAAAGCCATTTATCTGCAGATGCAACATATTATTCCTAGAATTATCTTGATTGAACAAGGGGGATTTGTCCCAAGGCGAGAAACAATGGAAGGGGATTTGGTGTCTCATGAGGTCCTTCACTCCATCAACACAAATCAGACCTCTAATTTTGTTATAAAATTGGACATGATGAAAGTCTATGATAGAGTCTACTAGACATTTATTTTTAAGGTGCTGCATAAGATGGGATTTTCCAAGGGAAGGTGTAAATGGATAAACAAACACTTCAATTATATTCAGCTGTCTCAGGTCAAAAAATAAATGCACAAAAATCCAATATTTACTTATTCAATACCAATAAATTAATATCGGATAGAATTGTTCAGATTATAGGGTTTGTTGTTGATTTCTTGCCGTCCCTTTCTTTATGGGGACCAATAAAGCAAGTTATTGGTCTTCAGTAGTGGAGTGTATCAAGAATAGAATTGTGGCCTGGAAATCTATATGGTTATCTCTTTCAGGTAGAATTCTTCTTATTAAATTAGTTCTTTTAGCTATCCCAAATTACTATTTAGCAATTCTCAAGGCTCCTCCTTCCATCATTCTTCAAATTCAAAAACTGATTAGAGGTTTTCTATGGAAGGGAAACATGAATGATGAAAAACAATTCCTCTAATTTTTCTCTAAGACATGGCACATATTCCTGCCTTAGGGGGTGCTGGTGTGCATGACTTAGCAAAAAGGAATGAAGATTTTGGTGGTAAAATTTTATGGCAAATATACTCTAAGCCTCATAGTACATGGTGTCAAATCATGCAGCAAAAATACTTGGACAATAATGATTCCTCGTGGGTTTTATCAAATTTGGATCCTCCTAAAGGGTCAACCATATGGGATTTTATGGTCTCAGCAAGAGGAATTGTTACTAAATATGTGACTTGGGAAGTAAACAGTGGGTGCAAGGTTAAGTTTTGGTGGGACTCGTGGAATGGTCATCCACCTTTATCCTCAATGGAAAATACAAGAGACATTATTGTGGTTTCGGAAAACCTATGGGGAAGCCTACTAACTCATTACATTTCAATAGTCTGCATATTTTTAGGAAAAGTTATATGGAAGGACCCGGTTGATATACCATTAAGCCAACAAGATAAAGACCCCCTTAGATAATTACTAGCAGCCAGACATGTTTATTGCTCGGGTCTAGAGGAGAAACTAATTTGGGCCCCAGCAAAACATGGAAATTATTCTATCAAGGAGGGATATAGAATTCTTCAAAAAATTGATATACATAAGGTGCCATCCCGAGCATTTTCTTTCTGCTGGAATCACATTGTACTTCCAAAGCTGGATGTTTTTCCTGGCTTGTAATAAAACATCGAGTATTGACAAGTGATAAGTTGGAGAGACTATGGATCACACCACCATTTAAATGCATGATGTGTGATGATAACATCGAAATAATAGATCACTTATTCTTAAGTTGTATATTTGCGTGCAAGAATGTTGGTCATTTGTCCTAAGCAAATTACAATATAGTACTCCTCTCCCGAACACTATTTGGGATCTCTTCCAATCCTGGTCGGTAATACACATCAACTCATTATTCACAAACATTTGGAAATGTGTTCCAACTTTACTAGTTTGGGCCATTTGGTGGGAAAGAAATAAATGAATATTCAAGAATATTTCTTCTCCTATTGAAGTGCTATTAGAGGGTATTGAGAAGTAAATATCAGAAGTGGTTAATGCTAGTTTGATGAATGCAATTTTAACCCAATCGTCACACCTTGGGATGGCAATATCATTCGCGAATGGAAAAGAATAATTGTGCTAACAGGGTGTGCTATAGAAAAACATGATTCTTCTAAGATGGATCGATCAACAATTCACTGGAATCCCCCCACACAGGGTACAATGAAGCTTAATTTTGATGGGGATTCCCGAGGGAACCCAGGAATGTCAAGTTTGGGGGCCTATAGTTGAGATTTTCAGGGCAAGGTCCTTGCACTTACAACTTCTACCCTACCTGAAGGAACAAACAATCTTGCAAAAACTCATGCCTTATTTGCGGGTTTAATTCTGGCCAAGCAGGGAGGTTATAATCGATTACATGTGGAAGGGGATTCTTAGGATTATTAATGCTTGCATTTAATGACAAACACACTCATGGAAGCTCAATTACATTTTCACCCAAATCTGGACCCTGTTAGATAAGTGTCATGAAGTATATCTCTCGCACACTCTTTGTGAAGAAAATAAAGTTGCAGATTTGCTATCAAATTTAGGTTTTGATGGGATTGTGGCTTCGGAATTAAACCCCATTGATTTTATTATAGAGTCTTTTGATCTCCAAAAAGTAATTGAAGCAGATCATTTGGGATGCGACATGCGAACATTCATTGCAAGTCTGATTTGAGGGGTAATTTGAATCATACAATGTACGCCTTTGTGCAAATACAACTCAATGAGGTAAGATTACAATCATAGTCAATTATCCTTGCTACTTCCGAAGGGATGCGAGGTGACTTTCATTTGTTTCTATGACCCAATTGGGATATACGGTTCTGCATCTTCACATGGCTATTTGCAGAATTCTTGTGTTACTCTTTCCAAGTGGAAATTTGTTTAGTTCAAAGCTAATTTTCATGAATGCACATAGATTTAACTCTCCTTTGCATCATAAAAGTAACTCAATTTCCCTATTTATGACCTGATCACCGCACATTATGATATTTTTTTTTGATGATTGCAGCCATGGAAAAAGTTTGTGTTTGTTGCGTGTCGTGCTATAACTTTCATTTTGAAATGCTGCCTAAAAATTTTCTTTTTTGGTCTCCCAATGTGGATGAAGATGCTCTACCAACGCATATTAATGATGATGTGATGGATGAAATGTTTTTTATTCACTCTTCTTCAATTTGGTGAGCAATCAAACATGTAATTGGGCATGATAACTTTTCACCTAAGGCTAAGTAGTTCTTGTTTCCTTCGCAGCTAGTCTCAATATTTTTGTCAAATGCTATGGATCTCTTACAATCTCCACACTTGCTTGAAATTATGGCTTTTAAAGTTGTCCATAAATATTTCTGGGTGGGGAATAAACTTAAGCATGTCGTGCAATACTATGATTTATGGAATGGACATGTGTTGGTTGGGGGTTTGTTCTCTAGACACCAATTAATGCATAATCATGAGTTTCTGGTTGCCTGTAATGGAGTAAAATTGTCAATCGAGAAATAGAATGCCAAGTATATGAATAATGCAATCCAAGAAATTTTTCCTTCCCTTGGCTCACAGTTAGAGGGAAAAATGAAGGCTATTGTTATGCTTTGTTGGATTTTTTGGGTATGCCAAGTACTCCAGTTCACTCACAAATTACTACTTTCACATGACCTCTTCGAGCAAGAGTCAAAGAGTTTCTAAGGAGAGTTGGGACATACAAATTCTTCCAAAGAGGGATGAATTTTGTAGTCTGGGTTGGGTTCCATATGCGTAATCTGGTCAAGGGCCTGATTGGGAGGTTGTGACTGCCTATAATGTGGGCTCTGAATTGAATTTGCAAGATACTCAGGGGAGTGGATGGGTGACTTCAACTCTGGCAGTGTACTCCATTGGTTGGGCTTTGAGATGGTCACCTCATTCTCAGATGGAGCCCATGAATATGCAAAACAATAAGGGGAGTGGATGGGAGATGCCCACTCCAAATGAACATGGAAGAAACTAGTCTATAGGATTGCCAACTCAATCTCGATCGGTTCATGTGTCCGCTGAATATGTTGAGATGGAAGAATAAGGACATGGTACTTAGATGGAAAATTGGTGCTGAAAGTTGATTGTCTGTGGTCAATTTTTGGGTCTGTGCATTTGGTGATTTTGTGGCTTTGGTCCAAAAGTATTTTGTAATGTCTTACTTTTTTTTTAGTGGATAGTGAACTACATGGTGTGTATTTTTGATATGATTAATCCTTAAGTTACTTGATTTCGATATAGTTGTAACATTCATATCAATTTGATATTTTGTAATGAGAAAGGATTCTGGGTTTTCTTGCTGGATCTTTCCCAGATGAGCTCTCGAACTAGTTTAATATTATAAATAATATATATAGTGGCTTTCCCACTTTCTTTCTTTTTTTGGATAATAAAAACTACTAAATTAAAGATAGTAGTTCTCCAAAATCCATAGTATTGTATAATGTTGATTTTGGAAATCGTTGTGTTATTTTTTGCATCTAAAAAAAATTACACATGATCATTTCCAGAACGGTCTGAAATATTGTAGCAAATTTAGATTTTCATAAATGAAGAGACATTTAAGGGTAAGGAGAGGTCTTTTACTGAGTTTGTAAGAAAACTCATATTTTCTAATGTTGCTACATAGGTAATTGTCACTATAAAGATATTGAAGAGGATGTTTGAGAAGTAATTTGAAGACAAACTTATTATAGTCAACACATTAGAGATATTATATGGACAAATGTGGGCAAACAACAAACAAGAGAATTAAAAAGCATAAAGCCTTCAAAAGGAGCAAAAACAAAAATGCACAGAAGGATACACCACAATCCAAATTGAATCCCAAAGTTGTTAACCAAGTTTGTAATTAGTATTGCTATGAATAGTAGTTGATGAACAATATTTTTGGTATATTCAGTCCTTGCATCTTTTTGTATATGGTTGACATATGGTAAAGATATAGTAGTATGATCTATAGAACTATAACTAACTAATGCTCTAGTAGACAACAAAAATCATGGTACTCTAAGACCAAAACAAATTTTACTTATTATGTAATGTTTATGCACTATATCTAATACTAAAAAGAAATCATACAACTCAAAAAATTGTATCAAATCTAGAGTTATAGACGATCATATCATATCTAGGTGAAAATCAAAAGGGCTGAAATCAAATGTAATATTATTAAATATAGTTTGCATTCTTTGTGATTATATTGAAGAAAAAATTGTAGAGAGATTGATTTTAGTTTGTATCATTTTTTTAGTATTAACATAGTATAATGACTTTTTTTTTTTTACATCGGAGTATATATTGTATCAGTTACATCATAGGATACTCAGAGGTAGATCATAAATACAAAAAACCAAGAGGTAGATACAACTACCTATTGCTTAGAAAATTTAACCAGAACGATATCACCTATAAACACATATACTTAGTTAATACAAAAAAGGATCCAAAATTGGTGCCAAATATGAATCCATTGATCATCTTTTGGCTGCCTATCCTGCATCCTTGTTTACCCTTGTTCTGTCATCAATAAATAATTCTTGAATAAACTGGTTCAGATTATCCAGTTCTCTGTCATTGAGAACGTCTTTGTGTATAGAGAAATATTGACATGAAATAATGCCTTTTTTGTGGATCAGTATTTGACCTTCTCGCATCAGCATCATGAATCTATCTTTGGAAATCTCCATAGCAGCAGCAACCTGTGACATAATTTGGAAATGAACGAGTTTACATCCAAACTGAGTAAGCTCTGATTATATTGAAGCAACAACTATAGAGAGATTGATTTTAGTTTGTACCATTGTTTAGATATCTTCAAATCCTATTATCTTGAAGCCCAACAAATATTGTAATTTCCTAGTATTTTTTCATATCTTAAAATAATAGATTTCCTAATATCAATAATAGTTACAATCAATTCAAGATTATGTATGTGAGAATAACTTCCAACCATTTAGAGAAGGCCTTGTAGAGTGTATGCTTGTAAAGTGTATGTCAAGGTTTGGAGTGTAAACTAAATTGTTTTATTTTCATTACTTTTGTAATCCTCTTTTCATGCCCTATCTTCTAAGTTTAGAATTGAAATTGGATTGAAGTGTGAACACTGAACAACATATGCCGCCAAGGCTACTTCAATGTGTTGATTAATGATTACATTTATTTAGAAAAATATAAATATTATAAATGTGTTTATAAATGAAATAAATGCATCCTTTGTACATATATCAAATTGTACTATTTACATGTTAACTTCTATATAATTTTATATTGACATGACCATTGCACCTCATTCCTCTATGAAAGTTATTAGGTCTCTGAGCCACACTCACAAAGATTAGGAAATTTGATTTTCTCCTAAGTCTTGACCAATGAGTTGACACTACGTACCTATACCAAATTGCTAGAAATTAATTTAATAGATAATTTTTACCTCAACATTTGGGTTTGTGTTTAAGCTAAAATAGGTTTCTTGTGTGTGCTGATAATAGCCACCTAAGTCGATTGAAAATGTACATCATTGAAGTAGCTTAGAAAGTTGTGTAACATGACACATTCTAGCTTAGATAGTTGTGTCACGCTATACACATTCGCATTCTTCACTCCAATTAATAAATTGGTGACAAAGCTTGTAAAAATATGTTGTGTTAAGTTAAAAGATCAATTGAAGAGAAAATTTACTGAAAATTTTTTATTCAAAGAAAAGGTATGCCATCAAAGCACGTAAAAAGTTAGAAGTTATCTTAAATACATGATCAATACAAAGTTAGAAGTTATCTTAAACACATAATCAAATTTGTGTCAAAGCCTGCAAAACTCAGTCAAAGGATCAACTAAAGAGAAATTCCACTGAATACATTTGATCAAAAGAAAATGTGCACTGTCAAAACACATAAAAAGTTAGAAGTTCTCTTAAACACATAATGAATACAAAGTTAGAAGTTTTCTTAAACACAATTAAATTAGGGTCAAACCTTACAAAAATCTATGAAATGAACAATTGAAGAAAAAATACACTAAAAGAATTTGATTCAAAGAAAATGTATGCCATGTACAAAGTTAGAAGTTATCTTAAACACAAAATTAATGCAAAGTTAAAAATTATCTTAAACACGTGATTAAATTTGTATCAAAGCCAGCAGAAATTTGTCAAAGGATCAAATGAAGAGATTTTATTAAAAAAAAAAGATAAGCTGACAAACCACATATACGATGACATGTAACTGATTGAATGTTTGATAATGTTAAGTTGAAGATAATGCAAGACATTAAATCAGTTAATGGTTTGTATTTTCATTGATGTCAACTTGATATCATCTGTACAGTCATGTACATAATGCCAAAGACTTCAGAGAATCAATGGAACAAAGGTTATGCTTTCAACAATGCATAAAATTCAAGTATTCACTAAGTGACAGACAACACCAACAGAGTGCACACCATCGGTAAAGGCAAAGAAGAAAAGTCACAGTGATACCCGACGAGAAGAAGACAGTGTTGCCCGATGAAGAAAAACCACATGATGCCCGAAGAGCTGAAAACAGAGTTGCCCGACAAGTAAAAATCCAATGATGGCCGACAGAAGGAGATCCTTAAGCTAACTGGAGTCACAGCGATGGAACTATCAGTTGTCACCAACAACTAACTAAAGAGTTGATCGACGGAATATAGAGTTTAGAAATTGACAAAATATCTAGCTGGCAAGAGATAAAGATAGACTTAACTAGTTGTTTTCTTTGTTTTATTCGACCAGAGATAAGTAATTGATTTAAAGAAGATTTGTACAGTTGGCAAGAAGATAACTATGAGATAAATCCAAAGTTATGCTTTAAATCAAATTGGCTAGATTTTTTTTCACGCCAAGAATCAAGAAACAGTGAATATCATGTCTATATAAGAGACAAGCTTAATTCATTTTCAGTGAACATTCACAGACAAGGGATTAAGGGGAGTGAATGAAAAGAGGATGCTGAAGAGAAACTAATGAAGAAGAACTTCATACAGTCCTGATCAATCAAGCTGAAGGAGAGCTAAAGAATTTTGTAGACACCGACGAACAGTGAAGCACAACATCACAAAGTAGAAAGTGTGGAGCACAAAGAATTGAATTGATATATTGATCAAAGAGGTAATGTACTTAAATAGATTTAAAAATCTGCAATTCAAAGTTGCATCATGAACATGTCATAGTGTTTCAGTTTAACCATTGAAGCATCAAGTCTCTTAACAGAGCAGGACTTAACAGTCTTCTTTATATTGAGGTACATCCCAAGGAGTGCCAAAAAGGTTGATTTGTTAAAGTGGCATTGGACTTGCCTGATATCTATTGACAGTCTAAGGAGGCTGATTCAAGGATGGTAGCAATAGATGCCCGATACTAAGTGACAACCTCTATGTATAAAATCCTCTAACAAGGTTGCACTTAACAGTGTGTTTGTAACCTTTAATAGGGTTGGCTCCTAACAGGTCTCACTTTAGAAGAGTGAAAATTTGGGGTACCGGTCCCAGTGGTTTTTCCCTTAATAGGGTTTTCACATTAAAAATTCATGTATTATGTGTGTATGATTCACTTCTTTATTGTTTTGTATCTAACATAGTTAACACTGGGTTGATCAGTATACTCTGCTTATTTGTTGAGTTTCAGTAAATAGTTATACTTCTTATCGATAATCAAGGAGAATAAGGACAGACAAGGAAAACCGATAGACAGTAAAATCATTACAAGTATTTCATGGCATGCATCTTGTAGGGACTTAATAATCTGAGGTTTATTTGATTGGTGGTTAAGTTTGAAGGATAAATTTTTGAGGCCACTAATTCATACCCCCCCCTTCTCAGTTATTACTAACAATTGGTATTAGAGCTTGTGTGCTTAGAAAGGAAGGTTTCAAGACCTAAGTCAAGATCACAAGATGAACAAACGATATGTGCCCAAGTTGAACAAAGACAACTTTTCTTCATGGCAAAGAAAGATAAGACTCCACTTATCAGGTATTGGTAATGATGTTACTCAATTCCTAGATACTGAATATGTGTTGCCTACAGGAGTATTGATAGTAGATCAATTGAGAGAGAAGCATGAACACAACTATATGGTTATAGAGCTTTCTTCCTCACTCTCTGATGCTAAATTTGAAGATGTCAAGGATTGAAAAACTGCAAAGAAGATGTGGGACAAAATGAAGCTTGTACATGGAGGTGATACAAATGTTCTGAGAGCCAAGGTAGAAAGCCTTAAAGGAAAGTTTGATGATCTCAGAATGAAAGAAGGAGAAAAAATTACACAGTACAATACAAAGATAAAAGAAGTAGTCAATTCTATATGAGGATTTGGAGGTACACTGGAAGAGGAGACAGCGTTAAGTAAAATATTAAGAACCTTACTGTCTGTATATGCTATTAGAGTTTCTTCCATTCAAATAAATGAGAGCAGTAGCAAACAATACAGTTACTCTTGATAGTTTAATTGGTAGACTGATTTCATTTGAGATGAATAACTTTGATAATAGTGTCTTACCAAACTTAGAGTCTGCATTTAAGTCTTC
>MU226185.1:2250613-2277488 GCA_018584345.1 Thuja plicata | reverse complement strand
TAGAGTCTGCATTTAAGTCTTCTATGAGAATAAGAAAATCAAGTCATAGAAACACATCTAGAAGAGATAGTGAAAGTGAAAGTGAAGAAGAAGATCTAGATGAAATAGAAGCACTTATGGCTAGAAGTATGCACAGAGGCAAAGGTAAATACAAAGGCAAGTTACCACTTGTATTCTTTAATTGTAAAGAGATTGGACACTTTGCTGCAAGAAGTCCTAATAGAAGAAAAGATGACAGAAGTAATGATAGATCTTTTGAGAAGAAATCTAACAGAGGTGATAACAAAGATTACAGAGGTTACCGACAATCAGAAAGAAGAGATACCTGAGACTACAAGGACAAAATAAAGAAGGCTAGCTACCTAGCTGCTTGAAAAGATGAAGATACTGACACCAAACCTAATGAAGACATCAAGATGGTATTTGTAGCTGTAAAAGATGATTTAAATGAAGATGAAAAGTATGTATAAAATGATGACATGTAACTGATTGAATGTTTGATAATGTTAAGTTGAAGATGATGCAAGACATTAAATCAGTTAATGGTTTGTATTGTCATTGATGTCAACTTAATATCATCTGTATGGTCATATACATAATGCCAAAGACTTCAGAGAATCAATGGAACAAAGATTATGCTTTTAGCAATGCATAAAATGCAAGTATTCACTAAGTGATAGAAAACACCGATGGAGTGCACACCATTAGTAAAGGTAGAGAAAAATTCACAGTGATAACCGATGAGCAGAAGACAATATTGACCGATGAAGCAGAATCACAGGATGCCCGACGAGCTAAAAATAGAGTTTCCTGACGAGCAAAATCCAATGATGCCCGATGGACGGAGATCCCAAAGCTAATTGGCATTTGTCACCGATGACAAACTGCAGAATTGACCGACATAATAGAGAGTTTAGAAAATGACAAAATATCTAGCTGGCAAAGCTTAAGGATAGACTTAACTGGTTGTTTTATTTGTTTTATTCAACCACAGTTAAGTAATTGATTTAAAGAATATTTATATAGTTGGCAATAAGATAACTACAAGATAAATCAGGAGTTAAAGCCATAAATCAAATTGGCTGGATTGTTTTTCACGCCAAGAATCAAGAATTAAGGAATATCATGTCTATATAAGAGACAAGCATAATTCATTTTCGTAATCAATAATCATGAGAAATCACATACACGGAAGGGGAGTGAATAGAAAGAGGACACTAAAGATAAACTGATGAAGGATAACTTCATTCAGTCCTGATTAATCAAGCTAAGGGAGAGCTAAAGAATTCTACAGACATCGACGAACAGTGAAGCATAGCATCACAGAGTAGAAAGTGTGGAGCACAAGGAATTGAATTGATACATTGATTAGAGAGGTATTTTACTTAAATAGATATGAAAATCTGCAATTCAAAGTTGCATTAGAAATAGGTCATAATGTTTCAGTTTAACCATTGAAGAATCAAGTCTCTTAAAAGAGCAGGAATTAACCGTCTTCTATAATTGAGGTATATCCTAACAGATTGCCAAAAAGGTTGATTCATGAAAGTAGCATTGAAATTTCCTAAAGCCTATTGACATCCTAAGAAGAAGGTTGATTCAAGGATGGTAGAAAGATTTGCCTAAAGCCTATTGACAGTCTAAGAAGGAGGCTAATTCAAGGATGGTAGCAAAATAGATGCCAGATACTAAGTGACAACTTATATGTATAAAATACTCTAACAAGGTCACACTTAATAGTGTGTTTGCAACCTTTAACAGTGTTGGCTCCTAACAAGGCTCACTTCAGAAGAGTGAAAATTTGGGGCACCGGTCCTAGTGGTTTTTCCCTTAACAGGGTTTCCACGTTAAAATCCAAGTGTTATGTGTGTATGGTTTATTACTTTATTATTTTACATTTCACATATGCATTTCTAGATTGATTGGTATACTCTGCATATTTACTGAGTATCAGTAAATAAGTTTTACTGCTTATCAGTAATCAAGGAGGATAAGGACAGACAATATAAATTGACAAACAGTTAATTATTTCAAAGTATTTCATGGCATGCATCTTGTAGGGACTTAATAATCTGAGGTGTATTGATTGGTGGATTAAAGTTTAAAAGATAAATTTTTGAGGCCACTGATTCACACCCCCCCCCCCCCCCTCTCAGTTATTACTAACAAAAAATGCACTCATATCTAAGGTTAGCAAGAATGACATCTGGATTATAGATAGTGGCTGCATTCACCACATGACTGGTAATAAAGAAAATTTTAACACTTTTGAGTATTATAATGGTGGAACAGTAAGAATGGGTAATGATACACCTTGTACAGTTGAAGGTAAATGAACTATAATGCTGAATAACCTGATTAAATGTGAAAATTCATATTGGGTAAAAGGATTGAATTATAATCTATTGAGTGTTTCTCAGCTGAATAATTCAAGACACAGAGTAGCATTTGAGAATAAGAAGGCAAAGATCTTCAATAAATATGGAAATCTGATTGGTATCGGTGAACAGACTAAAGGTAACTTATTCTATCTAAATGATTCTAACACCACTTGATTGATGACTAGAAATGAAGACATATGGTTGTGGCACAAAAGATTGTGTCATGTAAATTTTGACAACATGATGAAAATAAGTAGAAGGGGAAATGTAAGAGGCTTACCAACGATGACAAAGCCAGACAACATCATGTGCAAGAATTGTCAAAAAGGTAAAATGACTAAGTCTAGTTTCAAAAGTAAAACCCAAACATCTGATGACATTCTAGAATTAGTCCATACTAATTTAAGTGGACCAATGAGGACAAAGAGTTATTATGGAGATAGATATTTTATTCTCTTTGTTGATGATTACTCTAGAATGATGATAGTCATGTTTCTAAAAGACAAGTCTAAAGCATTCAAGATGTTTAAATGGTATAGGGATATGGTAGAGAAACAAAGTGGTAATGATCTGAAATGTTTGAGATCAGATAGAGGAGGAGAATTTATATTAGATGAGTTCACTAATTTTTGTAATGAGCATGGAATAAAAAGATAGGTTTTTGCACCAAGAACACCATAACAAAATGGGATTGTTGAGAGAAGGAACATATCAATAGTTGATTGTGCTAGAACACTGATGATAGAGAAAGGCATCACCCAAATTTTTTGGAGGGAAGCTGTCAGTACTGCTATCTACACACTGAACAAAGTACAATTGAAGAAAGACATAAAGAAGACACCTTATGAGCTATGGTATGGTAAAACACCCAATGTAAGTTACTTCAAATTTTTTGGTGGTCAATGTTATGTGTTAAAGAATGATAGAAATGGAAAGCTTGACGCCAAAAGTGATGAAGGTATTTTTCTAGGATATTCCACCAAGAGCAAAGCTTATAAATGTCTCATCAAGGCTTCTAACAAAATTGTTGAAAGTGCAAATGTAAAGATAGATGAATTTGAAGAAAATAATGAGCTGGAAAGCATAAAAGAACCAGAGGACTACAACAAGTTTGTATACTATGAAGAAATCAACACTCTACCCGAGCAACAGTTCTTAATTCTAGAACAAAAGAATGTTGCAACCGATGGTCAGACTGATGTTACTGATGGTCAAGATAATAATCAGAATAATGTGCAAGGTAATCAAGATCAAAATAATGATCAAGCTGATACACAAAGATTTGTACCTGTACTTGCAAGATATGTAAGAAGGAACCATCCATAAATCTAGATCATAGAAGATAAGAAAGTTGGTACAAGAACAAGAAGTAATTCTTTAACCTCAAATTGTTTAATTTGTAAATTTGAGCCAAAATCTATCAATGTTGCACTAGATAATGAGGAATGGATAAGTGCTATGAATGATGAGATTGAACAGATTGAGAAGAACAAGAAATGGTCACTTGTGCCAAGACTAGATGACAAGAATTTCATTGGTACAAAATGGATATTCAGGAATAAGTTGAACGAGAATGGAGAAGTCACAAGGAATAAAGCAAGACTAGTATGCAAGGGGTATGCACAAGAAGAAGGTATAGACTATGGAGAGACCTTTGCACCCATTGCTAGGCTAGAAAGAGTAAGAATACTACTTGCTTATGCTGCATTCAAAGGATTCAAAGTATATCAAATGGATGTCAAGTCAGCATTCCTAAATGGAATACCTAAAGAAGAGGTATACATTGAGCAACTAGAAGGGTTTGTCGATCCATATAAGAGAAACATGGTATGTAGACTTCAAAAAGCCTTGTATGGATTAAAACAAGCTCCTAGAGACTGGTATGAATGACTTCATTCTTATCTTATAAGTATTGGATTTATAAGGACTAGTAAAAACAGTAATCTTTATATGAAGGAAGATACTGATGCTAACACTTTGATTGCTGAAATATTTGTTGATGACATCATATTTCGAGGTAATGATATGCTATGCAAATCATTTGCTAATGAGATGAGCAAAGAGTTTGAGATGTCTATGTTTGGAGAGATCGAGTTCTTTCTTGGTCTACAGATCATTCAACAAAGTGAAGGTATTTTCATTACACTGTCCAAATACATCAAAGAGGTCCTGAAAATATTCAAGATGGAAGATTCCAAACCAGTTGGAACACCAATGGATACTAGATGCAAGTTAAAAAAGGAGGATAAGACAATAGAGGTAAATCAGACTTTGTATAGATCAATAATTGGAAAACTCATGTATGTTGTACACACTAGACTAGATAGTGCACATGCAGTAGGAATTGTTGCTAGATTTTCTACTAACCCCAGGGAATCACATATGACTATTGTGAAAAGAATTCTAAGATATCAGAAGAATACCGAGGAATTTGGCTTATGGTATAGAAGAGAAGGAAAATTTGCTGAGTGGAAGAGCACAACTAGAGGAGCATTCTTTATGGGTGACAGACTTGTCACATGGATTAGCAAGAAGCAAGGATGCATCTCTCAGTCCACTGCAAAATTAGAGTATGTTGTTGCTGCTACAAACTGCTCAAATATTGCATAGATCAAACAGTTGCTGGAAGGTATGCATATGAATATCTCAGAACCAATAATTATCTATTGTGATAACACCAGCGCAATAAACATTTCCAAGAATCCAGTCATGCATGCAAAGAATAAACACATTGCCATCAAGTATCATTATTTGAGAGAACAAGTTCAAGAAAAAGAGGTGATACTTGAGTATGTGCAATCAAAAGAACAATTAGCTGATATCTTCACCAAGCCACTGCCCAAGGATACATTTGAGTACTTAAGAAAGAGACTAGGGGTCAAACCCTTTTCTACTAGTCAGTAAAAGACTTAAGGTTGCATCAACCTACATATTATTGTAATATCATACATGTTGATGCAAGTAAAGAGATGAACCTCAAAGATACATCTATATAAAGACATGTATATATCAGAACCGAGCACCAGAGTATATTTTTGTATTGTTGATGGATAAGGGAAATTCAAGGAATATATTATGCATGGAGAAAAGAGATTGTTTGACATTTATGTCAGATATTTGTAAAATATTTATTTGGAAGTGTTTTCAAAGGGAGAGAGATTATCAATATTATCATATTCTTCTGAAAAAGAGATTATCCATTATCAGATTACTCCAAAAGGGAGAGATTATATCCTTAGGGAGAGAAATTTGTATGAAAGATTATACAAAGGGAGATTTGCTAAAAAAGAGAAAAAGACATCATAAAAGAGAGAACATGCAAAGGAGATAAATTGACACAAGAAGAGGACACAACACATCAGAATATAAAGAGCTGCAAGAATCAAATAAAATCTACAACACAGCTTACCGGAGATCAGACATTTATCAGTTATCAAACAAAAGATTGGTAGTTTGATGAATCTCAACTGTTGTATTTCATACTGTATTAGAAATAGTATAGTGTGATAATATAGTATATTTCCATCAATGCCAAAGGGAGAGATTGATGACATGTAACTGATTGAATGTTTGATAATGTTAAGTTAAGATAATGCAATACATTAAATCAGTTAATGGTTTATATTGTCATTGATGTCAACTTGATATCATCTGTACGGTCATGTACATAATGCCAAAGACTTTAGAGAATTAATGGAATAAAGGTTATGCTTTGAGCAATGCATAAAAGTCAAGTATTCACTAAGTGACAAACAACACCGACAGAGTGCACACCATCAGTAAAGGCAAAGAAGAAAAGTCATAGTGATACCCAACAAGCAGAAGACAGTGTTTCCTGATGAAGAAAAACCATAGAATGTCTGACGAGCTGAAAATAGAGTTGCCCAATGAGTAAAATTCTAATGATGCCCGAAGGACGGAGATCCCGATGCTAACTAGTCACACCGATGGAACTGTCATTTGTCACTGACAACTAACTGAAGAATTGACCAATGGAACATAGATTTCAGAAAATGACAAAATATCTAGCTGGCAAGAGCTAAAGATATACTTAACTAGTTGTTTTCTTTGTTTTATTCGACCATAGATAAGTAATTGATTTAAAGAATATTTGTATAGTTGGCAAGAAGATAACTATGAGATAAATCTAGTGTTATGCTTTAAATCAAATTGGCTGGATTATTTTTCACACCAAGAATAAAGAATCAAGAAATAATGAATATCATGTGTATATAAGAGACAAGCTTAATTCATTTTCAGTGAACATTCACGGAAAATGGATTAAGGGGAGTGAATAAAAAGAGGATGTTAAAGAGAAACTGATGAAGAAGAAATTTATACAGTCCTGATCAATCAAGCTGAAGGAGAGCTAAAGAATTCTACAGACACCGACAAATAGTGAAGCACAACATTAAAGAGCAGAAAGTGTGGAGCACAAAGAATTGAATTGATATATTGATCAGAGAGGTAATGTACTTAAATAGATCTGAAAATCTACAATTCAAAGTTGCATCATGAACATGTCATAGTGTTTTAGTTTAACCATTGAAGCATCAAGTCTCTTAACAAAGCAGGACTTAACAGTCTTCTTTATATTGAGGTACATCCCAAGGAGTGCCAAAAAGGTTGATTCATGAAAGTAGCATTGGATTTGCCCGATACCTATTGACAGTCTAAGAAGGAGGCTGATTCAAGGATGGTAGCAATAGATGCCCGATACTAAGTGACACCTCTATGTATAAAATCCTCTAACAAGGTCACACTTAACAGTGTGTTTGTAACCTTTAACAGGGTTTTCTCCTAACAGGGCTCACTTTAGAAGAGTGAAAATTTAGGGTACCAGTCACAGTGGTTTTTCCCTTAACAAGGTTTCCACGTTTAATTCATGTGTTATCTGTGTATGATTCATTTTTTTATTGTTTTGTATCTGACATAGTTAACACTGGGTTGATCGGTATACTCTGCTTATTTACTGATTTTCGGTAAATAGTTATACTGCTTATCGATAATCAAGGAGAATAAGGACAGACAAGGAAAACCGACAGACAGTAAAACCATTAGAAGTATTTCATGGCATGC
Source organism: Thuja plicata (assembly GCA_018584345.1). Taxonomy (NCBI): domain Eukaryota; kingdom Viridiplantae; phylum Streptophyta; class Pinopsida; order Cupressales; family Cupressaceae; genus Thuja; species Thuja plicata. Next base: position 2,270,028 of record MU226185.1, on the reverse strand, counting down.
ATCTTGTAGGGACTTAATAATATGAGGTTTATTTGATTGGTGGTTAAGTTTGAAGGATAAATTTTTTAGGCCACTGATTCACCCCCGCNCCCCCCCCCCCCCCCCCCCTCAGTTATTACTAACAATATAAAGTTTCAGATTGTTTTAAACATGTAATTAATACAAATTTAGAAGTTGTCTCAAACATGTAATTAAATTTGTGTTGAAGGATGAAAAATTTGTGAAAGGGTCAACTAAAGAAAAAATCCATTGAAGAGATTTGATTCACATAAATTGTAAATTGTTGAAGCTCGTACAAAGTCAGAAGTTTTTTAAACACAATTAATACAAAGTTAAAAGTTGTCTTAAACACAATTAGATTCGTGTCAAAGCCTGCAAAAATATTTGGAAGAATCAACTAAAGATAAAATCAATTGAAAAAATTTGATTCAAAAAATAGGTACACCGTCGAAGCATGTACAAAGTTTATAGTTGTCTTAAACATTCAACTAATACAAAGATAGAAGTTGTCCTAAAAACGCATTTAAATTCATGTCAAAGTCTGCAAAAAATTATGAAAGGATAAGTTGAAAAAAATCCACTAAAGAGATTTGATTCAAAGAAAATGTATGTCATCAAAGTACGTTAAAATTTTCAAGTTGTCTTAAATTCGTAATTAATATTAAATTAAAAGTTGTCTTAAAAAAGCAATTAAATTTGTGTTGAATCCTACAAAAATATGTGGAAGGATTAACGAAAGAGAAAATTTACTAAAGAGCATCAATTCAAAGAAAAAGCACACCTTCGAACAACGTGCAAAGTTAGAAGTTGTCTTAAACATGCAATTAATACAAAATTAAAAGTTGCCTTGAACACGTAATTAAATTTGTGTCAAAGCCTACAAAAAATTGTGGATTAATTGAAAAGAAAATCCACTAAACATATTTTATTAAAAACAAAATTACGTCGTCGAAGCACGTACAAAGTTAGAAATTGTCTTAAACACAATTAAATTGATGTTGAAACCTGCAAAAATCTGTTAAAGCATCAATTGAAGAGAAAATCCATTGCAAAGTTTTGAATTAAATAAAAGGTACGTCATCGAAGCACATACAAAGTTAGAAGTTGTCTTAAAAATGCAATTAATAGAAATTCAAAAGTTGTCTTTTACACAATTGAATTCATGTCGAAGCCTGCAAAATTTTCAAAAAGGATCAATAGAAAAGAAAATCGACTGAAGAGATTTGATTCAAAGAAAAGTTACTTGATTGAAGCACGTACAAAGTGAGAAGTTGCCTTAAACACCCAACTAATAGTAAGTTAAAAGTTGTCTTAAACACAATTAAATTCATGTTAAAAATTTGTGAAAGGATCAATTGAAGAGAAATCCGTTGGAGAGATTTGATTTAAAAAGAAGGTACGTCGTTGAAACACGTACAAAATTAGAAATTCTTTAAACACACAACTAATATAAAGTTAGAATTTGTCTTAAACATACAATTAAATTCGTGTCAAAGCCTGCAAATATTTTTGAAAATATCAACTAAAGAGAAAATCTATTGAAAATATTTGATTAAAAAAAAGTACGACATTTAGGCATGTGCGAAGTTTGAAGTTTTCTTAAATACACAACCAATTCAAAATTAGAAAGTGTCTTAAGGGTAAGTGCAAAAAGTTGGGTCCCAATTCGGCAGAAGTCTTGTGGACTTGAAAAATGCCGCTAGAAACGGGCAACCGTCTTAGGCTCGGACACCCGATCCAAAATTTAAAAAATGGGTGCCCATTTTTTTTTTCAAAACGGGTGGTTGTTTCTTTATTTTTTTATTTTTAATTATATTTAAGCAGCACATTTTTACATGTCGATTTATTATACTTAAGAAATGGGTACACATTTTTAAACATGTGCCCATTTTTTAAAATTTGAATTTACAAGAGCACCCTTTGCATTGGATTTCAATTTGGGACAAGCTTGGTATGACCGAGCCTATGCTTGGACCTCCAAAATAATGGCTAGATTTCTGTCTTGCCATAATTTTTTGAGGGTCTTCCTTATCAAATTTTTTTACGAAATGAAAACCCATTAGAGCTCTTACTGTCTAGATTTCTAAAATATAAATTGTATAGTGATATGATCAATTTTATTATTTTTACAATATTTATTAATCAAAAGTGGTACCTAAACTTAAAATAGTAAGGTTTATTAAAACTTTAATAACTTTTTTGTTTTTGTATTTTTTTTTTAATAATGTATATTACATCAATCTACATAGAATTTTGTTAAATATTAAACAAAAATAATTTTGAAAAAAATTAAAGTTTTCATCAAATTATGGTGGTCGTAAAGCAGAGGTCTCAAAAATATATTTTATAGTCAATTAAAAATTAATTAAAAAAATATTCAATAGAAAAAAAAAAAAGAAAAAAAATTATCATCAATCTTTGGTGTCTTAGGTATCTTTCTCTAGAAGGATTCACAAAATTTCATTAATTCAGGTCAAAATATGGTGGTCGTACACGTGTGTGGTATGGTCCTGAAACAAACATTTTGAAAAAAATAGTTTTTAAACATGCCTACTAAAAAATAATTTATACCATGTGGGTATTTAAATAAATTACATATTTGAAAAGTAGACTCCAAGCACTACATTTTCTATTAGTGAAGCATTTTTAGATTCAATCTCTAGGTGACTCAAATTTTGACACCAATTGACAACAAATTTGAAAAATAGGAAAAACACTTCCACTTTTTGCCCAAAAGTAGGACTCAACTTCTTGCAGCCACCATTAAATAAGTAATTAAATTTGTGTTGAAGCCTCCAAAAATTTGAGAAAGGAGCAATTGAAGAGAAAATTCTACTGAGTAGAATTGACTCAAAGAAAAGGTATGTTATTAAAGCATGTATAAAGTTAGAAGTTGTTCTAAACACAAATAAATTCGTGTAAAAACCTACAAAAAAAATTGTGAAAAGATCAATTGAAAATCAAATCTAGTAAAGAAATTTGATTCAAATAAAAAGTATGTCATCGAAGTACATACACCGTTATAAGTTGTCTTAAACACAACTAATAAAAACTTGAAAATTGTCTTTAACACAATTAAATTCATGTCAAAGCTTTCAAAAATATGTGAAATGATTAACAAAAAAATCTACTAAAATGATTCGATTTAAAAAATTATGTACAAAGTTTGAAGTTGTCTTAAACATGCAACTAATTCAAATTTAGAAGTTATCTTTAACATGCATTAAAAACCATGTTGAAGCTTGTAAAAATTTGTAAAAGGATCAACTGAAAAAAAAATCAACTTAAAAGATTTGATTTAGAGAAAAGGTACAACATAGAAGCACGTACAAAGTTAGAAGTTGTTTTAAACGTGCAACTAATATAAAGTTATAAGTTTTCATAAACACACAATTATTTTGTGTTGAAACCTACAAAATCTGTTAAAGAATCAACTGAAGAGAAAATATATTGAAAGGATTTTGATTCAAAAAAAGGTACGTTATCTAAGTATGTACAAAGTTTGAATTTGTCTTGAACACACAACTAATACACAATTATAATTTGTTTTACACCCAATTAAATTTGTGTTGAAGCCTTCAAAAATTTGTGCAAGGATCAACTTAAGAGAAAATCTATTGAAAAGATTTGATTCAAACAAAATATATGTCGTTGAAGCACGTATAAAGCTATAATTTGTCTTAAACACACAATTCATACAAATATAGAAGCTTTCATAAACACATAATTGAATTCATGTCCAAGCTGCAAAAATCTTTGAAAGAATCAATTGAAGAAAAACTCCACTTAAGAAATTTGAATCAAAGAAAAGGTATGTCATTGAAGCACATACAAAGTTTGAAGTTTTCTCAAACACACAACTTATATAAAGTTAGAAGTTGAATAAAAAATGTAATTAAATTTATATTGAAACTTACAAAAATTCTATGAAAGGATCAACCAAGGAGAAAATCAATTGAAAATATTTGACTCAAAGTGTATTGTCCTAAATTGTAAGCACATGTAATAAGATGTTCAATTAGGCCTCATTTTAGCATGTATGGGCTCCCGCATTGATTTTTGGTATTCCAATCTCGTATCACTTATCATTTTGTCATCTTCTCTGCATTCCCAACTCCCAAAATAAGTTTCATGACTTTTCGAGGGGAATAAGTTTCCACAGTTGAACTATTCCTTGTATTTTTTCCCAAAATTTGAGTTGGGGGCCTATCTCATTGGTTAAGAAGAAATATAAAAAATCGTTGACTTCCTTCAATTTTTGAGCTCCAAATGTTGTGAAATGTATAAAATCAACCTACCTCTCATCATTTTGACATCCACATTCAAGATTTTATAAGCTTTCAAAATCTAAGCTTAAGCTCTCAAGCATTCTGAGGCATATTTTCAAGCATTCCAAGGTGTTTTCAAGACAATATTGTCCATGGATCAAGCTTCTTTCCCTTATTCAAGATGGGAAGAGGAATTCATCATCAAGGAAGAAGATCTTAGCATAAGAATCCATCCACACACATTTAAGCATCTCAACATCTAGGCATTCAACTCTTCAAGTCATCTCTCTCTCTCTCTCTCTCAAGTTTGAAAAAAAATACAACAATTAATATGCAAGGCATGTCTTTCATGATTTCCTTTTAGGTTTCTGTGTGGAGTCAAATTTATTCCATCAACACTCTCGATCACATTCAAAGAAGCACTTGCATTGTTAAGGTATAATACACTTCATTTTTTAGATCTAATGTCTAATCTATGTTAGTATGCTTATGTTTTATTTATTTCATTTTGAGGTTGATTTTAAATCGGGGTTGACTGAGGCAAACCCATCTATACACAATAGTTTTCCTTACTTTTTGTGTGTAAGAATAGGTGATACTCGCACCAAATTCAAATCTGGGAAGTTTTTGACCTTGCAGATGGTTTGCAACTAAAAATAGTCAGAAGTATAGGGAATAGGGTGGCCCAGGAAATCTAGTCCCTCCAAAATAGAATCAAGCTAATTTTATAGGTTAGTCATAGGTTTTAGTTTCTATTTTTGGTACACGTACATTGGTTTTTCAGGTTCCTGTCAATGTGTGTGCACAAAAAGTAATATTTTCCTCCATTTCACCCTAGCCCTCACATATCCCTATCAATTCTCCATATTAGTGAAGGATCTTGTTACCCATTTAGCGCTTGGAACCTTCTAATCCTATTGGATTATCTCTCCTTCCTAATGCACAATAGCAAATAGGATAGATCCCATTTGAATCTGCATATTTTTGTACTATATATTTTGGTGAACCCGATGCATGACATTTTCATTTTGATTTAATGTTTAGATTTAATTTCTATGTATTGCATTGTTAGATATGATTTGGGTATCTTTCATTTTCATGATGGACTTTACTAAATTAGATTGGTGTGTTATATCTCGTATTATTATATTCCCACTTATCTTTATCAAACACATGGAGTAGATAATACTTTCTTGCATTTCATGGTGTTTGGTTTCCTTCATTGTATTCTTTCATATGGAGTCGTGATAATTTCAAATGTTCTTCCTCCTTAAAAAATATTTTTCAAGGCTTTTATCAATATTTCATGTAATTTTATCATAAGGTTTTTAACTAAATGCATGAAATGTGATGATTACATAAGGGTCTTTATTGAAAATGATGAACCTAAAGATGACATTGGCATAAGTAATCTTAATCCTTCTCCTAGGGTTTCTCTTAGTGATGAGGATAGAGATCCCACTTCTAAAAATCCTATATTGGTGAGACCTAGATCCTCTTCCTCTAAACCCGCCTTAATTGGCAAACTTATCAAAGCTAGTTTATGCACTTATTTAGATAATCTTAAACATTCCTCTTTTTATCAAGGCATTTTTAATAATCATGATGTTAAGTATTTCCTTCAAGATTTATCTCCAAAGATAAAATTAAGTAAACATGAAGATCTTGCTAAACTTTCTTCTTCTTCCCCACCCAAAGAATATGAAAATAGTGATAGGAATCCTAATCTCCCAAAAGAGAAAAATTATATTATTATTCCTCTCTACCCTATCTACATTTCCATAAACCTCATGATGAATTTCCTTCTCTATCTACATCAAAGGCTAATTATTATTTGGGTTAAGACATTACTTCTCAATAAGGTTATAGTGGACACGCGTCTTGGTATTCATGAATAAGGTATAAAAATCCCTATACATCCTCCTACACAAGTCACTAGAAATGATATAAGATTTATACCTCAAGCCAACATCTTTCCTTCTTCCAATTCTATTGCTTCTTCTTCATCACAACCTAGACATCCTTGTTTAAGAATTTCCTCACCAACACCATACGTTGTTACACCTTTCGATGACCATTTATCTTAGGTTAATATATTTTTTTGGAGACTTAAATATGATACTAAAATTCACTTTCCTTTTTGAGATTTTCCAAAGAATAAAAAATCTCATAATGGTGATTTTCTTTGTTTCATCGTAACAATAAACATTCTCTTGTTTATTGTATTGAATTTAGACAATTTGTTCAATATTTAGTAAATAGATCTCTTATTACCTTAACGGTAGATGGACGAAGCCAGCCCCACCCCTACTTTCTATATAGGGTGCGAGTTAGGTTTTGTGAGTGAGGATGGATAAGAGAAACCAACACTGTTGATGGGTAGGATTAAACTGAGATAACTGGATCGGGCCCAGGTACACAAATAATGAGGGCCCTATAGATAGTAGGGGTCACTTTTATATATATATATATATATATATATATATATATCCTTGAAGGATCAATCATTTGTTAGGGGGGTTCTCTTAATTCTCTCTTTCGAAGGCTGAACCAACCCGGTCGGGTCCCTTAGAATAGTAGGGCAATTTAGAAGGGTTTCTCTCTTATATTGAGGGGCTCTAGACCCACCCTATTTATAATCGTCATAACATTGTTCTTCTACTTCTAATTTTATAAATTTATCCTTTCCTGATTAAGTGTACTCTTAATTAATCTTATGCCAACGTCGACATACTCTTTTTCTTCTTTAGTTAAAGAAGCATAAGTTAAAGGATACTCTTCTTGAATATCCTAAGTATCTTTAGTATCTTAAGTAGCACGCCTATTCTATGGTAGTTGGGATCATTGGTCATTGATACCTGTGTACTTGGTGCATGCAGATGCAGGGATAGCTTCTATGTGGTGAGTGATACAATGCAAGTAAGATCTTGTGTGGGTGCGTGCAGAATTGGATGGAGAATGAGGCATTATTGATTTGATATATATATGTATATACATATATATATATATCCTTTTTGGCATATAATCCTTTTCTTTACGCAAAGTATTTAATCTTTGTTAACAATCATTTTCATGCTTCAAAATGCATATCTATTATAACTGATCTTTCACTTACGTATTTTATGTATTGTTCTCTCTTTTTCAAAAGATTTATTATCTCTTTTTTTTTTGTATCAATTATACCATGATGTCCTTCCTTGCATGGACTTTCTTTTTTTAGGATCTTTCTTTTTTTTAGAGATTGTTATTCTTGTTTACAATCTCTTCTTGTTTGGAAGTGTATATCTATTACAATTGATCATTAACTTAGCATGCATAATGTGTTATCTTTTCTTTTGCCTCTATGATTGAAAAACAAGGTGTTTTCTTTGTATTTATTTTCCTTTTTCTAAGAATCCACTTTCCTTCGGCAGCAACATCTATTTATCATGTGACATTCTTTCTCATATGAAATTATTTCTCTTGATTCGAGATTCTCTCTTATGCAATAGGTGTGTATCACAACCTTTTCTTTATTTTTAAAAGCATGTTTATCCTAAAAAAATACCCTTACTTGGGGGCTTAGAGTGTGTCATCCTTCATCAAGAATCCCTTTTCCACCTAGCAATAGGGGGGGCTAAAAGGGTGCATTTTTTTTCCCCTCTTTGTCTTGAAAATGTTATTTTTATTTAAGAACTCCTCTTGGAGATAGGTGTCTTGTAACAAAGATCTCTTCCTCCCAAGGGTCTCTTTCCATATGTTGTAAAATATTTCTTTCACAACTATCTTAAACACATCATTAATTCAAAGTTATAAGTTGTCTTAAACACAAAATTGAATCTGTGTCAAAACCTACAATAATAAGGGAAATGATCACTTGAAGAGAAAATCCACTAAAATAATTTGATTAAAAAAAGGATGTTCTCAAAAAATGTACAAAGTTTGAAGTTGTCTTAAAAAGACAATTGATACATAGTTAGAAGTTGTCTTAAACATGTAATTAAATTCATGTCAAAACCTGTGAAAATATGTGAAAGGGTCAAGTGAAGATAAAATCCACTAAATAGATTTGATTCAAAGAAATAGTACTCTAAACTTCTTCTGTCACACCTCACATCAACATCAGAATTCGTACCACCACCTCCCTTCTTTTGCACATTTGATTTACCTCTTTTGCAAGAATTCATCTTATCAGCAACCGAATTTCTTTTTTCATTTCTGTTAATCATTTGATGGAGATGATGAAGACCGAGTGATAATGAGTATACATGTTTATAGAAATGGTTAGATCAGTTGTTATTTTGTCATTGATGTCAAGAAATTGATTACTGATTTATATTGAGTTACCATATCATAAGAAGGAGAAGTTAAATGAGTGAATAATATAGATCAGACAACGATGAAGTAATGTTGATATAGTTGTTTTCTACTATATATTTTATGTTATCAAGTCGGTAAATTTTATTGATTAAGTTAGAGATTGGAAAGAGTTAGGTTATGACTAAAAAGAGTTACTCTACTGAGCTAGACAAAGTCAGTTAGTATAGATTTGTGTTAGTCAGTTTCAGTTTTCGAGCACCGAGAATGAGTTAGGCACCAAGAAGTGAATGAATCTAGTTACCGAGTTGCAAGACAAGTTACCGAGTATAGGATATTGTTAGGAATAAGGTGTCTCAACCTTGGATAATTCCTATTCTTATTATTTGTTTTGTAAAATGTATTTCTTGCAAATAATGTAACTAAGTGTGAGTGTACATGTCTAGTTGGCATGTTGATGTGTCGCTCCACTTGATGTATCGGCATCTTGAATTGTGTGTAAGGAGATCATGGCTGAAATGGTTATGAAAAATTCCTATGACACATAAGAGCTATTTCTAGAAGATTCAATGACGGGTGAAGACATGCAATGACATGTGGCAACTAATAAATTTGAGTACTGTACACTCTTCCAAAATTTTAGGGTTCCTATTTTCTCAGGGAATGGTAAAACCCTAATACGGCTATCTTTGGAAGTTACCCTAAAAAGGAAAGTGCATGATATAAGCATTTTTTAGGGTTTCAGATAGATATAGAAAAATAGTGTATTGTTGGTATGATCTGGTGCTACTGGATTTGTCTTTGAGTGTTGATTGTCTCCTGAAAGAACTTGCATTGCAAGTGTGTTGTAACCGTTGTGTTGAAGATAATACATTGTGTAGGTTTTGGAGTGCTGGGGTTAATTACCGAAAGGTTTTCCCCAGGGTAAATCATTGTGTCATTCTCTATTTTCTGTATGCATGGTATATGGCTGCAATATCATTGTTAAAGTAGTTAACGAATCTAAAATTGTAAGCATTTAAAATAATTTGCACAATACTTTCCTTTAGAGATTAGTGTAGGAAGTTGTTTCCGCACCTGAGTTTCCTTACAGATATTGATTGAGAATGATGATAAGATTGAATTTAATATGAATCTATGATGATCTAGATGTTGATAAGGATTAAAGGAAGTTTGTTAGAAGATCTACGAGCGAGAAAATTCAATGAGAAGATCTAAGGCAAAGATTAAGCGGTTAAACCTAATTATAAGAGTTCTAAGAAAAAGTTCAAGATACAAGGTAAAAGTTAAATGGTTTACCAAGCTGAGATTTGTGAAGAAGATGATTGAATGAATGAGAGAAAATAATGGAAAACCCAAGCAAGGAGATTAAGAGGCAAAAAAATTTCTATATAAAGGATGAGAACTAATGAGATAAAAAATGCTGACGAGTTGAATTGAGAAGCAGAAGAAGCTGAAGAACAGAAGTTACCAATAAGAGAAAAGAAGTAGAAAGAGCAGAATCTACAGTCTAGAGCAAAGACAAATGGAGTATGTGATGCCAGTATTCATGTGAGAACAAAGGATCTGACCCAAGAAAAGGTAGTTTCTATATTTATAGATCAAAGTTTTATTTTTGCTTATTAGCATTTGTAACAGATAAAATCTCTTAACCGAGTGGATTTAACATTCCTATTTGTAAATCCTAGAAACTGTAGGTGACATTACAAAAGAGTGTTTAAAAACCTCTAACAAGGCCACTCCTAATAGGGTGAAGATCTTAACATATCTGAGTTAAATCCCTTAACAGGGTCACATCTAGAAAATGTGTTTGTAATCTTTAACAGGATAAGTTCTTAACCGAGCGTACTTTAGAAGGGTACAATTTTATTGTGGGTCACAATTCCCACAGAGGTTTTTACCTTATTGGGTTTCCTCATTAAATCTAGTGTTAACCAAATTTAAATGATTGATTTGCATATTATGAGATGTATGGTTGTTTAAGTTACTATGTTATTTGGCGAGCCGGTCATTACTGTATTTAGTTCTACCGAGCGAATCAATGAGCTAATTTTTAAGTATTAAAGTTTGATTTTTTCTGATTCACCCTCCCTCTCAATGGACAAATGGTTTCACCTTACCCTTCTTTTTATATGATACCAAGTGATTCTCAGATCTTCCTTCAAGATCATTCCTCAAATCCATATCATCCTTTGTATTCTGCTTCCCTGAACAGTAACTCTTCACAATGCTCAGATTCCTTACACTTCTCCCCTCTATCTCCTTCAAGGGAACCAAAGTAAACTTTTTTCCATCCTTCTCTATTGTGACCAAGTTACTTCCACAACCATGGAAATATATATGATTCAAAGAAAAGGTACATCGTCAAAGAACATACAAAGTTAGAAGTGATTTTAAACACCTAATTAATACAAGGATACAAGTTGCCTTAAATATGCAATTAAATTCATGTTCAAGCCTGTAATAATCTATGAAAAATCAATTAAAGAAAAAATCCAATGAAGAGATTTTATTTAGAGAAGAAGTACATAGTCAAAGCATGTACAAAGTTTGAAATTTTCTAAAACATGCAATTAGTTCAAACTAAGAAGTTGTATTAACCACACAATCAAATTCATGTCAAAGCCTACAAGAATCTACAAAAATATCAACTAATATAAAGTAATATTGAACATTCAATTAATATAAAGTTCAAGGTTGTCTTAAATGCATAATTAAATCAGTGTTACAACCTACAAAAACTTGTGAAATAATCAATTGAAGAAAAAATCTATTAAAAAATATTGTTTCAAATAAAAGGTATACCATCAAACCACGTACATAGTGAGAAGTTCTCTTAAACACACAATTAAATTCGTGTTGAAGCCTACAAAAATTTGTGAAAGGATCAACTGAAAGGAAAATCCAATGAAAACATTTAATTCAAAGAAAAGGTACACCGTTGACGCATGTACAAAGTTTGAAGTTGTCTTAAACATGCAACTAATATAAAGTTAGAAGTTGTCTTATATACATAATTAAATTCATGTCAAAGTCTACAACAATCTTTGAAAGGGTCAACTAAAAAAATCAACATAAAAAAAATTGATTCAAAGAAAAGGTACCTTTTCGAAGCACTATAAAGTTAAAATTTGTCTTAAACATGAAGGATCAACCCATTGAAAAGTTTGATTAAAAATAAATATATCGTCGAAGCGCGTACAAAATTTTAAGTTTATTTAAATATACAATTAAAGTAATGTAAAAGTTGTCTTAAACACGTAATTAAATTCAAAACCTACAAAAAAATGTGAAAGGATCAAACAAAGAGAAAATCCATGAATACATTTGATTCAAAGAAAAGATATGTAGTCAAAACACATAGAAAGTTTGAATTTGTATTAAACAAATAAATAATACAAAGTTAGAAGTTGTCATGAACACAATTAAATTCGTAACGTAGCCTACAAAAATCTATGAAAGGATCAACTTAAGAGATAATCCACTGAGGATGTGTGATTAAAATAAAATGTACACCATTGAAGTACTTACAAAGTTAGAAATTATCTTCAATGTACAATTAAATTTGTGTCAAAGCTTGTAAAAATTTGTGAAATGAACAACTAAAGACAAAATCCATTAAAGATGTTTGATTCAAAGAAAATGTATGTCGTCAAAGTATGTACAAAGTTAGAAGTTCTCTTAAACACACAATTAATACAAAGTTGTCTTAAACATATAATTAAATTCATGTCAAAACTTACAAAAAATCTGTAAAAAAATCAACCAAAAAAATTACTAAAGGGATTTGATTCAAAGAAAATGTGCGTCGTCAAAGCCTGTACAAAATAAGTTGTCTTAAACACACAATTAATACGAAGTTTGAAGTTGTCTTAAACATGCAATTAATACAAAATTAAAAGTTTTTTAAACACGCAGTCAATTTTGTATTGAATATTGCAAAAATCTATAAAATAATCAACTAAAGAGAAAATATTTGGAAGATATTTGATTCAAAGAAAAGGTACATCATTGAAGCATGTACAAAATTTGAAGTTGTCTTAAACACCTAACTAATATAAAGTTAAAATTTGTCTTAAACATGCAATTAAATTTATGTAAAGCCTACAAAAGTTTGTGAAAAGATCAACCAACGAGAAAATCAACTAAAAAGAATTGATTTAGAGAAAAGGTATGTTGTCGAAGCACGTACAAAGATAGAAGTTGTTTCAAATACACAATTAATAAAAAAATAGAATTTGTCTTAGACACATATTTAAATTCATTTTGAAACTTGTAAACATCTATAAAAAGATCAACTAAAGAGAAAATCTACTGAAAAAAATGATAAGAAAAAGTACAAAAATAAGCACGTACAAAGTCTAAAGTTGTCTTAAATACATAATTATATTTGTGTCAAAACCCACAAAAATCTGTTAAAAGATCAACTAAAGAGAAAATCTACTGAAAAGATTTTATTGAAGTAAAATGTACATCATTGAAGCACATACAAAGTTAGAAGTTGTCTTAAACACACAGTTAATAATACAAAGCTAGAAGTTATCTTAAATAAGCAGTTAATACAGAGTTATAAGTTGTCTTAAACACATAATTGAATTCTTGTTGAAACTGACAAAAATCTATGAAAGAATCAACTAAAGAGAAGATTTACTCAAGATATTTGATTCAAAGAAAAGATATGTTGTTGAAGCCCATACAAACTTAAAATTTAGATCAACTAAAAATAAAATCTATGAGAAGATCAACTAAAAATAAAATCCACTAAAGAGATTTGATTTAAATAAAAAGGTATGTTGTCGAAGCACATACAAAGTTAGAAGTTATCTTAAATACATAAGTAATACAAAGTTAAAAGTTGTCTTGAACACACAATTAATTTTGCGTAGAAGCCTATAAAAGTTTGTGAATGGATCAACTAAAAAAAATCACTAGAGAAATTTGATTCAAAGGAATGGCATGTCATTGAAGCACGCACAAAGATAGAAGTTATTTTGAACTCACAATTAATACACACTTCAAGATTCTCTTGAACATGAAATTAAATTTGTGTTAAGCCTAATAAAACCCGTTAAAAGATCAACTAAAGAAAAAATCCACTGCAAAAGATTTGATTCAAAGAACAGGTATGTTGTCAAAGCACATACAAAATTAGAAGTTGTCTTCAACACGCAATTTAATTCAAAGTTAGAAGTTGTATTAAATACACAATTAAATTTGTGTTGAAGCCTGCAAAAAAATGTGAAATGGTCATTTAAAGAGAAAATCCACTAAAAATATTTGACTCAAAGAAAAGATACGCCATTGAAGCACGTACAAAGTTTGAAGTTGTCTTAAATATGTAATTAATACAGAATTAGAAATTGTCTTAACCACACAATTGAATTTGTGTTGGATCTACAAAAAACATGTAAAAGAATCAATCGAAGAAAAAATAACTAAAAAGATTTGATTTAAAGAAAATGTACGTCGTCAAAGCACGTATAAAGTTTAAAATTATTTTAAACATGCAACTAATAGAAAATTAGAAGTTGTCTTAAACACATAATTAAATTTGTATTGGAGCCTCTAAAATTTTGTGAAAGGATCAATTGAAGAGAGAATCTACTAAATAGATTTGATTCAAAGAAAATGTAGAGCGTTGAAGCACGTACAAAGTTTGAAGTTGTCAAAGTTGAAAGTTATCTTAAACACACAATTAAATTTGTGTCGAAGCTTGTAAAAATTTGCGAAACAATCAACTAAAGAGAGAATTCAATGAAGAGATTTGATTCAAAGAAAAGGTATGTCATTAAAAGACTTAAATTTTTTGAAGTTCTCTTAAACATGTAATTATCTAAATAGAAAATCCATTGAAGATATTTGATTCAAATAAAAGGTAATCTATCAAAGTTGGTACAAAGTTAGAAGTTGTTTTAAACACACAATTAACAATAACTTAGAAGATTTTTAAACATATAATTAATAAAGAGTTGAATTTATCTTAAACATGTAATTAAATTCATGTCAAAGCTTGCAAAAATCTATGAAAGGATCAACTAAAGAGAAAATCCAGTAAAGAGATTTGATTTAAAGAAAAAGTACACCATCAAAGCATGTACAAAATTAGAAGTTGTCTTAGACAATTTATACAAAGTTGAAAGTTGTCTTAAATACATAATTAATAAAAAGTTAGATGTTTTCCTAAACATGTAATTAAATTTGCGTTGAACCCTGCAAAAATATATAAAAGGATCAACTAAAGAGAAAATTCACTGAAGAGATTTGATTCAAAAAAGGTGTCACATAAAACTTGCAAATACAAAATATAGCAGCTCGACAAACCCGTACGAAATAGTCATGTTAAGCTCATCAATCATAACTCCTTCCACATGTCTAGACTCTACAATACCCAAGCATTACTTCCATTTTGAGAGCATAGATTTGCTAGATACATTTCTCATTGACTCCCTAGTAGATGTCATAGGGATACTTGTATCTATAAATCCTCCATCAACCATACGCAAAAAAATGGAACTAACACTAAGAAATGCACAACAACAATAAAAGACATTTCAAATTGTTCCATAGATATTACACTACGGGGTCGCCACTATGAAGTTGAAGGAAAAAAAATCTTTGATATGTTCGACCAACAAACCCCAATAATAATTTTGAGCAAATTTGCACATCTAATATCATGGAATGGAAAAAAAACTTGATAGCACCTTTAATTCAATCTCTATTATAATAAATCCTACTTTGCCTAAAGCATCTACATTAAAAATATGGTATACAAATGTAGGGAATGACCAACCCTCTATATCCTTGTCAAAAGGTCATAGCTACCCACTCAAGTTTGTTGATCCAATAGATATCTCTACTATTGTCAACAAATAATTATTCAACACACAGCCTATTTGTGTACAAGAAAAAATCACTACATTGCATTTGGACAAGTTCTACTACCTTTCATGTCCACTAGTAGTAGACAACAAGAAATGTAAGAAGGAGGTTGTTCACTGCTCAACAAACAAATTACGGTGCCCCAAATATTTTGTTGAGCTCTCTAACTATGGCTACAACTACATGCTCAAGATGGACTTGCAAGATGCTACAGGAGAATTGTTGAAGGAAACTGCATTTGAAGGGCCCCCCATTGATTTGTTGGGAGTACTTGCAAATGATTTCCAACTCCTACTAGCAGAGCCTGATGCTGCAAAGTACATTTTGGACAATATTATAAATTGTCAACTTCTCTTTGAACTTACCATCAAAAGGAATCCTTTTGGGGGTGAAGAAACACAAAGAATTGTTGTTACAGCCTTGAAGCTTGCATAAAATTGGCACATGGATCTCCTTATGCACAATTAGATATCAAAATTTGAAAGCTTCTACTAGAGTGCTATTTTATAGAAAGTTTTTCATCCCTTACAATGATAAATGTAATTTTCCATTACTTTTTGCCACAAATAAAAAAATAGTTTGCGCTTGGAATGTGAAATACCATATGTGTATGTACTATATTTCCAATAATAAAAAAATATATTACGCATGCACCTTTTCGTGTTCAAATTCTTCCAATGTTACACAAGCAAATTTGTCAATAACAATTTTACTACATTTACAAGTACCCACTATAGTATTTTTCCACTCTCTTTTAAATCTTTACTCATACAATCATTTAGAATACTAAAGCATTTGATTGCCTCAAATAAGACTCCCATTTAAATCAATCATATTTTTAAATATGCCATGAAAAGCTAAACAAGAACAAAAAAACACATACAATACTTAGACATGTTATTTTTAATATCTTACTTTTGAATGTTACAAAGAAATAAAATCATAAAAAAATCTTACAAGCATTCATTTTTACAGGATGGGACTTCTATTAATGATTCTACTTACAATTTTCCTACACATATTCATACCTCTAAACAGAACTCTTAAATAATTTACCTTGTCATCTATTTTAGTTACAACTTCTTTTATAAAATATATAAGAATCTAATTACAGAAACACTACTTTCAGGTATATCAAATCCTCTTGCTTGGGCATATATATATAAATGGACTTACCCAATGATAACAAACAAGACAAGCATTCTCAAAGAAATACAAAATGAAGAATAAGGTACCATGCTACAAAGGACATCATCAACAAAATAAAAAGAGAGACCTGTCAAAGCCTTGTTCATGCAACAACCTCTTCTACACTACCAACGTCACCTACAAGAACCCATCTAGAAGCAGATATACCACAAATACACAATACCACTCAAGTCACCCCACTAGAGAAGATATACTCTCCATATTTTTCTCAAGAATATTGCACAACAAGGAATCATTTTCGTTTCAAATTGGATAGCCTTTCTACTTTTACAACATGCGGAGTTTGCATGGAGAGATATCTAGGAATTAAAACAAGACAATCAAATGAGTCAACCAATTGTTATAGATGCATATTGGAAAAACATGGAAATCAGTTCTCAAAATGGAATAATATGGACTGTGGTGAACAACCTCAATGTTTGCAAGTCCTTACTCAAATTGAAGAGATGTTGATTGCAAGAATCAACCCTATTCTTCAGGTTACTTATGCAAGAGGTGGCCAACTGAAATACAACGGGCACACAATATGTTTTCCTCAGGACATTACCATAATAACATCTTTATTTCCAAAACAAGTAGATGACTTGGACATTATTCAACAAAGAAAATATTGGGCATCAAAAATATAACTTCTATGTTAGTAGAAACTGTGTTTATAAAGCATTACAATACAAAATAAACAATGACCCATTTTATAGAGATGTACAGTTAGATGAATCAGCTTTGTCATCTTTGCTAAATCATTCCACTAACATTACAGACCTTTTGTACACAACCCCTTCAAATGAAGATCCTACTGATAGGCCATCTACATCAATAAATGCAACTAATGAAGAACAACTGGAAGAAATTATGCAAGCCACGTCATTTGTGCCAAACCTTCCCACTACAAGAAGAGAAATGGAAGAGGTGTGATCATTACTACACCTAGGGGAAGTCCAACCCATTCCAGATATATAGTGGCCATTCATTTCTACATCTCCCATTAATGAATACACAATAGAAGGGATATTTACAATGATATTTCCAACTCTGTACCCTCAAGGAAAAGTTGTATTTAAGCAACAATGTATAAAAGATGTCAAATTGCATGAATATGCTCACCACCTCTTGCGCTATCATGACAACATATTTGGGAAGCATCCATGATTTAGGTACTTGATACTTAATATCCTTATGCGCCATCGAAGCCAAGTAACAACATTTGTATTTTTTCGTAAACAACTCGATCATACAATACCTACATCAATTTATGACCTGTGTGAAAGTTTGAAGGACATGCCTGATGAAAATCTTGTTGACCAACTCATGCACTTCAGCTCATCATTTCATGGCACATGAGCATTTTGGAGTAAACAACGAGGAGAGCTTCTTGACATGGTGATTCAAATAGGGTGCCCAACTCTCTTTTTCACACTTAGTACAACATATACTAAATGACCAGACTTACACAAGGTCATGCCAACCACCTCACCACCAAACCCCAGCACTACAACAAGATGGCAGTTACAAAATATATTTGACAATCCCCACCTAGAAACACTCTATATGCACCACAGATACACAACATTCTGTGAGGAGGTCCTATATAAGCTTCTTGGTGCAATAAATCATTGGTATAGGTACAAAATCCCCCCCATTCCACTTTCAAGTTTATTTTACCTCGCAATAATTACTAAAGAAACAAACTCTCAAGTATGAATGGAAACATAGAGGATCTTCACATATCCATGGATTCATTTGGCTATGACACGCACCAGACATTAGGAAATTACAATGGAATGATACTCGATCCATCCAAAATTCACTTGACTTTATTGATAGATATGGCTCTACATGGAATCCACAAATTCTATAGTTGATGAATCAAAAAATTCATCGATCAATTGTTGATGATCCATGTTTAATGGACACACAATTGATTGCTTCTGCCAACCTTGCCAGTAACTAAATCGAGCTTATAAATTGCGTGCAATGACACACAAGATGTACCCCCCAAACATGTCTAAGGATGAAAGGGGCTTCTCTTCAATGTCTCTACAAAGCGCCCTAGACCACACAAGACAAATCAAAACTATACATAACTGACAATGGTCATCTTGCCCACATCCCAGCTTGTAATGATGATCGCCTAAACCTACACAACCCACAAATACTATCCATTTGGTGAGCCAATGTAGATTTCCATCCCATCTTTTCAATTGATGTAGTACTCAAGTACATTGTAAAATATGCAGCAAAGGCCAAAAACAAATAAGAAATGTACCATGCCATGTTTTCATGCATTTCAACAAAGTTTGACTCTGAAAAACTAGCCCCAATTGCTTTTTAAAGAATGATGCTTGAAAACCTAGTAGATCATGACATTGGTGCCCAGGAAACTTGCCACCTCTTGCTCAAACTTCCACTCTCCATATATAGTAGGAAATTTGTATCTTTAAATGTAAACCAAAAAAGCCTACAATGTATACCAATTGCATCAGCAACGGATACAACATACCCCAACTATATTGATTCCTACATCTCACGCCCTACACACCTATTTGTTGAGATTGCTAAAGCGCAATGCAACCAAGATCACCTGCATGCAAAGACTATTACACAGAATGAAACAGACAGAAGAGAGAAGGATCAGAAACTATGGCGGCCGATAGGCCAGAGAATGAAAAAGCATGTTGACAGAAATTATCTTCTATATTCAACAAAATGATTACAAACTCCTTTGTAAGAAATACAAAGATGACAATCCTTATAAAGGAT